>JAREIK010001166.1:0-592500 GCA_029783825.1 Sapria himalayana
AATGGTCTCCAAATGGTTGGTAATTAACATTATTTAAAGATCATTCACCGACAAATAATTGCCGACTAAATTCGACCATTTCCAACCAAAAGCACATGGTCGGTAAATGGTCTCAAAATGATCTGTAATTACTGATCATTTGGAGATCATTTACTGACAACAAAATCCAACTATATTCTGATCATTTTCCAACAAAAAACATTAGGTCGGTAATTGGTCTCCAATGGTCGGTAATTACGACCATTTGGTGACCTCTTACCGACCATGATATTATAAAATTTGTCAGTATGGTCGTTAATCGGTCGGTAATTACCGACCGAATTTTTTTCTAGTTTTGCTGCAGTGGCTGCAAAAACTAGAACATATAACACAAAAAAAATCCAATTAACTTCTAATTTTGATGCAGTTGCTGCAGAAAACCTATACAGATAAAACAACAAAAAAAAATCCAATTAACTCCAGCAAACAACTATATATACTCCATATACATAAATACATCAAGGAGAAAATAAAAAATGAAATCCAAAATAAGTTTAAGGCATTTGAAAAAAAAGTGTAATACACTCAATCATCAACCTAGTTTCATAAATAGTATGTTGCAAATTTCTGGTCCACATGGTGAGATGTTGGGCACTGGGGTAGAGCTGTTGCTGCTGCTAGTCCTGATGCAGTTGCTGTAGGTGTTGCTGTAGGTGATGGAGTAGATGCTACACTGGAGCATAACGCGACAATCCAAGGTAGATCATCAGGGTGAACTATAGTCTTCCTTCCTGAACTTCTTTGTAAGCCAGTCAAAATGCATACGCAACTCATCCCTATCATCCTCATAGTCGATCATGTGTCGCTATGTATCGGCCAAAGATACTATATCGCATTTTGCATCGTGTCCTGAAATTCCTCATCTTCGAGAACAAATTTGAAGCTGGTCCTGAAAATCAGCTTCATAATCTAGTCGTATTTGCTACTAAAATGATGATGTCGACTAACCGATGCCATAAATGGGTATCTTCTCTTTGTCATCAACAGCCGCATACCAAATCTGATTTGTATCAACTAGTGGAGCTGATGAATGAGAACTACTGTTGCACCATCACATGAACCTGAAGTAGATGAGATACGCTTGAGTCGCAGCAGCCAACATTTCCTCATATCACCTAATAAAAATGTCTGAAAAGATTTCAATTTATATTCAAAAAAAAAAGAAAAGTTAATTTTTTTAATGAAACTTACATTTGCTGCACGAGATCTCTGATCAATGAAAGTCTGGTCATCATGAGCCTTCGTGTGCTTGTATCTGAATAAGCGAGGAGCACTTGGCTTCTTACTCTTTGAGTGTATATAATTACACACAATAAATATGTTAATTCTATTGAAAAAAAAAATCCTTATGAGAAATGAAATTTAGATATAATTGAACACATTTCACAAAGTAATAAACATAAAAAGTATATATTAGAAATAATACTAATGCTCGTTCGTTTCACCCATAGAGCGAGATCCGCAAGGTGTGTAGACATGCCACTACCCTCCCCAGCCCGCTCTAAGCAACGGTTGCCGCTCTGTATATCACACCTCTTCCTAATCCAGATCTTCCCATCTGCCGCCACTCCTTGAAAACATGATTCGGGATACTCAGATATTTTTCTTTCTTCTTCCACCATTTATTTTGATCTCGTACACGATGTCTTTATTCCGACTGGTAGTATGTATGTAGAACACACTTTGATCGCCTCCTTGGCTATGACCACCTGTAAACTTTCTGCAATTATAAATAAAAAATTTTTAATCAGTGATCAAAATAATAAATAAAAGATGTAAAAATTTTTAGGTTGTAATATTTAACTTAAATTCTCTCCAAATCATCAATTGGTCTTTATGTGTGAGTGACTTCCAATCATGTCTATTAGGTTTAAAAGACTTCACAAAAATCATCAATCAGTGATCATGTCCATCCTCTCCTCCTCTCCTTCCCACGTCTCTTGATCATTCATCAAAATCAGGACCATGATGGATCAGTCAGCTGATGATGCTGCTGTACATTCCAACCTTCTCTGTCTGCTATGGCGTCTCATCCACCATGACCCTCTACTAGTTTCGGTCATACATGAGGCCGTTCTGCCTATACCATAACTAGTACGACCTTGCAACGTGCTTCCTCTACCTCGTCCATGTGCCATATCTGTTAAAAATACATAAGGCAATGAAAATAAATAAAAATGATTAATGATTAAAAAACATAAAAATCACTGTCTACACATTCTCATCAAAATCATCCAAATCTGGTTCGTCTTCATCTTCAGATGTAGTAACATCATTTTAAAACTTCTTCACCATTCATTTCTTCCTCATAATCAATTAAATTTTTATCAACATCTACATCCCCACTTGTATCCATCTTAGAAGATGTGACTAAAAAGGATGTCTTTGTCCCCCACCACAGCTTCGATTATAACATCATTGTCATCAATTTGAAAATCTGGTTATAGGAAATCAGTAATTGGTGATGCGGGGACATCAATTTGAGCCCTTGCTTTGATATTGCACACAGCTTTCCAATCCTTTTTATGACCAGTCCGACCTGGATATTTACAATAATAAACCTGTGATGTTTGTACTGCTAAGATAAAAGGTTTATACTTGTCGAATCATTTTTTATCTTGCACATTGACAAGTTTATATCGAGGATGGACAACAATACCAACATGTGGTATTGGGTCAAACCATTCACATTTTAATAACACAGTTTTTTTAACCTGGAGGGCTTCAAATTCTAACTCGATCACTTCTACCAGAGTCTAGTAATAGTCATATTCAGTTTCATTGTATACGGATCCTTTAATGCATACCCCCGTATTGTCTGTTGCCTGGTAACTACCATATGATTTAGTGTGAAATTTAAAACCATTCACACGGTAACCATTATACGTTCTAACCTCTCTATGGTACCTCGTGCTATACTTCGAAGATAATGATTAGAAATTTTATTTGCACGATTATGAACCTATAATCAAAATCAAGTAGATTGGAAATTTATTAGAACAATACTTCGAAGATAAGTAAACATACGTATTTTTCAAAAAATGATGTAAATTCTTACTCCATCACGGCATTGATAGCTTCTTCATTCATGTTGGAAACTCTTACGTTTATCCGTAACAAAATCACTAAAAAAAGAAATTAAAAATAATTGATACATTGATAGAAAATAGCAAATTATAAAGCTAAATATATCTCATTTGACTATTAGGAAATACTTACTCAATGAATGGTTGAACCTCTGGACAATTCATTAGAACATATAGATGAGCTGTGTATATTCATAGTCTGCTAGATACCTTTTCCCTTAGGCATCAATTACTTTACCCAGAAGCTTGAAAATTTCAAACATATCATTATCCACATTGTCATAAAGATAAACCTCATTCCTCTTTTCCTTAAGTAGAAGAATTGGATCTCATTCTTTGAAATAGAATGATGTGAATTTTGCAGCCTCATCCATGATATAACCTATTGATATAGAACCCTCAACATGAACCTTATTCATTATTGTATGCTTTATTTTCCTCAAGTATCTACAAAAAGATTATTAAAAATTACAAGTCATTTTTGTGTATATATAAATAAATATATAGGAAAAGAATTGGTTTAGTGGATTAATATACCTTTCTAGAAGATACATCCAGCGATAATGGACATGACCAGCAATCCTAGCTTCGTAAGCCAAGTGCACTGGAAGATATTTCATTGAGTCAAAAAAACTAGGAGGAAAGATTTTTCTCAAGAAACATAATGTAACAATAATTTATTCATCCAAATTTCTCAACTCCTCATCTGTCAATGAAGAAGAAGTCTGTTGCTTGAATAATAAAGAAATCTCAGTTATCGACTCCCATATTCTATTAGGCAGGAATTCTCGAAGAGTAATTTGTAACAATTTTGCATGAATACATGACAATACATGACTCTTAATGCCAAACATCTCCCTAGATTAGAAGCATACCCATCTGGAAATATAAGTTTTTTTACCCACTCCAAAATGACCTTCTGTGATTTATTCAGAACAAATGGCATATCTGGGTATTTATTGGTAACAAGATTTTTTGCAAATTGAGGACAATGACAATATTTATTCAACTCATCTATTTACTTGTATGCGTCCTTAGTTTTCCCTGGAATATAAACACTGTATTGAAAATATTATCAAACATATTCATCTCAATATGCATAACATCAAGATTGAGCCTAATCAAGTGTTCACGCTAGTAGGGTAAATCCCAGAAAATACTTCTCTTATTCCACCCACAAGTCTTAGACAGCAGCTACATTCACAATCTCAGCATCAACATCTATCACATTCCTCAAGCCGCTGTTATTCAATTCCTACAGAATTCATCCCAGAACTAATCCCCGAAAATTGTTTAGTAACATTTCTATTCTTTATGAAGTCTTTGGTGTTAAGTCGATATGAATGATAATTGAAAAAAACTTCTGCTTGTTGTCGAACCACGACTATTTTCTGCTCTTAATTATCTAAAAATATCAGAATCTTCTATACAATGCGGACATGCCAACATACCGGTAGTACTCTACCCATACATCATAGAATAGAATACGCTGGAAAGTCATTTATGGTGAACATGGGGGGTAGCACGCATCTGAAAATTTTTCCGTTTGAAAATATCATAAGTTTGAACCCCAACACCCCAAATACTTTTCAACTCCGCTATCAATGGCTGCAAGAAAACATCTATCTTCTCCTTTGGATTCATAGGCCCCGACACTAACACAGTCAAAAACATAAATTCCACCTTCATACATAAGTCTGAAGGCAAATTATACGTCATCACCACCACAGGCCACACAAAATAATGTTGTCCAAATTGACCACGTGGCTGAAAACCATCAACAAATAAACTCAGCCTAACATTTCGAACTTCAGAAGAAAAATCAGGAAAATACCCATCAAAATGTTTCCAAGCAGGGGCATCAGAAGGGTGACACATCTTGCCGTCCTCCATATGATGCTCTGAATGCCACCTCATTTCATTAGCTATTTCGGTTGATGCATACAATCTCTACAACCTAGGTGTTATTGGAAAATAGTGCATTTTCTTATAGACACCTTCAACTTACGTATATACAATCTATTTCTAGAACCACTAACCTTTTGTGTACCTAGCATCCCCAAATATTTTACAACTGTTAAGGTCACTGTCATCACCCCAGTATGTCATACAGTTGTTCACACAGCAATGAATGACTTGTGCGGGTAAATTCAAGCCTCTAACTAACTTCTTCATGCGGTAGAAATCCAATGGCATCAAATTATCTTGTGGCAACAATTCTTGAATGAATTTAGGCATATCATCAAACCATGCCTGTGAACACCTATGTTTGTGCTTTATTTCTAACACCCTCATGACTGCATAAAGTTTTGTATGCTTAGAAATTTCCTCATATACAGGTTGTCTCCAGCTCGAATCATATCATAGAAAATTCCTTGCCTCGGTAGTGTGGTCCTCATTCGGGTGATTTCAGGACCCGAAGCATCAAAACTATTTTATAGTATGTAGTGTGATTAATATTATCCGAGACCATCGAATCAGTTTCACTTACTGACACCCGTAATGAACTTGAACACCCATGGTGGACGTGCTTCTCACCATGGTATATCCAAAAATAGTAATCTACCACAAAACCATTTCTATACAAATGCATCTTCATCGTCTCAATATTCAAAAATCTTTTTATTCTGACATTTTAACTAAAGTGCAAGGACATCTTATATCTGTACCACCATTCACACACTCAAGATGTCTCAGAGCAAACTCAACAAATTCATCAACTTTATCTCCCCATTCATTAGAAAACATTCATTCACTATTCGACCCCTTGTACATCCATCACGATCATCTTCCATAAGTATTAAAAAAATCATTTTATTTAATAAACGTGATTGTCTCTGATTATATTTATATTTAATTATATAGACATTTATTTAGATATACAAATATTTATATATAGTTATACACACATAGTTTAAAATAATGTTGTATGTTGTTATACATGTAATTATAAATATAGTTACATGTGATTATATATATAGCTACACATATAGTTAAATGTATATTATACATGTAGGTTTATATATTGTTCATTTAATTTATATATTATACATATAGTAATGTATAGGTATAGATATAGTAAAATACTTTTTTATATACTACTATATACAAATATATATTAAATATAGCTGTAAATTTAATATTTAAATATAAATTATACATAAAACTTTAAGTTATACATATGTAAGATATAATTATTATAGTTATAATTATTTTACATATAATATATAGTTATAAATAGTTATATATATTAACCATATAGTTACATATAGATATATTCATACAAGTAGTTATAAGTAGTTATGCATAAATATAAACAACGTTATAAGTAGTTATAAAAAATATTTATATAAAAAAATACTTATAACGCTATAAACACCGTTATAAGTAGTTATACAAGTAAGATTTAATTATATTCATACATATATTATATATAGTGACAAATATAGTTATATATAATTATAGGATATTTATTAGGTTATACAAATATTTATATATAGTTATACACATATAGTTTAACTTAATGTTTGTATGTTGGTTATACATGTAATTATAATATAGTTACTGTGGTTATACATATAGTTTACACATATAGTTACATATATAGTTAAACAGTATATTTATATATGTAGGTTTATATATTTGTTCATTTAACATTATATATTTAGACATATAGTAATGTATAGGTATAGATATAGTAAAATACTTTTTTATATACTACTATATACAAATATATAGTAAATATAAGCTGTACATTTAATATTTACATATAATTATGCATAAAACTTTTAAAGTCATACATATAGTAAGGTACAGTTATCTATAGTTATATATTATTTTACATATAAATATATATAGTTATAAATAGTTATATATAATTAAACATATAGTTTATATAGAGTATATTCATACAAGTAGTTATAAGTAGTTATACATAAATATAAACAACATTATAAACAAATATTTTGATTTAAATATATGAATACATGTATGTATATATAGTTACAAATATAATTATATTTAATTATATGGAGTGTAACATAGGTATACAATATTTATATATAGTTATACACATATAGTCATAAATATGTATGTAGCTAAAGATATAATTAAATATAACATTTATATAGTTATACATTTGGTAAAATATAATTATATATTAGTATACATATAGTATATATTTTTTAGAAATATAGATGCATAGAATTATACATATAGTTATACATTATTATATGGTTAAAATTAGTTATGTAAAGTTATAAATATAGTTATAAAACTAAATTACTTTATATAAATGGCATATGATTATATAATTAAACATGTGTATTTATATAATATTTGTGAATAAAATATTTTTATACAATGTTACTTAATATTTATATATTTATATGAAACACTTTTATAAATAATATATAGTATATATATCACATTTATATAAACATTATAAATATTCTATATTTAGATAAAAAAATAATATGTAATATAAATATTTACAAAATTATATAATCATATAATGTTACATAATTGTTATATAAAAATTATATAAATGGATAGTTTTATGTAAATGTTGTATAGATATTTATAAACATTAATACATATGTATATTATTTATATATAACATTATATGTTTATATAAACATATCAATGTGCATTTATAATGTAATACGTTTATATATATTAAGTATAGACATTTATACATAATATCATATGATTATATAAATGTATAAATGTTTATATATACTATTATATGTTTATAATTTATTCGGATACAACAAAATTATAACCCATTAATTTTAAGTTTAATTTTTCTTAAGTTACAGAAGCAAATAATCAATCATTATGTAAATATTTTTCTTTATATAATAAGTATAGACATTTAAGAGTAACATTATAGAAAAGTTTGATTTAACATTAATCATTATATATATTAGAGTATAGACATTTATACATAATGTCATACGATTATATAAATATAAACCATCAACATTAAGATTATTCGGATGCAAACATTCTATAATTGAAAATCAAAATCAATAAAACCTAAAATCTAAATAGTAGAAGAACAAAGATTAAACTGAAAAATTATAGTTTATTATTTGTGTCGAGTCAAAATCATGTTAGGTTTAATGAAATTAAAGCAAAAATGAAGAAATTCGGAGGAGAAATAAAAAAACCTAATACCCGATTATATTGAAAAAATGAAAATCCGATTGTTTAAATAAAATTCAGAGAGACGGAGATATGTATAAGCATTTTGAAGGAGAAGAACAAAGAAAATCTTACCTAGATTCAGAAGAAGAGAAAAACTTTGATCGATTTTATGCTTGCAGTCGCCTTTGCTTCAAAAAAACGACGGAGTTTTGAATGAATGTAGGTGTTAATGACTTAGCAAATGAATTTTAAATCAAAAAATTAGCTTATGAATTACCGACCAAAATTATGGTCGGTAATGGTCGGTAAGAACAAAGTTATAAGTATTTGGAATGTCACTTTTCCGACCAATTTTAATGGTAATATATTTTTGGTCGTTAAATGATCCGTAATTTGTCGGTAATTTCTATTCACTAATTCCATCATAATTTACAAACCAATTTCTGACCAAAAATATGTGGTCGGTAGGTATGATCGGTATTTGGTCGTGAATTGGTCAGTAATTACCAAACTATATATTCGATCGGTAGTTAGTCGGTAATTACGTCGTTATAAATATATTGGATAACCACTCTATCGACCATTTTTCATTGTTATATATTTTTAGTTATTAAATGGTCGGCAATCTTTCAGGCAATATTTTCACTAATTCCCTCATAATTTACAAATCAATTTCCGACCAAAAATATGTGTTCAGTAATATATGGTCGGTATTTGGCCGGAAACTTGGTCGGTAATATTTTTTTTTCGATGCCCCTTTTTGGATCTCTAAATTGATCATGAATTGGTCAGTAATACCGACCTATATATTTGATCGGTAATGTTGCGGTAAGTACGAAATAATAAATAATTTGAAAAACTACTGTACCGACCAATTTTAATTGTAAATTTATTTTGGTCATTGAATGGTCGGTATATATTTGGATAACCACTCTACAGATCGATTTCCGAGCAAAAACATTTGTTCGGTAATATATGGTTGGTATTTGGTTGGAAATTTGGGCCGGTAATATTTTTTTTTTCGATGCCCCTCTTTGGATCTCTAAATTAGTCGTGAATTGGTCAGAATTACTGACCTATATATTTGGTCGGTAAGTACGAAGTTATAAATAATTTTGAAAATCACTGTACCAACCAATTTTAATGGTAAAATATTTTTGGCCGGTTAAATGATCGGTAATATATTGGATAACCACTCTACAGATCGATTTTTCGACCAAAACATTTGGTCAGTAATATATGGTCGGTATTTGGTCGGAAATATTTTTTTTTCGATGTCACTATTTGGATCTCTAAATTGGTCGTGAATTGGTCGTTAATTACCGACCTATATATTTGGTCGGTAAATGATCGATAAGTACAAAGTTCTAAATATTTGAAAAAACCAATGTACCGACTAATTTTAATGGTAATATATTTTGGTCGTTAAATGATCGGTAATATTTCGGATAACAACTCTATAGACTGATTTCCTACAAAAAAATATTGGCCGGTATTATGGGCAGTATTTGGTCGGAAATTAAAAATTTTTTCGATACCATTTTTGGTGTCTAATGGTCGCCGTGATTTTTTGACGGCAATTACCGACAAAATTTTTAGGTCAGTTATTTAGTCGGTATTCTCGTAATTTTTAATAGTGCGAGGTAAGGGCAAAATGATGTGGTTTGTGTGATAAAGAACTCTGCAACTTTAGCAGGCTCATTGTTCACCCTGCATGTTTCCCAAATTCATAATGAGCTGCCTACACTTTTCTGCTCAAGATATGGAGGTCAATCTTTTTCATTGATTTCACTTTTGGAATTTGGAGAATGCTTACATTTTCATTGTCTGTATTGGTTGTGTTTCAGGTTATCAGCAGTTGGGGTGCATAAAATAAAATTGATTTTCTCTCCTTGTCATACACCCGCCACTCTGAGGATGTTTGACATGTGATCTTGATGATACAGTTCTTCCTCTTATTGTATAGACATTATCAGAATCATAGTTTGTTGCAGCAGAGAAGCTTCCCATAAGGTGTTGCTTCTAATCTCTAAAATTGAAATATTTCTATTAACTCTCATTAGTGCATAAACATTTCTCAATAATTTTGTAGTACATATTTTTGTGCTAGCCCATCCACAAAGTTTTATTTGTAAAATATATATTACCGTGAAATGATCTTTTTATAATCAACAAAATCATAATTATTGCTATATTTTTCTCAAGCTTGTATTAGTTGTGTTCATATATTTTATTTATTAATAAAGATCGTTACTAGTGCACAGTCTCCTGCTTAGCCCGAGGTTTGAGGGATGCTAATATTTGACGATCTTATCTCGAAAACCGCTTAGCTCGAGTTTGAACTTGAGATCTATTGTCCTTGGACGAAGACACTTGCATCACAAAAAGACACGACCTATATTTTTTTTTCACTATTCATTCTACTGCATGAAATTAGGTAAACTGTAACATGGTACATCTATATATGTGTGTATATGTTTGCATGCATAAAACTATCCACGCACACCATCCATCATCTATATGTATGTGTGTGTGCATGTAATTTTTTTTAAATATATTTCCAAGCTCCACCAGTGATATTTTTTCTGTGAAGCTGTTTATTGATGCAGTCTAAGTGGGGAACAATTATGTGTTGTAGCACTGGGCCGTGAGTAACTATCTCAGCTTGGAGACCTCTGTCAAACCCATAATTTTGCCAAGATTTAAAATGTGGAGGTTAAGTTGTTTCCACTGTAATTCTCAGAGGCACATGGGCCTGCTCCTTCTGGCTTGGCCACTAGTTCTCATACATGATTAGATGGTGGTCTTCTATTGTACATTCTAGCATGCTAAATAATACAGATGTTTCTTAAGGTGCAACAATAAAAGGAAATTGTTTTGTTTTAAATCAAACTTTTTTCTTCATTTGTTCTTAGAGGCGCATGGGCCATAAGATTTTGTGATATGCTTTCATCGGTGCTATATCAAGATTTGATTTATTCAAATTTTTTTTTGATCAACTACAAAAGACTTTCTTTTTTCTCTTTTTGTTGGCAAATCTCCTTTCTTATTCTACACCCAGGAAACCAAATAATTAATGTTGTATTTTTTACCAATTCTTCTCATATAAATGAAGTGGGAGGCTTTGTTTTCCTATGTGAAAACTATGGCTTGTTTATCTTTCACATTATTGATTTATTTTAGGGACTGGATCATTTTGATGAAATACTACAAGAAGGAGATGGTATTATTCTTTCTCGTGGTAATTTAGGGATAAGCAGATGTTTATCTTTCTCGTGATTTTTTTTACTAATTCTTTCATGTGCGTGTGTCATCCGAGGCTATGTGATTATATATACGTACGTATATACTATAGTATATATATGTACGTATATACCGAGCATATAAAATACGTATATACTGAGTATATACGTATTTATATATTATAGTATATAAGTACGTATATATCGAGTATATAAGTACATATATACTAAGTACATACGTATGTATATACTATAGTATATATGTGCATATATACTATAGTATATAAGTACATATATACCGAGTATATAGCATGTATATACCAAGTATATACTTACGTATATACTACAGTATATAAGTACTTATATACCGAGTATATACGTACGTATATACTCAGTATATACGTATTTATATGCTCTGTATATACGTACATATATACTCATTATATGTACATATATATTGCAGTATTATATGTATATATATACTGAGTATATATGTACTCAGTGTATATGTACATATAATACTGCAATAATATATGTAACAAGTGAAATGCAAATATATATGTATATAATACTATAGTATATATGTACATATATACTACAATATCATATATTTATCAAAGCATATCTTTTATTTATTTATTTAATTTGATTTGGTTGACTTGTTTAAATATCATACAGATATGGTATAACATTGTTCTCCATACAAAGCTTGTATAAGTGAAGAGATTCTTCACTAGACATGACGCAGCACGACTCAGACAGCTTTGTCGCAGCAGAAAGATGGTGATCAGAGGAGCAGAGGAAGAGAAGCAACATCAATGCACGGATAGATTATACTTAATGTATTGTTGGTAGATACATTGATGAATAAGATGCAAAAAATGTTATTATGTTTTTGTTTAAATTATGTAAAATATTGAATCAAAATAATTTATTAAATGATTTTATTTTTTGTTAATTATAATTATCATTTATAGTTTCTATTTTTATTCAATTTAATATAAAAATATCAAATTATCTAATTAAAATTTTTTGAAAAAAAAAATAAATTTCTAAAAATAGTTTTGGAATGAAAATAGCTAGGGAATTTTCCATTGCTAATTTAGCTAGGGATTTTTCCCTTACTTATTTAGATAGAAATTGTTCCCTTACTATTTTATCTAGAAAAATAATTATTTTTGCTAGGGACTAATTTCCTCCCTAATTTTTAGTGACGAGCAATTTAGATTGGGAAAGCTTCCATGGTTATATCCGTTTAGCGACGAAAACTTCCATTTAGTTTGCTAATTTAACTAGGGAAATTATTATTTTAGCTAGGTATATTTACGTCGCTAAAATTTTTTAGCAAGGGACTCTTTCCCTCGCTTATTTTTAGCGACGGAAAACCCCCATTTAGCTAGGGAATTGTCCCTAGCTATTTAGGATTTTTCCTGTAGTGAATTTGCTCCACTTTATACCATTTGAAACTATTTTCTCCTTAAATATCTTTCCGATTGTTGAAGAAGATGAAGGAATAATCCTGTAAGTAATTTAACATCAGCAAATACATATACATATAAACAAAATGCACTCATTTTTCTACTACTAAGTTACTATTTAATTCATTTTTATTTATTATCCAAAACCTCATAATGCAAAAATAAATGATAATATTCGATAAGTAGCAAAATCATATTTTGTTATTAATTGAAAATCCATATTTTAATCATAATCATTTACTTATAATTTCATTCACAGTTAATTAAATTTTATTCAAACAAAAATAATAAAAAATGATAATACATGAATGTAGTAGAGTTTTAAAAGTTACAAACTATTTATTGTCAATTATGGGCTAAATGAAGATTTTCTCATAACTTGGCATATAAACTATAGATTGTGAATATTTAGTCGATGTCGATATCATAGTACCAATAGATGGGCTTCCTAAGATAGGAGGGGCAGAGCTGACAATACATTCTAGTGCAAAATGAGATGAAGATGGAATATAAGTGGTAGTCAATCCGTGTGTGTCATGATGAGGTATGCCAACATATCCTCTATACGTGTATGAGACTGCGCAGAAACATTTGTAGTGTTTTCATCACTAGATACATGTAGATTTTCCTCCTCCACCAACTATTAGTTGACTTCCTCTACCCCTACCCACATATTGAGATTCTCGACCACTTGAATGGTTACCTCCATACCTAAATCAAGTTATATAAATATCAAATAATATAGAGACAATAAAAACATGTCATGAAAATATGATAATAACAAGACATAATGATAAACACATTGACATTAACAAAAGTAAAAAAAATTATTTAACATCCAAGTTGTAATAGTAACAAAATAAGCAAGACAGCATAATATGAAAGTCAATAAATATCTAGTCATCATCAGGAATTTCTAACAAATCATCTCCTTCTACATATTCATCTTCATCTGATTCTATAATTAATTCCTCGTCATCATCTTATTCAGCATCGCCATCTTCTAGTAAATATGCACTGCAAATTAAACCTTCAACTTTTGCCTTGTTTCAAAAATTCAATTTCAACTTACGAAGATACCTACAACCACAATGTTAGGTTTCAATTATATTAAATTACAATATTACTTTATGTACGAAATAATAAAACATAGAAAATTATATGTATTTACCTCTCAAAAGGATACATTCACCTGTATTGCACAGGCCCTACTATCCTTGCTTCATATGCCAAATGGACCGGAAAATGCTCAATTAAGTCAAAAAAACTCTGTGGAATATCCCTTCAAGCTTACAAATAATAAGTGGAATGTCATTCTCCAGCCTCACCATGTCATCTATTTCGATTGTGGTTGCCTGTTAGCTGTTTAAAAAATAAACTAAGTTCTGTAAGGACTTTCCAAACACTTAGCAGAAGTAATTCACGGAATGCAATTGGTATTAATCTCTGCATAAATACATGACGCCCATGAATTTTCATTCTAAATAACTTAAGATTCTTCATATCCACGCATCTACCCATATTTGACACATATCCATCAGAGAATTTCAGATTTTTAACCCATTCACACATTATCAGTCTTACCTTCTTATCAAGTGTGTAGCAAGTTTTAGGGAATTTTCATGTTGCCTCATTTAGTTTCAATTTAGAACGCCGACAGAAATCATTTAGCTCTTCTATGATTTTAAAGTGTCTTATGTTTTTCCATCTACATTAAGGATAGTGTTGAAAACATTGTAAAATATATTTTTTTTTCAATTTGCATTACATCTAAGTTATGACGAATTAAATTGTACTTCCAATAGAAAATATCCAAAAATATACAATGTTTCCTCCAGCCAAATATTTTGCTTATTGGTCCATCACTTTTAGTAGCATCCTTTTCAGTTACCTTCTTCAAACTCAAACACAGAATCTCTGTCATAATATCATTTCCAGAACGAACTACTGGTGCAACTGTCATCACAGTTTTATTTTTTCGAAATGTAGTTCTATTTCTTTGAAATGGATGATTCGTAGGTAGAAACTTACGATGGTTATCAAACAATGACTATTTACCACTAAATTTGAGGGTAAATGCATCAGAATATTTCATGCAATACGGGCATGCGATTCGTCCTGCAGTACTCCAGCCAGACAATATTGAATATGCAAGAAAGTCACTTACAATCCACATAAGGGTTGCCCTCATAATAAAATTTTGCTTCTTTGAGATATCATATGTATTCACGCCAACATCCCACAAATGATTTAACTCTGCTATAAGAGGCGGTAAGAAAACATCCAGCATTTCTTACGGATTTTTAGCCCTGGAACCAATGTTGACAAAAACATATATTGCACCTTCATACACAATCACATAGGCAAGTTATAAGGTGTCACTATCACTGGCCATGTTGAATACTGTTGTCAAGATTGCCCAAATGGTTGAAATCCATCAGTGTAGAGACCCAATCTCACATTTCGACTTTTAGCTGCAAAATTTTGATGTATATGATTAAAATGCTTCCAAGCAAGTGAATCTGATGGATGACGCATTACCCCTTCTTCAACCTCTTGCACAAAATGCCACCTCATATCATTTGCTGTAGCATTTGATGCATATAGTCTCTGTAATCGAGGAATTAATGGAAAATAATACATCTTTTTAAGTGCAACTTTCAATTTTTGTCGCGCATCTACAACACGAGGTGCATTCTAAAATCGAGGATGATCACAAAACTTACAGCTAATTAAATCACTATCACCACTTCAATATAACATACATCAATTGAAACAACAATTAATTTTTTCTACTGGTAGACCCATTCCTTATAGTAACTTCTTAGTCTTGTAAAAGTTGTTAGTGATCAAATTATTATCCGAAACAATCTCTTTCATAAGTTTTGTCAACCGATCAAATAATTTTTCAGACATATGATTTTCTGACTTAATGCTCATAAGTCGAGCCACAAATGACAATTGCAAATATGTTTTAAAACCAAGCCACAACTCTTTATCTGCAGCTTTAAGCATTTCATAAAATTTCTTTGCTTCATGATTAGGTGGTTCATCCATGTAATCTATATTGAAGTCAGCACCAGCAGTTTTCGTGATCATTCTATAGTATGTTTTTGATGCTTCTTCACCACAAGCAAATGATTTGGTACCCTCATTTTGGTCAATGTTCAGAGTCATTGTACTTTCCCCATGATAAATCCAAACAAAATAATTTGGGCACAAAGCCATATTTAGCCAAATGGTATCTTATAGTATTTGCATCGTGAAAAGGGATATTTTGCCGCTTGCGATGATTACATGGCTCTGAACTCATTTTTTCTCCATCCATCTATCTCGATTGACTACATGCAAAATTGATGAAAGTCTCAAGCCCACTCAAAAAAATCTTTATTGAAAATTTCATTCATAAACCTTTTGTACAACCACTGACGATCTAAACTCATTTTGCCCTGTTTTATTTAAAAAAATTATGCTCGATCATTATTTTGAATTAAACATTCTATTACTTCAAAATATACTAATAATTAAATAAAATTACTTACATATGAATATTTAAAAATTAAATATCATGAATATCGAGGCAATGCGTTTGTAGAATCTACATGAATAGATAAAGAAATTTTTAGCACGATAAAGATTAATAGATATCATGATATTACTAGATAAAGGGAGAAAAATACGATAATGCACAAGGAAGGAAAACAAAAAAGAAAGAAATTTAAAGTTTGAAGGGGGAGAGGGAGAGAGAGAGAGAGAGAGAGATGGTGGGGATAAAGAGAGAGGCAGCGAAATGGAGAGAGAGAGAGAGAGAGAAATGGGAGAGGGAGAGAGAGAAAAAGGGGGGATAGAGAGAGGGGGAGAGAAATGATGAAGGGAGAGAGAGAAAGGGTGGGAGAGTGGGGAAGAGAGAGGGGGAAGAGAGAGAGGGTGGGAAAGAGGGGGGAAGAGAGAGAGAGAGAGAGAGAGAGAGAGAGCAATAAAGGAGAGCGAGAAATAAAATAACAAGAGAGAGTCTGTGACATAAAAAGAAAAAGAGGAAAATAGTGACATGAAAATTAGAGAGGGAGAGAGAGACGCACATAGAATGCAGTGTTAGAATGAGGAATTACATAAAAGAAAAAAAAATTCTTCTGTACAAACCTATCAAATATTACATCTTTTTTCATACATAAGTTTATATATGAGCATGAGTCCCAATGGCTGGGATCAGGTAAGAGTACGACTTTTATTTGTATTATACCATATATGAGCCTGACCAACGGATACTTTCATGCTATGTGCTTACATATATTGTTGATATTATATCTTTTTCCATTTAATTTCAAGTTAGTGCAACAAATTAGTATTATCTCATTAATAATTATATGTTAGTATACATATAGTATATGTAGTTATAAATAGTTATATATAGTTAAACATATAGTTATATATAGATATATGCATACAAGTAGTTATAAGTAGTTATACATAAATGTATACAAAAGTTATAAACAATTATATAGATTCACATATATTTATACATATATGGATACATAATTAAAAATAAAGTTATATCTATTTATATAGAGTTTTTTATAGTTATACAAATATTTATATATAGTTATACACATGTAGTTAAACATTATATTGTATGTTTTTATAAATATAGTTACATGTGGTTATACATGTAGTTACACGTATAGTTAAACTTATATTTATACATGTATGTATAAATATTTTTTTCATGTAATTTCATATATTTATTATAATTATGTATAGGTATAGATATACTAAAATACATTTTTTATACTAATATATAAAAATGTATATTAAATATATGTTGTTAATTATATATTTAAATATAGTTATGTATATAGTTTTTATAGCTATACATATAGTAAAATAGAATTATTTATAGTTATATGTTATTATACCTATAATATATAATGTTATAAAAAATTATATACCGTTAAACATTTAGTTATATATATATATTCATACGAGTAGTTATATTTAGTTATACATAAATATATACAATATTATAAACAAATATATAGATTTACATATATGTATACGTATATGTATAAATAGTTAAAAATATAGTTATACTTAATTATATAAAGTTTTATTTAGTTTTACAAATATTTATATATAGTTATACACATATAATTAAACATAATGTTGTATTTTGTTATACATGTAATTATAAATATAGTTACATGTGGTTATACATATAGATACACATATAGTTTAGCTTATATTTATACATGTAGGTATATATATTTTTTCATATAATTTCATATATTTATACATATAGTTATGTATAGGTATAGATATACTAAAATACATTTTTTTATACTAATATATAAAAATATTTAGTAAATATATGTTGTTAATTATAAATTTTAATATATTTATGTATAATGTTTTTATAGTTATACATATAGTCAAAGACAATTATTTATAGTTATATATTCTTATACCTATAGTATATATTGTAAAAAATAGAGTTATGTATAGTTAAACATATAGTTATATATAGATATATTCATACAAGTTGTTATAGGTAGTTATACATAAATGTATAAAAAGTTATAAACAAATAAATATATTTAATTATATGAATACATATATGTATGCATAGTTACAAATATAGTTATATTTAATTATATAGAGTATTACCTAGTTATACAAATATTTATATAGTAAAATACAATTAAATATTGTTATATATTATTAAACATATAGTATATTTTGTTATAAATATAGTTATATAGAATTATACATATAGTTATAAATTATAATTAAGTTAAAAAATTGTTATATTTAGTTGTGGATATAGTTATAAAAATAGCTTACATAGTTACAAATATAATAAAATATAGTTATAAAAGGATTTATATAGTTATACAAATATTTATAAATAATTATACATATGTAGTTAAACATATAGTTATCATCCTCAAGATCATCCTAGCTTTTAATCAATGCAGGACTTTTAACATTTGGCTATCTCTCAAAGCGGCAACTTATGTTTGTTTATTTATCTGAGGTTAATCACCATACAATTAGTCCAACACGAGGTTCATCATGATACATTTGGCTATCTCTATGGCTATCACATATATTATTATGAGTTAACAATAATACGACGTATCATCATTATTATTAATTAAGTAATATCTCATCTATTTGAAGTTAGCGGTACTAATCATACTTTTCAATTAATTATTTTTAAAATTATTTATACTTTTAATTCTTTAGTTTTTGAGTGCACTCTATTTATAACATGATACATTACATATATTTATTTATTATTTTTTTTTATCTCATTATAATGTTTTTTATTTTATAATAGTTAATAAAATTACTATGATGCTTATTTAGTATAATAGTATCAATGTTCGTTTTATTATTTTGGTATATTTATTTTATCTTTTCTATTTTCCACTTAACTTAAAGTCTTTAAATTGTATTCCTTAACTATCCAACTTAACTATTGGTATAAGTATCAAAAGTTGTCGGGCATGCCACTAGGTTTTTTGAGAATTCACCACACAATGTGCCAACAAATACTATAAATTTCTTGAGTGAAGTATTTTAAAACATTCTCTAAGTTTTTCATGTTCTTCATCTTCTCATGAGATTAAAGTTTCTTTATATTTTTTTTTCAAATTTAATTATTAACTTTTGCATTGTTGATCTGTGAGTCAACAATTTTTTTGCTGGTAAATTTCTATTTTTCTTAAATCTTTTTTTATAGTAGCTGATGCCATACTAGCTTATGCTAATATTATATGATCTACAATGTGTTATAATATTATTGTTAATCTTATTATTTTGAGTTATCCTGCTAAATAACTTAATTTTAATTTCAAAGTTAACCATGTTTTTTTTAGATATTTTTGTAGGATCTATATAACTTTGTGGATGATTTTTCTAAGAATTGATCATGTTGTCTATCCCTATTTTTGTCATATCAAAGGATAAATTAGATGCTTAGTTTTCATTAATCTTTTTTTATTCACTCTCATTTAATTTTTTTGTTTTGATAAATTTAAAACTTATGAAATCAAGCATAAAGTATATTATTTTTATTAATGATGAGGTATACTTAAAAAAACATGCTAGCGTTTTTATAGTATGTCAAGAAAATATTAATGGAAATATATTTTATCTAGATTGCCTAGAATAATATTATATTATGTTATTATGTAAGATGATTTTATCATGGAAAAATATATTTAAGGTTGAAAAAAATTAAATTTAAGTTCCTAAAATATATGGAAAAATGATAAAGATTTATACATATCCAAAAAAAAACATGTATGAATTAGATGTATGATATGAATGGATATTAAGTTTCTGAAGCATGTAGTTATACATGTTGTAAATGTAATTATATATAGTTTTTCATGTAATTATATATATTCTTTATCTTGCAAAAAATTACTTTATCTATTCATGTATATTCTACAAACGCATTACCTCGATATTTGTTTTTAATATAAAGAATTTACAATATTTTATAAATTATGTACAATATATAATATTTTATTTTAATTAAATTTTCAAAATAAAAAAATATTAAATACATTGACACACACACACACATATATAATAGTTTCATGTGTAACTTTAAAAATACATTACGTATATAGGTATATGTGTGTGTTTGTGTGGGTGTACAGTAGTATATGCATGCATACAAGCATGCACACACTACTTTGAAAATGTAGATACATGTGTGAATATATACAAAAGAACAAATATGTGCATGCTGATATATAATGTATAGTATTGTATATGGATGTATAAGTGAGTGTGTGTGTGTGTGGGCAGTGTATATGCACATATATATGTAAATATCAACATTGATTTTGAGAAGAAATAATACTTGAGTACATAAATATTATCATGTTCCACAAATTCGTGAGAGCACGAGCAAAAAGTGACATTATTGCAAGATACTACAAATCTCCCATCAATAACACTTCGCCTCAAAATTTGATTAGAGTACTACTTGCAATGATAAGGTTCATTCAATACTACATACCATGGAGTTACATTTTCAATCAATATTATAATTTTTTCAAGTAATAAAATCTATCTAATATATTCTTCAACAACTCTTCTATCTTATTTTTTTAGTCTTGATAAGCTATTTTCAATTTTGCTTATATGTACATTTCTTATCTAATATATCTAGTTCAAATTATTGTAATAGTAAAATCCATCAAATCAATCTAGACCTGACATCTTTATTTTCTATGAGATATTTGTTTATAGAATATCTAGAATTTATTATAACTTTGGTTCCCACTAAATATGATATTAACTTGCCAAAACTTTATGCAGTCATGAGGATGTTAGAAATAAAGCACAAACATAGGTGTTCACAGGCATGGTTTGATGATATGCCTAAATTCATTCAAGAATTGTTGCCACAAGATAATTTGATGCCATTGGATTTCTACCGCATGAAGAAGTTAGTTAGAGGCTTGAATTTACCCGCACAGGTCATTCATTGCTGTGTGAACAACTGTATGACATACTGGGGTGATGACAGTGACCTTAACAGTTGTAAAATATTTGGGGATGCTAGGTACAAGCAAAAGGTTAGTGGTTCTAGAAATAGATTGTATATACGTAAGTTGAAGGTGTCTATAAGAAAATGCACTATTTTCCAATAACAGCTAGGTTGTAGAGATTGTATGCATCAACCGAAATAGCTAATGAAATGAGGTGGCATTCAGAGCATCATATGGAGGACGGCAAGATGTGTCACCCTTCTGATGCCCCTGCTTGGAAACATTTTGATGGGTATTTTCCTGATTTTTCTTCTGAAGTTCGAAATGTTAGGCTGAGTTTATTTGTTGATGGTTTTCAGCCACGTGGTCAATTTGGACAACATTATTTTGTGTGGCCTGTGGTGGTGATGACGTATAATTTGCCTTCAGACTTATGTATGAAGGTGGAATTTATGTTTTTGACTGTGTTAGTGTCGGGGCCTATGAATCCAAAGGAGAAGATAGATGTTTTCTTGCAGCCATTGATAGCGGAGTTGAAAAGTCTTTGGGGTGTTGGGGTTCAAACTTATGATATTTTCAAACGGAAAAATTTTCAGATGCGTGCTACCCCCCATGTTCACCATAAATGACTTTCCAGCATATTCTATGATGTATGGGTAGAGTACTACCGGTATGTTGGCATGTCCGCATTGTATAGAAGATTCTGATATTTTTAGATAATTAAGAGCAGAAAATAGTCTTGGTTCGACAACAAGCAGAAGTTTTTTTCAATTATCATTCATATCGACTTAACACCAAAGACTTCATAAAGAATAGAAATGTTACTAAACAATTTTCGGGGATTAGTTCTGGGATGAAATTCTGTAGGAATTGAATAACAACGGCTTGAGGAATGTGATAGATGTTGATGCTGAGATTGTGAATGTAGCTGCTGTCTAAGACTTGTGGGTGGAATAAGAGAAGTATTTTCTGGGATTTACCCTACTAGCGTGAACACTTGATTAGGCTCAATCTTGATGTTATGCATATTGAGATGAATATGTTTGATAATATTTTCAATACAGTGTTTAATATTCCAGGGAAAACTAAGGACGCATACAAGTAAATAGATGAGTTGAATAAATATTGTCATTGTCCTCAATTTGCAAAAAATCTTGTTACCAATAAATACCCAGATATGCCATTTGTTCTGAATAAATCACAGAAGGTCATTTTGGAGTGGGTAAAAAAACTTATATTTCCAGATGGGTATGCTTCTAATCTAGGGAGATGTTTGGCATTAAGAGTCATGGATTGTCATGTATTCATGCAAAAATTGTTACAAATTACTCTTCGAGAATTCTTGCCTAATAGAATATGGGAGTCGATAACTGAGATTTCTTTATTATTCAAGCAACAGACTTCTTCTTCATTGACAGATGAGGAGTTGAGAAATTTGGATGAATAAATTATTGTTACCTTATGCATTCTTGAGAAAAATCTTTCCTCCTAGTTTTTTTGACTCAATGAAATATCTTCCAGTGCACTTGGCTTACGAAGCTAGGATTGCTGGTCATGTCCATTATCGCTGGATGTATCTTCTAGAAAGGTAATATTAATCCACTAAACCAATTCTTTTCCTATATATTTATTTATATATACACAAAAATGACTTGTAATTTTAATAATCTTTTTGTAGATACTTGAGGAAAATAAAGCATACAATAATGAATAAGGTTCATGTTGAGGGTTCTATATCAATAGGTTATATCATGGATGAGGCTGCAAAATTCACATCATTCTATTTCAAAGAATGAGATCCAATTCTTCTACTTAAGGAAAAGAGGAATGAGGTTTATCTTTATGACAATGTGGATAATGATATGTTTGAAATTTTCAAGCTTCTGGGTAAAGTAATTGATGCCTAAGGAAAAAGGTATCTAGCAGACTATGAATATACTACAGCTCATCTATATGTTCTAATGAATTGTCCAGAGGTTCAACCATTCATTGAGTAAGTATTTCCTAATAGTCAAATGAGATATATTTAGCTTTATAATTTGCTACTTTCTATCAATGTATCAATTATTTTTAATTTCTTTTTTTAGTGATTTTGTTACGGATAAACGTAAAGAGTTTCCAAACATGAATGAAGAAGCTATCAATGCCGTGATGGAGTAAGAATTTACATCATTTTTTGAAAAATACGTATGTTTACTTATCTTCGAAGTATTGTTCTAATAAATTTCCAATCTACTTGATTTTGATTATAGGTTCATAATCGTGCAAATAAAATTTCTAATCATTATCTTCGAAGTATAGCACGAGGTACCATAGAGAGGTTAGAACGTATAATGGTTACCATGTGAATGGTTTTAAATTTCACACTAAATCATATGGTAGTTACCAGGCAACAGACAATACGGGGGTATGCATTAAAGGATCCGTATACAATGAAACTGAATATGACTATTACTAGACTCTGGTAGAAGTGATCGAGTTAGAATTTGAAGCCCTCCAGGTTAAAAAAACTGTGTTATTAAAATGTGAATGGTTTGACCCAATACCACATGTTGGTATTGTTGTCCATCCTCGATATAAACTTGTCAATGTGCAAGATAAAAAATGATTCGACAAGTATAAACCTTTTATCTTAGCAGTACAAACATCACAGGTTTATTATTGTAAATATCCAGGTCGGACTGGTCATAAAAAGGATTGGAAAGCTGTGTGCAATATCAAAGCAAGGGCTCAAATTGATGTCCCCGCATCACCAATTACTGATTTCCTATAACCAGATTTTCAAATTGATGACAATGATGTTATAATCGAAGCTGTGGTGGGGGACAAAGACGTCCTTTTTAGTCACATCTTCTAAGATGGATACAAGTGGGGATGTAGATGTTGATAAAAATTTAATTGATTATGAGGAAGAAATGAATGGTGAAGAGGAGTTTTAAAATGGTGTTACTACATCTGAAGATGAAGACGAACCAGATTTGGATGATTTTGATGAGAATGTGTAGACAGTGATTTTTATGTTTTTTAATCATTAATCATTTTTATTTATTTTCATTGCCTTATGTATTTTTAACAGATATGGCACATGGACGAGGTAGAGGAAGCACGTTGCAAGGTCGTACTAGTTATGGTATAGGCAGAACGGCCTCATGTATGACCGAAACTAGTAGAGGGTCATGGGTGGATGAGACGCCATAGCAGACAGAGAAGGTTGTGAATGTACCACAGCAGCATCATCAGCTGACTGATCCACATCATGGTCCTGAGATTTTGATGAATGATCAAGAGACGTGGGAAGGAGAGGAGGGAGAGGATGGACATGATCACTGATTGATGATTTTTGTGAAGTCTTTTAAACCTAATGGACATGATTGGAAGTCACTCACACATAAAGACCAATTGATGATTTGGAGAGAATTTAAGTTAAATATTACAACCTAAAAATTTTTACATCTTTTATTTATTATTTTGTTCACTGATTAAAAATTTTTTATTTATAATTGCAGAAAGTTTACAGGTGGTCATAGCCAAAGGAGGCGATCAAAAGTGTGTTCTACATACATACTACCAGTCGGAATAAAGACATCGTGTACGAGATCAAAAATAAATGGTGGAAGAAGAAAGAAAAATATCTGAGTATCCCGAATCATGTTTTCAAGGAGTGGCGGAGTAGATGGGAAGATCTGGATTATAGGAAGAGGTGTGATATACAGAGCGGCAACCGTTGCTTAGAGCGGGCTGGGGAGGGTAGTGGCACGTCTACACATACTTGCGGATCTCGCTCTATGGGTGAAACGAACGAGCATTAGTATTATTTCTAATATATACTTTTTATGTTTATTACTTTGTGAAATGTGTTCAATTATGTCTAAATTTCATTTCTCATAAGGATTTTTTTTTCAATAGAATTAACATATTTATTGTGTGTAATTATATACACGCAAAGAGGGTAAGAAGCCAAGTGCTCCTCGCTTATTCAGATACAAGCACACGAAGGCTCATGATGACCAGACTTTCATTGATCAGAGATCTCGTGCAGCAAATGTAAGTTTCATTAAAAAAAATTAACTTTTCTTTTTTTTTTTGAATATAAATTGAAATACTTTTCAGACATTTTTATTAGGTGAGATATGAGGAAATGTTGGCTGCTGCGACTCAAGCGTATTCCCAGTCTACTTCAGGTTCATGTGATGGTGCAACAAGTAGTTCTCATTCATCAGCTCCACTAGTTGATACAAATCAGATTTGGTATGCGGCTGTTGATGACAAAGAGAAGATACCCATTTATGGCATCGGTTAAGTCGACATCATCATTTTAGTAGCAAATACGACTAGATTATGAAGCTGAATTTTCAGGACCAGCTTCAAATTTGTTCTCGAAGATGAAGGAATTTCAGGACACGATGCAAAATGCGATATAGTATCTGTTGGCCGATACATAGCGACACATGATCGACTATGAGGATGATAGGGATGAGTTGCGTATGCATTTTGACTGGCTTACAAAGAAGTTTCAGGAAGGAAGACTATAGTTCAACCCTGATGATCTACCTTGGATTGTTCGGCGTTATGCTCCAGCGGTAGCATCTACTCCATCACCTATAGCAACACCTACAGCAACTGCATCAGGACTAGCAGCAGCAGACAGCTCTACCCCAGTACCCAACATCTCACCATGTGGACCAGAAATATTGCAACATACTAATGATTATGAAACTAGGTTGGATGATTGAGTGTATTACACACTTTTTTTTCAATGCCTTAAACTTTGATTTTGGATTTCATTTTTTTATTTTCTCCTTGATGTATTTAATATGTATATGGAGTATATATAGTTGTTTGCTGGAGTTAATTGGATTTTTTTTTGTTGTGTTATCTGTATATGTTTCTGCAGCAACTGCATCAAAATTAGAAGTTAATTGGATTTTTTTTGTGTTATTTGTTCTAGTTTTTGCAGCCACTGCAGCAAAACTAGAAAAAAAATTCGGTCGGTAAGAGGTCACCAAATGGTCGGTAATTACCGACCATTTGGAGACCAATTAACGACCTAATGTTTTTTGTTGGAAAATGATCAGAATATAGTTGGATTTTGTTTGTCAGTAAATGATCTCCAAATGATCAGTAATTACAGATCATTTTGAGACCATTTACCGACCATGTGCTTTTGGTCGGAAAATGGTCGAAATTTAGTCGGCAATTATTTGTCGGTGAATGGTCTGTAAATAATGTTAATTACCAACCATTTGGAGACCATTTACCGACCTAATTATTTTGGTCGAAAAATTATCAGAATATAGTCGATAAATATTTGTCGGTAGAGGGTCGGTAAATGATCGGTAATTTATCGACCGACTGATTTTTTGTCGGTTAAAAAAATTAGTGACGAGCAAATTTTCGACCTAATATTTTGGTCGATAATTGGTCGCTATTTAGTTTACCGACCAAAAATACCGAATTAGCGACCAAATAATTAGTCGGTAATCCGGTGAATTTTAGTAGTGAACCCATTTTAATGCTGCAGGCACATGCCAGACAACCATGAAAGTTGTTCATTACCTCCAACCACACTGAAGTAGTTTCACTTCCTGTGAACAAGTATTGACCTATAAAAATGGTGTCCCCTGGTTGAACTGCCTACAAAGAAAGAAACAATTTTTTCAGTAGTGAAAAGAATAAATAAACATCAAATTAAACAGTGACACATAAAATTCAAATCATTCAAATAAAGTACAGAAAGAAAATAAACAATAAAAACTTGAAGGAAAATAAGGGTCTTGATGGGTCTCCACTTCTAGTGAGGGCATTTATATTGATCAATATATAACAATAAGTTACAAGGAATGCCCCACCAAGCACATCCATTATGTTTATGATCATATTTTCATTTAATTCAAAGATCATAAATGCTATGTTTTGTTGTAATCTAGTCCACCCAGACCATTATAGCTAATAAAGTACTAACCTTGGACAGGCCATCAAAATTGATGGGCAACAACTTCGACGAAGCTTCTTGTTCATGATCAGGTGTTAAAATAACAAATCCATCAGCCAGAGCGAAATAGATTTCTCATTTCTGTTAATAACCTGCAATTCAGGACCCATCGTGTCCAGCATAACCTAAAAATTGAAAAGCAAATCTTTAAACTCTTTTTGATTGTAGATGTAGTTATATATAGTTTTTCATGTAATTATATATATTTAGACATATGTCTATGTATAGGTATTGATGTAGATAAATACATTTATATATAGTAATATGTTGATATACATATTGTTAAATACATTTATATACAGTTATATATATGTAAATGTATATTAAATATATGTTGCTATATCTATATATAGTTATGTATACTATTTTAATAGTTATACAAATAGTAAAATAAACTTATATATATTTATCTGTTATTAAACTTGGGATCATCATATTTACATAATTTATTATGCAAATATTAAATATGTTGTTTTATACACACTACTCACTAGAAATACAAACACCCATTTTGTGATTAAAATTAATAACCACATGCCTTTCTGAGTGGCAAAAAACATGGATATCAAGCCTGCATACCATACCTACTATGCAACATCAACATCCACACAATGAGAATGCATTATATCACACATGCATTTAGTATGTATACGAATCAGTGTGTATAAATAATCTAAGCATACCATGGTGATTAATGAAGTATTGTGTATAAATATACGGTAACAATGAGGGTAGAAGAAGGAATACAAAAAAAAAACAGCTGAATCCAAACACACACTCCTAAATTAAGATAATCGGTGAAGAGTTAGGGTAGAAAACGTACCTCAAATCAATAAGAAACTCATGGCTTGAAGGAATTATCACTTACTTCACTATTAGGTTATGCTGCATCGATGTCGAGAGAGAGAGAGGTGGAGGCGTTTGGTGAGAGTTAGAGTTGTCTCTTGGACAACAAGAAAGTGTTTTTGAAGTTATTAAAATTCTAAAAATGTTTTTATTTTTTATTATCAAAACATTAAATAAATAATAAATATATAAAAAACATAAATACTAGTATTTTTTTTATTATCAAATTATTTTAAACAAGTTCATTGGCGTGTAGCAAGGCACACATGAAAAACAACTACCTTACAATTTTTTATAATCAAATTAAGTAAACAATAAATATATAAACAACTTCAAAAAATAGATGTTTGGACTTCCAACTAGAAAAAAATATCAAATGGCTACAAAATTTGTAAATTTCATATAGAAAGGTAAAGATGAAAATATGATTATTCCTCAAACCACTCTCCTGAGAGTTATAAACATTCTTTATGTTAAAAAATATATAAATATATCTATTTCATGGTTATAAATTTTTAAGAATTCATATTAATTTTTATGAAGATAAAATGAAATAATTTTTATGAAGATAAAATTTCATATTAATTGATATAATATATAATTTTTAAAATTCTAAAAATTACTTAAAGTGAGTAGATAATTAAAAAAAGTTATATTTATTATTTTAATAAATATTGAATATTAAAAGCTAATAGTAATAATATTACTCAATTAGTCAATTGTTTAATTCTTATAAATTTTAGTAGGGCCAAACATCTATGTATTTATTTTTTAATATCAATTTATTTTCTTTTAAATTAATGAAAAAATTTAAATTTTTATTATAATTCAAGATTTTCAAATTTTGTAGTAATTATTTTTTTTAAAGTTTCATATATTCATAAATTTTTTTTATACTTATAATAATATTAATATTTACTAGTTTATTTGTCAATTCAAATAATTTTGTAAATATTTTCTATTAAATCACACAATAATTAATTTTACTTTTATATTAGTAGAAAATTTAATGTATGTTCATTTATAATTATAGAATTAACTATTTAATGTTACTTTATTACAAAATTTTAAGTTTCTTTATTAAACAGAAAATTTTTTTGTATAACTTTTTTAAAATTTTATAATCATAAAATTAGTTATTTTAGTCATTATTAATATATATATTTTTTGTATTTTTATATTTTTTAAATTATTTATTTATAATATCTTATTTTTATAATTTTACGAGGAGAATGTATCTTTCAAGGATTGCTCATTTATGGACCATGACATACATTCAATAAACAAAATTAAATAAAATATTAAAATAATAAACAATTAAAAAAAAAATAAATCATAATGATTGGAGATGGAAATTATCACCAGTGCAAATAGCTAGGGGAAAAAATCCCTAGCTAAGTGGATATATTTTGTTAAAAATAAAATTTAAGAAATAATCATTTGCAATAAAATATAAAATAATACAAAAAAATTTTCAGATAATAATTTTGCGATTAATTTTGTCTCGAAATAATTAACTAGGAAAAATCCATCGCTATATCCGTCGCTAAATTCCTGGTTTTATTTGCGCGGAAATCTTCGAAAATATTAGCGATTGAATTTATCTCGATATAATTAGCTAGGAAAATTCCGTTGCTAAATCCATTGCTAATTTTTTCGGTTTTTTTTTGCGTGGAAATCTACGAAAATATAAGCGACAAAATTTATCTCGATATAATTAGCTAGGGTAATTCAGTCGCTAAATCTGTCACTAATTTTTCCGGTTTTCTTTGTGCAGAAATCTATGAAAATATTAGCGATAGAAAATTTTTGATCAGATATTTCCGTCGCTAATTCATCACTAATCCATCGCTAGTATTTGTTTCAATGTAAAATCAAAAATTTCTTGCTATTCCCTAGCTAATCCCTCGCTATTTAGCTAGGGATTGATCCGTATATAAATTTTCATAGCTAAATTGATATTTTCTTGTAGTGAAAGTATCCCCAAATATTAAATAATTTTCTTAGGTAAAATTTGATTATAATTTGTATGCATTTACTTGATTTTAAATTTCATCTAATATGAAATACTCATATAATAAATGCATGACAATGGAATAACACTTTGGTAGTCTCGGTGAAGGATACATGAAAACATGTGGTAAATGTGAAATATAATGACAAACTTGGTAAATAAAAAAAAATGGTAAAAATATAAAGCCTAATGGTGCCCCCCCTTTTTATTTGGATTAAGAGATGGGAATACTTAAATAGTGAGGAGTTCAATATCTTGTCCCAGATGGTCTCACACAATCGTCGATCAAAAAAAATAGGTGAAGGACCAGGACTTTCGAAACATATTGGAGGTTCAAAGACGACCTACCAACATTTAGTAGATTTGATATATTTGTCTTTCATAATTTATTATTATTTAAATTTATTATATAATGGAAATGATAATATTTGTGTGAAAATATATCACGTACCTTAATAGTAACTATTATTTTTTTTTAGGTGGATAAGCTGAGACGTCCACCAACACTATTTGAGGTGTTCAAGTGAATGCATCAGAAGAAAGATGAATCATTTGTGGAAAGATGGTCAAATAATATTAATGTGAGTTTCTCAATTTGTACATAAAGTGTCATATGTAAATTGTAATTAATGAAAGATAATGATGCAAAAAAAAATATTTTTTGACATTCACTATAATTAATATGCAAACTCAAATATTTATTTTACCATTACTCGTGAGTTGTTATATATGGACTCATTTAATATAATTTGTAACTTCTTTTTTATGTTATTTTTTCATAGACTGATAATAGTTTCATATGTCGGTATATATTTTATTTGAATATAGCAGAGATGAGTTATGTTGTATTTTATGATTATAGTAAGTTGTGGAGAATATAGTTACAAATACTCCACAATTTAGATACTTCTACAGATGTGCTAGGAATTGATGTTGCATATATTAACCTTCGGGCCGTGAGAGTGGAACTAAAAAAATGGCACGTGTATGGTCTTGGTACCCATGCATCTACATTCTATCTAGGTTCTACTTGGTGTGCATCATCATCATCATCATCTAATTACAATAACGTGTTTGAATAGAGATTGTGCGAGGAGATCCAGAAAATTCATGATATATTGCAGAGGAAAAAAAGAGGAGGTGCAACAAAATAACTAAGAGATGCAAGTTGGCAAGACATTATCTATTTTCCATTATTCTAAAGATGATCCAATCAAGATCTTCGAAAGATAATACTCATCTCGAAAAAGACTCATAGTTATTTGTGAGGTTGTGTTATTAATTTTTTTTGCCGCGAAAGTTGGTGTAAAATTTTAGTTTTTGTGTTATTATTTTTTAATTAAGTCAATAATATGTAACGTGATTGATGAACTTTTATGTTTGTTATCTGACGTGTTATTCTGTAGTAGATGTGATGTGAAATTCATTTGATGAATAATTTGTGCATGTACTTATTTGATTGTAGATTATATAAATTATGTATGTATTTGGAAATTGTATACAACATACAAAAACTATACAAAATGAGACATATTCTTGTTGCAACATTAGAAATAGAAAATAACGTTTCAAAATCTATTTATAATTTAGAAATAGACCTTACGTATTTATTTTATTCCATCGTTAATTTAGCAACAGAATCCAAGATCCTATTTCTATTGCTAAAATTAGTGATGGAAAATTTTTGTCGTATATATTAGAAACGCTTGAGCATTATTCATTTATAAATTTAGAAAAAAACACTTTAGAAATGAATTCTTTCTGTTTCTAATTACGTCGCTATTAGAACATTGTGATGGAATTAGAAACAGAATTGGGCATTTCTAATTCATTATTTTTTTAAAGTGATATATGTGTGTGTGTGTGGTTTTTTAGCACATATATATTTATTTTTTTTAAAGCTGAACACACACCACACACACACACACACACAAGTTCAAAGCTAAACATAAAAATAAAAATACCACTCACACACACACATTATATGTGCTAAAAAACCACACATATAAAAAAAACACGCACACACATATTGAAACTATAAAAAAAATAAAATATTATGAAAATGCATTTCAAAAATAAAAAGTGGTGTAAAACCGAAAAAATCGTTTGAATTAGAAAACTAATGTTTTTATTCTTTTTAAAATGTGACTTCCGAAATCCGAAAACCACGATTTTTGGATTTCGAAAACCATAATTTGCATTAAAAAAATTGTTTTTAATCAGAAAATTGAGGTTTTCTTATTTTGTGTCCCCAGAAGATAAATATTTTATGTTCTGGGTATATTTTTTTAAAAAAGTTTAAAAAATAGGACCAAAACATAAATATTTTAATTTTGAGACCATTAAATAGAGATGACAAAAATGTCCGTATCCATGAATTTCCGACCCGATCCGATCTAATCAAACAGTATAAAAATCCATTGACTGGATAATGGATATAGATATGGATAAATTATGATTTTTTTGAATGGACATGAATTGGATATGGATCTAGTCATACTTGATCCGAAACTCGTATCCGATCTGACCCAAACGTGCAGATATCCAATTCGATTCTATTATAACTAATCTGATTCTATCCAATACAAACACACGCACATATATAATATAGTCCATATACAATTATGTAATTGACAATTAATGTCATTAATATATTTATATACATTATAAATTTATAATTGTCAATATAGGTATAGTTTTTTTTTATATAATATGAATTAATTGTAATTTGTAATAACACTATATAATATGATACGATCTCATATTACTAATTCAAAAATTTAAGTGACTCGTTTTTTTATAATCCTAATTAGTAAAGTTAAAAATGAATACTAGGCGACAAGTATAAAGTGAAACCTGACAACGATATTTAGAAAAATCTAAAAATTTTCAAATATTTAAAGAATATCAATTTAAGAAAAATGGAATTGAAACCAAGACAAAATGATGTGTTTTGGGGTTGAAATGGACCAAAAGAGACAAGAGGGGGACACGTAGGTCCCATCTTAGAAAAAAAAGATACAAAACCAATAGGCAGTGGGAAGCACAGACGAGGATGGCGTAGTAGAATTAATATTTATTTTTTCTTTTTATTCTCTTTTCTTCCCACTTTGATTCTCAGGTTTCGAACCATCGGAATTGATCGGGCAAAGAACGAAAGTTGCTCTACACTACGAGGGCTATCGTAGGTACCAAAAACACAAGATTTTGCTGTGAATTCTAATAAAAATTTAGAAATTTCTAATTTTTAGTTATTCTCAGATTTATGACATTCTAAATGTCAAAATATTTCAAACCGAGAGTTAAAGTTACTCTACGCAACATGAGCTGCACATATCTTGAACCTTGTTGTTAGGATTGGTTTAGATGTGATCAAGCATGCCATTGATAATGTCAGGGATAGTGTAGTTTTTTGGACAGTATCTCTGAAAAGAATAGAAAGGTTTGAGGATGTTTGTCAACAAATAAAAGTTCCTTGTACTAGAAGATTGGGTTTGAGTTGTCCAACAAGGTGGAGCTCCACTTATCTAATGCTCAGAACTACTTTGAATTATAAAAATGTGTTTCCTAGACTTAAGTTGTTTGAGTCACACTATGTGCTTGTGCCTAGAGAAGCATAATGAGAAACTACAGAGGATGTTTCCGATATGTTGAAATTGTTCTATAATGTCTAATGTCTCTGAGTTACTTTCTGGGACAAGATATCCCACAGCTAATATATTTTTTTCTTGTGATTTGCAGAATTAAAATGACATTGAATGAATGTCTCATGTCCTCTAATATAGTAAATAGTATAATGGCAAGGAGTATGGTTGCAAAATTTGATGCATATTAGAATGTGATCTATTAATTGATGGGTGTTGCTGTAGTATTGGCCCCTAGGTATAAGATGACTTTGTTTCACTTTTACTTTCCATTAGTTTATCTAAATGACTTTAGTGAATAAATTAGTAATATTCAACGACATTGTTAAGAATTGGTCGAGGAATATTATACTAGAATGTATAAAGAGATTGATACAGAATCTGCAGTACATAGAACGGTCATTTCAACTTCAAAAGAGAGTTCAATAATTATTGATAGTGATTAGTATTTGTTTGTGAAAAGGATGAAGACTAATAAAAGTAATAGTTTCATAACTGAATCGAACCACTATTTGGAGGAAGATGTCTTGCCTAATAATTCTGAGCTTAATATTTTATTATGGTTTAAGTTGAATGAGGTAAAGTAGCATGTCTTAAAAACTACTGCAAGAGACATGTTAGCGATTCTAGTATCAATTATTGCTTCAAAGTTTGCATTTAGCTCTAGTGGGAGATTAGTGAGTCCTCATCGTAATCGACTTCAATCGAAGATGACAAAAGCATTGATGTGTGCTCCAAGTTGGTTGTGGAGGGAAGTGAAAAAACACGATGGTAAATTTATTTTATTGATTATTTATTTTTTATTTACCCAGAATTTCATAATATTTGTAAAATTTTAATGTTATTTTGCTTTTTATATATTTTTTCTAGGTGGAGAAGACTTGTTTATTTCAGATAGTTATGCATCGATTTATGAAGAAGATATTCACGTGCATGATAAATGTATTAACTTTTATAACTAATAAATTTTAATTCATATTACAATTTAAGTATTCAAATATAAAGTTTTTTTTTTATAATTGTAGTATCCGAGATTACACGTGGTCGATGACAATATTTTCATCAACTTTTATGAAGATGACGTCTACTAGACTTTGTTGAAAATTTGTTTAAGATGTTAAACATTTTGAATTTGTCACTTGATACAAAAATTTTGATTTGTGATGTTTTATTAACTTTAGACTTTTGTTTATATTCCTAAATTTATGAATCATGAAGTTATAACTAGTATCATAGGTTAGCAAAATATGTCTTAGTGTCGCATTGATAAATCCGATATTCGTAGAGAATATCCGAAATTTGATTGATAGGATATGAATTTAGATTTTTTTTATCTGTAATATATAAATATGGATATGGATATATTATTTTTATTTAGGATCAGATATGAATTTTGAAAAATTCGATCAAAATCCGATCCAATGCCATCCCTACCCTTAAACATAATTTTTTCCTTAATTTTATCTCAGTGACTACTTATTTTGGTTTACAAAACTAATATATTCATCACATATATTTTTGTGTTGGGGCATAAAATATTAGAAAATAAAGTCACAAAACATGATAATCCTAAGAGACTACATAGCATAATCTCATCTTCAAAAAATATAGAAAGTAAGTTAAGTCTTATAAATAAATAAACTTTTAAGTGACATCTTATTTAATACTTGTTGCTGCTAATAATATCACTGGACACGTTATGGATGATGATTTTTGGGAAAGTTATTAAAAAAAGTTGGATGAGTCATGGGCATTAATAATTATCCACAAGAATGAACATATGAAATAATTAATATAAAGGTGAGTAAATTTAAATAATAAAAATTTAACCTTAAAAAAAAACAAGACAAGGGCAAGATGCACATACTACCAGCTATTTGATGCACATGCTGCCATTTATTTGATGCACATGCTGCCATTTATTTGATGCACATGCTGCCATTTATTTGATGCACATGCTATACATGTTTAATGCGCCACTAATAATTCGACACCATCACTTTTGACGTAGAGGTGTCAAACGGGCCGGCCCGGTACGGCCTGACCCATTTTTTTTGGGCACGTTCGTGCTACCCTGCCGGGCCGAGCACGGTTTAAAAATTGCCGAGTCCGGCACGGCCCGCCGTGCCGTGCATTGCCTGGCCCGCTCGGGCTTGCCTGTCAGAGCGGTTCGGGATACGGGAAGACCGCGGGTCGGGTCGAATCAGACCAGACCCGCGGTCTTTTTATGCGGGAGGGGTTTCCTGGGGTCGGGCTCACGGGACACCCGGCACGGGACTAACCCGTGCCGGGGTGCTGTGCCGCATGCCAAACCGTGCCGGGTCAGGCACGGCACGGCTCAGGCCGGGCACGGCACGGCACGGCACGCGTCTAACCCGGGCACGGCTGAACCGTGCCGTGCCTCGTGCCGGCCCGGCCCGGTTGACACCTGTACTTTGACGATCTTTAAACATATTTCAATTCTAAACCCATCAATCGTTTTCATCTTTGCCGAGTTCCGTTCCGACATCGATATGCGACAGACGACTGATGATCATGCAGCTTCAAGCCGGTTCGACGGATCGACGGATCGACGGATCGGCGTAACCAAGTAATGCGCATTCTATTTTTTTTTTCTTTTTAATATGCAGTGTATCGGATTTGCCTAACAAAATCCAGACTTTCTTAATCTCATCTTTAGATAAGTCCCGAAGAACAAGGAATGTGCATGTTCTCCGCACATGCTCACAGGATGATTAGTCTCGCTTTTTCTCCCCCTTTTGTTTGCAGAACAAGTTTAATTTATGCTAAGTTCCACTATCTTGATGAAGATCGAACATGGCATCTCTGCCGAGCAAATTAGGATGAGCGATATCATGTTAGGAAAATTAGAATGAGCAAATTGGAGAAGATGAGAACGCCACCGCAGTGAGTAGAGAGAGAAGAGCGGGGGAAGGGTGAGATAAGAGATACTTGTCAAGGATGACATCAAAGGGAGCAATGAGAATGGTGGCTATGATATGATGGTAGACAATGAGAACGTAATTGTTCAATCTCTGATTCATTGCGGCCTTAGAAAGAATATCCATCCCTGTCAAAGCAACCTGCATGAATACATTGGCAACGAACGGCTTCATCTTTGAGATGAACCTCTGTTCTCGATGAGTGTTCATCTGGTTCTGTAGAAAAGAGAGTGTTGTCGCTTGGGTTTCTGACGAGAATGTTGAAACTATGGGGGTAAAAAGGCGGCACAGCTGGGGAGATGATGATAATGGACGGAGGGAGAATAGATTCTCATATACACGGCTGTTTTACTAGATTGTTGTTTATTTTCCATGACTAAAGGGCACTCAAATCAGAACACAACACTTATCAACACTTATTATAATCGTAAGAGCTGATAAAAATAGGTATCTAGAATAGAATCGGCATGTTGCTGTGTATATGACAATTAAATAGTAATCATTAATCCCCACCACTTTTCTAAATAAATTTTTCATGAATTTTTGAGAAATTAGCGTTTCTCATGTAAACTACAAAGTGATTGTCATTGTTGTTTTTTTTTTGTTTTTGGGAGTCCCACGTTCACATGCCAGAGTTTTTTTTTATTCTAAAAACAACGAGTCTTTGTTTGACATTGATCATCATTCATGCCAGAGTATTTATCATGCAAACAAAGAGATTATTTTATTTTTTCTTCCCTTTTGGTTGTCTGAATGTTCTCTTTCTCTATAATAAGCATCATTCAAATTTTAAAAGTTCATGGTTGATTGGCGAGGAGATCACCAAATTTGGATTTTTTATCGCAAGTTACCATTTTGTAATATTTTATTGTCTAATTAAAAAAAAATTCGAACCTTGTTCTATGCATGGCTCAATGCCTAAAAAAATGGATTGTGTAGTTAATGTGAAGTTATCGGCAGCATGCTTTAACTATAATTGAATATTTATTGGGCAGCTTGATGGTGGATGAAGTCATCTTGGGCATATTGGTAAATTATCTTCACTCGTAATTTAATATTCATTTTCACAAAGAACTTTTTTTTTTGGTCGACAAATATTTGATTTTTTGGGGGCAAGATTACTTCTCACTAGAAGAGATTCTGATAAAATATGAAATTATCTGGAGAGCAAAATTGGGATTACACTCTTTATGATGAACATCAAAGATGAATTGATACTTCATAGTTATGCATGGCGTTCAATCGATATGTAGATAATATTGAAGAACCAATAATTACATTGCATAATAAATAATAGGTCATGAGTTCAAATTATATCTTACTAGATTATAGCTTTTGTGGGTACGTTATTCCCATCTTGGAAATTAGTTGATTGGCGCACAAACTAGCTCATACACACCATGATTATTGAACAAATTAGCTCTATGCATTTGAAGTGTTTCATGATGCAAATGCATCATCTTATGTTGAAATATTTAGTTGCAAAATTATCTTCAAAGATATCACAAATATTTAATAAATCAATAATTAAAGATATATGAACACTCTCTCAAGTTAGTACATGAGTAGAGATGTCAAATGGGCCTTGCCGTGGTGGAACAACCTATTTTTTTAAGGCACGGCCATGCCACGGCACAGCACGACATGTTGGTGTGGTCTACCGGCCTAGCACGACATGATGGTATGACTGAGTGCAAGATCATGCTGAACTCCGAAGATGCACGGTTGTAGTTGTACGTGCACGCGAACATCGAACGGCATCGACATAGCCACATAAGTTAGAGACACGTTACCCATTGTGTGATGGGTGCTCAGCTTATTGGCCGACCAATTACAATCGGCCACGTGGTCGATCCTTCTAAAAAAAATTGGATTGCCTGAGTAATCGTGTTGTTTGGCCAGGCATGGCTTGTGCCTTGCCCGGCATGAGGCACGACTCATGCCGGCCCAACACGGCATGAACATGCTATGAGGCGGCCCGGCCTTGCCTGAGGGTCATGGGCCATGCCCGTGCCATTTGATTTGTTTGACACCTCTATCCATGAGTATCCTTTATATTATTATTTAGAAAAAATTATTGCTCATTTTAATTTATGTGATAATATTTGCAAGTTAATCTTTAGTATGAGGTAGCATGTTTGATTGTTGGTCATTATGATAGAGAAATCAAGTGAAAAATATAAAATCACTTATTTAAATGTCTAGTTCATAGTAGTTCACTAGTGATGATCATTAGAATTCTATCTCGTGCTTCTGTATTAAATTTAAGAATATTTATTTATTTTTTATTTAGTCCGAGCTAGCAGAGATGAAATTAGTATTTCATCTCTACTAGATATTCTTAAAGAAAAAACTAGGAAAAAAAAGAATTAGATAAAGGAATATATAAATATATATTTTAATTTTACTACAAAGTAATTGTAAAATGAGAGAATAATGAAAATTTAGAAAAAAATTAAATTTTGAAAAATAGATATGATAGTGAAAAACTAAGCTATAACAAATTACTAAGAAAAAGATATCAAAATTTCATAGTTGTGAAAGGCGTGCTTAAGTCGCGCCTAGGCTCACGGCACAACCACTCCCTAGCTATAGTACATCGTCTTCCAATGCATGCGCCTTACTGAAGATGCGTGTTTTATATACTATAGTTTTTTTTAAAAATATATTTATTCTCAAAATTTGTATTTATATATTGAAATTTATATAATTTTATTTATTTTTTTCATCAAAATTTATTTAAATATTAGTATTATTTATTTTTTTATCAATAGAATCATATTTAATAAAAATTTATGTGCATCTAAAGTCATATTTCACTTCATAAAAGCTCACGCCTTAGGTGCGCTTTGCGCCTCAAGGCTCCAAGCAACCTTTGCGCCTCAAGGCTCCAAGCAATCTTTGCGCCTCAAGGCTCCAAGCAACCTTTGCGCCTTGTGCTTTTTAAAATTATGCTAAATTTTTGTTAAAAATAAATAATCATTGAGTCTTATTATCTTTGCAAGAATTCATAAATTGTAAATAGTAAAATAGTAGGAGACATAAAAAAGAGCATATATTGATTTGGGTAATGAACTAAATTCTAAATAATGTTTAAATTATATTATGTATATTAGGAATCAAAATAGTAAAATAATAATTACAAATAAAATAATTTTAGATAAATAATTTTATTTCTAAAATATGATCAATGAAATATATATCAGAAAGAACTAAATGTAGATAGATTTTATTTTCATGATAAACTTATGCATTGATGTACTATGAATAAAATAAAATTTAACAAGAATTACCACATGATAAAATGTGGGACAAAATACATAAGACGGTGTTAAAATTTTGATATAATAATATTTAGGAGAAGTTAGAAATTAATGGTTATGTATGCTATTGAATATATTTTCAATAATAAAAATATCATATTCTTAAAAGCATAATCATGGTATTACTTTATAAAATATAAATATGATATTTAATATTGTTTATATTATAAAAAGATAAAATTAATGAGTTTAGAATTTGAGAGAATAAAAATGAGATTTGAGATGTAAGAAACTCGAGCAATAAACTTCAATAGAACACTCATTTATATACTAGAGATGTATAAATGAGCAATTTTATAAATACTATACAAGCTGGTTGTAACAATTTAAATGTTAGGTGTTGTCACCCATAAACTAGGAATAAAAAATCACACAAAAATCATAATATTTTTTTCTCAAGCTGATGTGTTGATATTCAAGATATAATGTTTGAAGAAAAAAAAATTAAATCGAGATTGTTTGAAAACTTTTATGAATATATTAATTGATTATTATATAATAAAAACATAAGCTATAATAGTATCATCATAGATTTTTTTCATATGGAAGAATTAATTTTCTTTTGTGTTTTGTATACTTGTGAAATATTAAATTAGATGCGTATGTTTTATTGGTTGATTGTCATGTTAGAAAGTAAATGAGCATGATCTATGGTATCTATCTCAAAATAATTATGTATCTTTTATTTTTTAGGAGATTAGATACTCTCTAAGAAAATCATACAAATATGTAGTTGATCTTTTCTCTATGTAAGTTGGTGTCAAAAGTTAAATCTGAATACTAGGCAAGTACTCGTGATTTTTAAAAGAATCTTAAGACCTAAAGTTTTTTTATATATCTTAGTATATAAAGAGCAGAATCTTGGTGAATCTAACATAAAAAATTTAGTAAATAATTAATTATATTGAATATAAAAATTATATCTGGTCTATGATAGTTAAATATTTAATCTGTTCTAAGATTATTTTATGTTGTATAATGAATTGGATGAGTTACATGAGATAAAGAAATTAATATTTGGCTCAATAAGAGTATCTACTGGAATACAACTTAAAAAATTAATCTTTATGAGAGTATCAATTATATATCTTCTATGTGTTATCATAATTTCTCTCATGTAATAGATAATCTCTATTCCAATAAATATTTGAGCCTCTCAAGTTTTTTTATTTGGAACTACAGCTTAAATTTTTATTTGAGTTCAGTGATGTATAGCTAATTATCTCTAATAATATGAATAAAGTCAATGGATATAATAAGAATGGTCAACCTGTCTTTTGAGCTCTTGCAAATAATTGAAGAAAAATTTATAATATACTTGTATAATTCAAAAGAGGTGGCTATCACTAAAAATCTCATAAATTAATTTCGAGTTTGATTGTACTATTTAAAATCTAAGTAACTACTTTATATGCATATTCTCTTTGGGGTTAAAATAAAAAAAATATTATTCATGTCTAGCTAGTATATCATTAGCTCATGTGATATTGTTAGTGAAATGAGAATTTATACGGAGTAACCTTATTGGTCATTGTAAAAAAATATTATGCTAATTCACACTAAATATTTGAGTAACCTTATTGGTTTTTTCTATAGGTATTCAATGGCCTAATTTTTTAGGCTTAGCATACCACTGTAACATGTTAGATACAATATGGTCCATCTTTGTGGGTGGTGCCATGCTGGCAATTGGCACAAAGGCAATGAAGTCAGGCCAAACATAGACTGTTGGCCACTAGGGGAAACAAGGCATGCCAATTTGTGTCTGGTTGGTTTTGGTCGGATCCTTGTCACTTCTGACACAATTGGCTAGCCCAGGTTAGCATGGGGTTAGATTCCCAGTGTCACTCTGTCAGCAGAATCCCCTATGTTACACAACTACTTATTGAGACTCTATCTTCATATCAAATAGAGACAAATGATTTTTAGGGATTTATATAGGGAGGTGAGAAGATTCTAGAAACATGGAGAGATATTCTTCTGCTAAAAAGAATTTAAAGATAAAAAATCAAGTCTACGCGTGTTCGATAAATTATTCTTACAAGAATTTGATTTAAATATATTGAATAAGAAAAGCATAAAAAAATAAATTACTAATCACTGGTAAAGATAAAAAAAATAAAAAAACTACAAATGAAACTATTAGAAATAACTTTATAGATGAATAGTTTATACCCACGAATAGAAAAGCAATTTCATGGTATGCAGCTAGTTTTAACTATTTGGATAGTGAATTATCTCATCTAGACTAAAAATGATAATATCTAATGAAAATATATCATGATTTAAATTATTTCTATTGTAATAAGTCTTATGTCTATAAGCAATGCTCAGATTAGATTTTGAGATATTGTGTTCTATAAGAGGAAATTAGTAGTATTCTACTACGATGTCACATAGTCCTTTATGGTGGATATTTTGGAGGATTAAGAATTATATCTAAAGTTTTTTAATTAGACTTTTATTGGCTAACACTCTAAATATTCTCATGAACTTATCAAGACTTGTGATAAGTATCAATGTGTGGGAAATGTATCATAAAAGCATAAAATATTTTTCAATGACATACTTGAGGTTGAATTGTTTCATGCAATTCTTCAAAAAATTGCCTTCATGTATTAAGTATTCTCATGGAATGCCTTCATGAGATCATTTTATCTATCCTTAGGGAAGCATTACATTCTAGTTGATATGAATTATGTATTAAAATAGGTAGAAGCCTTAGTATGTCCAAGTAATATTTTCAAAATTATGATTAAGTTCTTTCCAAGAAATATTTTCAAACTTTTTGGTATAAATTGTGATTTTATTATAGTATCAATATTTCTTGTTTATAGCACAATATCAAAAATGTATTAGGTGATTGTACACATCCAACAAAAATTTGTTAGTATATGGATCGTATAAATAATAAAATGAATGTAAATTTAGATATTGATTACATATGGATTATGTGAGCAGTTTGATCAATCAATGTAGAATTTACTAATGTTAGAGTCGAGAAGATAAACTTAATTCTCAGATAAATTTTTAAAGTATAGAATTGGTTTACTTATATATATTATGTTTGTTTAATTAATATTATAGTATTTTCATGCTTTATTGTTAGATAAAGATTAGAATAATGTAAAATTTTTTTTGCCCTTTGAATTATACGGTGGAAATTATGAACTATCACTATCAAGAATGATTTCTTTATAGTTGTGAATTTGGTATGTTGTCTGCTTTGAATGTGTATTCTACCATCAAAATCATGCTTACTTTATTCATGAGTATTTCATATTTTTATTTTTTTAAGTAAATATGTCAGCTATTCTTAATGTCTGCTTTGGATATGTATTTTTATTCTTTGACCTTAATAGTCCCGAGAATCTAAGTCTCAAATCTAAATTTTAATCTATTTTTTTTTGTGTTTGATTTGAATTTGTCCATAATTGGGAGTTGGAGTTTGTTTCCTTTTGTTTATAGTGTGTTGTTGACCTTTAAAATTAAATTCCTCTACCGCATTTTAAAACTCTAAGTTCATATTTTATATCATCGAGATACTATCATGTTCTATAGTGGATTATTAAGTTTAAAGTCATAATTTTTTTGTTGAAGTTGTGATATTAGATGTTCTTTGAATTTTATCGGGAGCACAAAATTGTGGTGGTAAAAAATATCGTGATTGATGAAGCTTTTCTTTAGAATACAAGGTTGTTGCGGCAAAGATTGTCGTGACTGAGATAATTTCTAGAGACAATAGTCTTGGTAGCCAAATTGTCATGATTGAGGAAAATTTTTTCTAGAATACAAAGACATGGGAATGTAGATGCCTTGACTGATAAAATTTTTTTTTGGAACACAATCATGGTAGCTAAATTATTGTGATTAAGAAAAATTCTTTTTGAATCACAAAGTGGGAGTGACAGATGTGACTGTGAAAGTTATTCTTTAGAGAACATATTCATGGAAAAAAGAAATCATAACTGAGGAATATCCTTTCTAGAACACAAAGTTGCTTCGACAAGGAATATCACGACTAAAATAGCTTGATGTTCTGTGATTTTATTTCCGTAAAGAATATGTCATGACACTATAAAATATTGTGACTTCTAGTATCGACTTGACTCTTAGTTTCCATGACTTAGAATTAATGGGATGGTCAAATTTAAGTTTCGATTTAATTTGAATGCGACTCCAAGATAATCTCATGACCACAAAGAATATGACGCACAATAAAAGATTATGATAATTGAGTGGTAAAGTTGCAATGTGTAAAGAATATCATGACTTGTTTGTAGTTTTGCATCTAAAAAAGGTTACCACGACTTTTTAAAAGGCACATACTAGGATAAAAATATTGTGATATTGAAATAATATGATTTCGTTCTTGCTCTTTTATTTTTCATTTTAGTTTTTCACAAAGTTTATCATTTGTACTTAAATTATATTTGATTTTATTATTATTGATTAAAATTTATTAAAATAATAATTTAGTGAAATACTTTATTTTAGACTTATTTATAGTACAATTATATCATGAAAATTATCAAAAATAATCATAAAACTCATTACTTTAGTGCTAAATAAGAATAAACTCACACTAAAAATATTTATTTATCATTGAGCAAAAAATATCTCTTTGAGGCTCTTATCTGGAGTAAGAGTAGGAAAAATATAACAATAGAAACTAGGCACACAATGCATCAAAATGGAGAAAATCGATGGATTGGTTAGTCCATTATATTAAACTATTTCAGTAGAAATTGTGCTTTGGAAGACTCAAATTGTGACATAGATGTGCATGGTCTATTTGTGGCCTTTTTGTTACTCATAGCTTCTTTTATCATTCATGAAATCATATTATATAACACATTTTATCTCAGTTTGATTGCATTGAGTGTATCCTCAAAAGAATATTTTGTGTAGTACATATTTTTGTGGTTCTCATTGTACTTTTTTTCCAAGTTATTTACTCATATATTCTTTCTATAATTCATGTTATCTTTGATCTCTTGACCTTTTTCTTTTATCATTATTTGCAACTCATTTTAAATGAATTCATATAGATTTTCAAAGACTTTTGTACTTCCTATTACTTTGATTGTTACTCTTTTCATTGTGTCTTATCAGTTTTTATAACTCTTTTCTCAAATTTCTTATCGGTTGACATGAATTACTTCTCATTCTCGTTGAGAAGCATCTCTTTTAATGCATCATCACTTGCTTTTCATTTAAATGAAATTTTTTTCTCGTCAGCCTTTCATTTTATATTTTTTAGTAGGATGAGCATTTCTTTTAAGTTTTCTTTTCATTTTTTAATTGGCAGTTTATATTTTAGTTGTTATTCTTTCTTGAGTTTCTCTTTAAATCTCTTTTATTCTTCTATGTCGACTTCATGAAAGGCTGATACTTCTTCTCCCATCCCAGTTGATTCATCTCCTTTAAAAATTAATTTTTTTAATCTCATTCAAATTATCTTTTAATATTAGTATTATGAGGTAAGATATTCATGAGCACCAATCATCTTTATCTTTAAATATTGAGACTCTTTCATTATAATATAACATAGTAATTAAGAAAAAATAAATTATATTGCTTGAAAATTTTTTTATTTGGAAGTCAAGAAGTGACTTATTTAAAATCTTACTAACATGAATTTATACCTTCTTCCCAGGGTAAATAATAAGATTGTAATATCTTGCATTATTGTAGAGAGGTGGAGTATCATCTACAAATAGAATACAAAAATACAATTAAATTTTATTATCTTCAATCACCTTTTCATTCATTAGTTGTCTAAAGAGATTCTTTGATCATCAGTTTCAACTTTACTTATCATTCATCAAAATTTTGATGATTGATTTGCAAATTGGTTATGATTTTAGAGTTTTGAAGGTTGTATCATTTTCAGTCATCCACAATTCAAAAATTTCATTAATAAACTATCAACTAAAATATATCCAAATTTTTGTATATATCATTTATTGTCTTGTATTTTGTTAAGATTAGAATAAAATTTTCTTATGATTATTGTATTTCCAATATCATATGTTGGTAGAATTTAGTTCAATTTCTTCCTCCATTGGTTGGAAATGTGAGATAAATTCTCTAAATTATTATTTACCCATAAAGTTTTTATTTGTTACTATAAATCATCCATTTTTTTTTTCAATTGTCTATTAAAATATGAGTTTAGGCACCAACAATTGTAAGGAAGTCTTGGCGAGGGTTAATTTTTGTTGTTTCTCCTTTGCCTTGTGCATCAATTCAACTTCCCGTCTCGACCTAAACTATGAAATCATAGGTTTTTTATCTATTATCATGTTGAATCGCAAAAAGTAATTGTGACAGATTTTGAATATTTTTTTATAGCTTTTCAACAAGTTTATCATTTATACTTGAATTATATTCGATTATACTATTATTCGTCTAAATTCATTAAAAATACAATTCAGTTAAATACTTCTATTTATGATATATTTTTAGTATAATCATATCAAGAAAATAATAAAAAAAAATGAAATTTGATATTTTTAGCCCTGAATAAACTTTTGCAATAAAATATTTGCTTGTATTTAAACAAAGAATTTTCCTCTCTTTGAGGCTCTATCTGTAACAAGAGTAGGAAGGATAAAGCAATAGAAAGCAAGTACATAATGTATTAAGATGAATAAGAAGGTTTATAACAAAAAGGTTAAGAAGGTTGACAGACAAGTCAGTTCCTTATATTAAGTAAACTCATGGTATAAAATTTGTGCTTTGGAAGGCTCAAATTGTGATATAGACATGGAGGGTATCTACATATCTCTTTCGCTGCTCATTGCTCATTCTATTATTCTTGAAATCATATTGTATTATATTTTTTATCTCATCCTGATTGAGTTGAGTGCATCTTTAAAAAGAATATTGTGTGTAGTGAATATTTTTTTTAGTTCTCATTGCACTTCTCCAATTTATCTATCTATATTTTTTCTCTATAATTCATGTTATCTTCTATCTTTTGATTTTTTTTATTATCATTATTTGCAACTCATTATAGATAGATTCATAGAGATTATCAAAGATTTCAGCACTTTATATTACTTTTTTGTGTTTTCTAAGATCTTTATAATTTGCTACTCAAATTTTTATTGGATGTATATGAATAAATGTTCATTTTTGTTAAGATAATTCTCTTTTAATGTATCTGTTGCTTTACCCTAGCATTGTCATTCTTGTTCTTTTTATTCATATATGTTTCTCACTTGGTGCTTTTATTTTCAAATCTTTCTGCAAAAGAACTATGTATCATCATTAGCTTCCCATTTTAACGGCATCTTCATTTATTCAGCCGCAAACATTATATTTTTTAGCAGGGTGAGCATTTCTTTGAAGTCTTTTTTTTTTATATATTAATTGGAAATTCATATATTAGGCATGATTCTTTCTTAAAATTTTCTTTAATCTCTCCTTTTTTTTACATCAACTTCATGGGAGACTGGTATTTCTTACCTTGTATTGGTTGATTATTCCCAATTAAAAATCAATTTTTTTCTCATTCAAATTTTCTTTTCACACCAACTAATATTGGGAAAAATATGTCTCCATCTTTAAATGCTGGAACTATTTTTAAATGACATAACATAATAACTAAGGAGAAGTAAATTATATGGCTTGATAGTTTCTTTATTTTATGCCAAGAATTTTTTTTTTCAAAATCTTATTAACATGAATTTTATATTTTCTCTCTAGAGTAAATAGCATGATTGTCATATTTTGCATGCCTATAGAGAGGTTGAGTGTCGGCTACAAATAAAATATAAAAAATGTAACTGTTTTTTATTCTCTTCAATCAACATTCCATTCATCAGGTGTCAAAAAATTTTTTGATGATCCTCTTTATCTTTGTTTATTATTTGTCAAAATCTTGATTGTTTGCTTTGTAATTTTGTTAGGGTTTTAAAAGTTGTACCACCTTTATCTTTTTGTAATTAAAAATTTTATTAATAAACTACCTACAAAGACATATTTAAACTTATTATATATAACATATTATGTGTTGCATGTCTTCAAGATTAGAGAAAAAAATTTCTTATGATTGCCGTATTGACCATTTCAATATGTTGGTAAAATATATCTTATTTTTTTTTTCAATCATTGATTGGAAATGCGAGATAAATTTCTAAATTCCAGTTCATTTGCAAAATTTTTTTGGTAGGGTAGATGTCATCTATTTTCTCTAATTGTTTATCAAAAATATGATTTTGGGCATCGATACTTGGGAGGAAGTCTTGGTGATGATTGATTTCTACTGCTTTCTCATTGTGAATCAATTCAAGTGCCTCTCTTCTCATCCTAATTCAAATTAGAGTTTTGTCATATATTTCCATGTTGAATCGCAAAAAGTGGTTGTCATGGTAGTTTTGGTTAGCAATGAAAGAAGAAAAAGAGTTTACGACAAAAGTTAGGGTTTATGGTATTTTATAAGAATAGACCATTAGTTGTTACCAATAAAAAAAATAGTCTCAACTATGTGATTTCGTCACGACTTTAAAAAATAGTCATAGCTAGGCTTGAGTTCCTCGACTTAATGTATCATGGAAGAAAGTAATGCTTAGATTTGAGTGTCGCGACCTCTTTTATCTTGAAAAGTAATCTCGGCTAGGTTTGAGTGCCACCACTAAATTTGGTGTATGTACAAGTATTTGATTTTATGGAATTATATAAAAAAAATAAAAGAGAATAACTACACATCAGTATAAAATTAAACCTTGGGTTGCTTCCCAATAAATAATACATCTAGCATTTTCAGTTAAACTAATTTTGTAGTCTTTATTCTCTATCTTTAACTTCACTTGTCTATGCTATTTCTTATAATTTTTTTCTTCAATATGTCTTTCAAATATCTCCTTCAATATCTAGTCATTTATTCAGTTCTTTCTTTCGGGACATTCTTCATTAGATAACCCATTACATGACACGAACCTTTTCTCTATGTAGTAATTGTGCCATGCCTATTGAAAATGATGCGACCTCTTTTTGTAGCTTCTATTTCTTCAATGTGGTGGTTTGTTCTTTTACCATATCTTCTTTTAGTTATCTCATTTTTATATTCACGATTTTTTTGTGTCTTGGATTTTTTTTGTATAGGAACCTCAATCTATTTTTTCCTTTTTATCTTCATGAATAATAGTCTCTGCTTCATCTTTATTGTCAGTGCTTTGTCAATCAGTAGTGGACATGCATTCTTTTGTACTTTTTATATAGTCTAAAGAGTTTTCTCTATGATTTCTGTGTTTTTCACATAAAAATTTTACGGCATTACCAATATCTTTTATAATTTATTTAAAATCTTTCTTTAGTTCTATTAATATCTTGTCTTTAAGAAATATTATGACATCAAAATAGTTTTATTATAATGGCCTACTATAACTTCTTGTTTTAAAATTAGTTCTAATTCTTCGGTATTATTTTCTTCTTCATGCTAATAATACTCTAGGAAATCTTTTTATCTAAATTTTATATCTTGTATTTTAGTTGTGCATATAAGACTATCTATTCTTTAGAATATTTCCTCATCATTATTTAGAATTTTTAAATTTTTATATAAATTGAATTTTATTTATTCTTTGACCAAACGAAATGTAAATTCTCCTTCATTTTAATTAATATCTATTTAATTTCAAAGAATGGTCTTCTCATGATCAACGTGGCCTATGAGTCTTCTTTCATGTCCAACACTGCAAAATTAATATGAAAAATGAAAATTTCAAACTTAACTAGTACATTCTTGATAATTTCTCTGAGAAACTTGATTGATTAGTCTATTATTTGTAGTGAGAGAAAAGTTTGAGTTATATCACCAAGATTCAATATTAACATAATAGACAATGATATTAAGTTGATACTTACTTTAAAGTTACATAATACCTTTCGGAAGATTTGCTTTTAAATAATGCATGGAATTGTAAACTCTATGTATCTTTGAGCTTTCTCAAAAGTTTACATTAAGTAATTATGGTCCATTTCTTTGTCATGCTTATTGTTTTATACGTTTTTAGTTTCTTCTTGCTTCTTATGATATTTTTTATAAATTTGATCAAATGTGAAATTTATGATTAAGTTTAGTAAATGATATATTGATTTTCAACTTTATGAATATATTGAGGAATTAATTAAATTTCTCATCAAACTTTTTTTTATAAATCATTGTGAAAAAGAAGATTAGGTTGAAGAATTTGTTGATCATTTGCATAATTATTATTTGACATGTTATTTTTTTGTTCCTTATTGTGGTTCATATGTATCTTTTTCTTCTACTACTTCACGAGTAATTGCTGGTGGCGTGAAATGGTCAGTGAGTTCTAGTACCATTGTGACTTTGAAAAAAATGTGACATAGGATGTTGTAGTGTTAGGTGACATGGTGTCGGATTTTAGGGCTTTATCAGTTATAATTTTATTTTCTGTATTAGCTTCATCTTTGGATTTCTTTTTATTTTTTACCTTTCTAATTTTTTATTGTTTCTGTGTGTTCTTCATGGGCGACATGATGCGGTAATATTGGGTGATATGCGTTGCCTTAGATTTGCCTTGGTATTACTTGGAAATTCAATAATGCTTTTTTATTTAATCATTCATGCTAGTTGTCCATTTTGATTCTTAATAGTTTTTAGCATTTAACTATTTATTTGGTTTCATTTTTTGTGATGTTCTTCATCCGATACTGCAAATTTATTAATCATGGCAACATTGTTGAGTGTAATATCCTTCACTATTATTGTGATTTTGGGTAATGACGTGACATTAACTTTTGCTATATGGAGTAACTGCGATGTGACTATTAAAAATATTATGACCTTATTTTGTAGTTTATATTTCATCAATATCGTGGTTTTTTCTCTTGCTGTGATTTTTTATCAATGATTTCTTTTTTATAATCATGATTTTTTTTAAAAGTAATGACTTGTTTTTACTTAACAATCTTAGCATCTTTTTTTTTATCTTCATAAATAATATTATTTGTTGTCTCTCTCTTAATACTTTGTCAATCAACAAGGAACCTTCTCTTTTTTTAATATTTTTAATCTAAAGAGTTCTTCGATGATTTTTATGTATTCATCACATTGAATTTCATGGCATCACCAACACCTTTTGTAACTTTATAGTAACTTGTGTTTGGTTTTATTTTATAATGATTTTGAGATTTGCGATGACAATAAAATTGTTTTTATGATCAAGATCTACGCAACTTTTTTTGTTTCATAATTATTTCTAATTTTTTGATTTTTCTTTCTTTTTTGGCCAAATAATTATCTAGAAAATTATTTCATATGAATTTCACATCCTATCTTTTGACTGTGTGTATGATACTATTTATTCTCTGATAATTTTTTTCATTGTCAACTAGATTTTATAGGTTTTATATATCGAACTTTTCTTGTTCTTCGTTCACATGAAATATGATTTTTTCAATCTTCATGTCAATTAATGTATGTTCAGTTATCATGAATGGCCATCTTATGATTAAAAAGGTATATGATTTTTTTTTCATCTTCAACATCATAATGTCAGTAAGAAAAATAAACTTGCCAATCTTAATTAGCATATTCTTGATAATTTTTTTACAAACTTGATTTATTGATCTATCATTTGTACCAAAATAGAAGTTGGAAATATTTCATTAAATTCAACTTTCGTATTATCACAATGACATAAGTTGATATTTTCTCTAAAGTTTCTTAATGTCTTTCGTAAGGTCTCCTACCCAAAAATGCATAGAATATTAAAATTCTTTGTATCACAATGACATAATCTTAATTATATCATATTTCTCGGCTGTGTTCACTATTTCATGTTCTCAATAATTTTCTTCCTACTCACGATATACTTTATAAATTTGGTATAACATGCTATCCATGATAGAATATCAACGAAGGATATAACTTCCAACTTTTTGAATACATAGAGGAATCAATCAAATGTCTCATTCAGTTTTCCTTTTCTCAATAACTATGAAAAATAAAATATTGGGTTGAGAAATTTATTTAATGTCTATATTATTATTTTTTTGTATGTTATATTTTTTGTTGTTGTTTTGGTTTATCTATATTTTCTTATCTAATTTTACTTTTTTGTGTGTAATTGTTGTTGACATATAAGTTGGGTAGTGGGTTCTGACAGTATCACAATTTTGGAAAATGACATGACATTGGATACCCCTTCGCTGGGCGGCACGACATTAGATACCCATTCGTTGGGCGGTACGACATTGGATGTTATGACTTTGTTAATCCTAACCTAATTTTTTTGCATTAGATTTTCCTTTGAATTTCTCTCTTTTTTTTTTTGCTCTTTAAATTTTTTATTGTTTCTGAGTGTTATAAACATGCATCTCTATGAATTAGTCTTGATATCAATTAATAATTCCTTGATGTTTTTTCTCTTCAACATTAATTCAAGTAGCTCAATTTGATTCTAAATAATTCTACTCACCGTATTCATTTAAATTAGTTTTATTCTTATTTATTTTCTTTGTTTTCTTTGCATATTTGTTCTTATTTGTCTTTATTAGTAGTACAATGATATATTTTTTTTCAAATAATGATTTTTTTGTTTTCTTCATTTATTTGTAATTAGAACTTTAAGTTTTTCAAATGATGATTTTTTCTTATTTTTATTTGACTTCCCTTTAAGTTGCTTTCAAATTTATTTTGGTACTATCTCATATTCTATTATAAATTTTCTTGGTTCCTATATTAAAAATTCTCATTATTTCTATTTTACAAAATATTGGCTTTATTCATGTGATAAATTAAATCAAAATTGGTAATTTTTTGCTATTGTAGAACCCTTATTTCTTTAACACCAAGACTTTTGCTATGATAGGCTTCAAACTTGATGAAACACATTTAGCTTCACCTCAATCTTTATTAAATTATCCAACTTTAATGCACCAACATGCTTTCTTCTGCTTGCTCTTTTATTCGGAGTTTATAAATTATTTGTGGTTAGTTCTTCAAAAAAAAAGTATTATTGGGTGATTTGTTCATGATAGAACTACTTGGGACTATAATAACAATGCACATTGTCATGTAGTTTAAATTATTACATATGTTTGGATTTGAAATTATAATTTGAATTGTTATTATTGGCACATACTCAATAAATATTTAAATTGGTTTCAAGTATCATTCAAAATCTTTTATTCTTTTTGTTGGGTGGCATAACATTGAATGTTATTTCTTTATTAGTCACAATTTTATTTTCTCCAACATCTTTCTCTTTTTGTTTTTTGCTCTTTTAATTTTTTATTATCTCTGAGTGTCACAGACACACATCTCTATGAATTTGTTTCGATATAGTTTGGTAATTCATTAATCTTTTTCTTTCTTCATAATTAGGTCTAGTTTTTTAGTTTGATTCTCAATAATTTTAATTGTCGCATCCTTGTAATCTAGCCTTATTTATATTTATTTTATTTGATTTTCTTGCGTATCATTTTTTCTATTTGTCTTCGTTAATTGTGTAAGGATAACCTATTAAAATGGTGACTTTTATACTACAACAATTAGTTGTAATTAGAACATGATATTCCTAGCATTTGGTATTCATTTAAGTTGCTTCAAAAATTTTTTTTTTTTTTGATATTATTTTATGTTTTATTGTACATTTCCTTGGCTCTTACATGATAAATTTGTATGATTTCTCATGGCACAATGATAATGTGTAGTGATATAATTGTTGGGTTTGAATACGTACAATCTTTTCTGTAGAATATTATCTTTCTCAATTTGATAAATTTTATTAAAATTGATACTTTTTTGCTATTGCAGGACTTTTATTTATTCCACACTTACTTTTTGTCTTATTGTGCTTTAATCTTATTGAAAATGCATTTAGCTTTACCTACATTGCCATTTATTTATTAAATTCTAATACTCCAGCATACTTTATTCAACTTGCTTTTTCATTTGGAGTTAAGTAGTTATTGTTAGTTTTTCAAATAGAAAATTAGTCTGTTTGGGTGAATTGTTCATGATCGAACCACCTAAGACTACATTAATTGTGAATCACGTCATTTATTTCAAATTATTATAGAATGTGTGAATTTGGAATCATAATCCGAATTCATATTATAGGCATCTACTCAGCAGGTCTTTGAATCGATCCCAAATATCAAACAAAGTATTCTACTTCTTTTGTCTAAATTGGCGTATCTCCTCCCTAAGTTGTGACATGGTTTGAGGTGAGAATAATTTGTTAGAAAAATTTGCACGAGTTTATTACAACTCATAATGAATTTTTTAGATGGGTATTAGAACTAACTTCTTGTTTATTCTTTTAAAGAAAATGAAAAAAAAGTATAACTTAATCATATTCGAGTTAATATTATTCATTTTGATAGTATTACATAATTTTAAGAAAATTAAGACATGATTGATTGCATTATTATAAAAATTGTCAACTATACTAATACCATTGTACCATGACTATGAGACTAGACTTCAACTCAAATAGTTTGAATTATTTGTATCAGATGCATTTGGATCCTAGAGTAGTTGTGCATTAATATTGACATTCAATAATCTTTTATAGTTTTGTGAAGAATGTATTATTAAACAATTTGTTCTGTAACTCCTTGGTATTTTCATACTTTGTCTAAATGTTTGTTTTCTCGTTCTTTCAATTTTTGAGCCTAGAGGTGTTGACCTAGTGCTAAATCTTAGGTGCAATAAATTTTGTAGCTAAAAAAAATAAAAATACAAACACAAAAATAAACTCACAATAATACATATCCAATACTTGAAATATAAATTTTCAAAGATTATTATGTTAACTCAAGTTAACTAATTAAACTAAAAATAATTTTCAACAATGATGTTAAAAATTTATTATAACTTTATTATAATATTAAAACTTATTGTTTTAGCAAAATACTAAAAGTTTATTAGACATTTGTATATATTCAATAGATATTTATAAGCATATGGATTGTACAAGTAATAAATTAGATATAAATCTAGATATTAAGTTTTATAAGAATTGTATGAGCAGTTTGACTCATCAATAATGAATTAACTACTACTCAAGTTGAAAAGATAAACTTGGGATTTAGAAAGATATTTAATTAATAGGATTAATTAATTTTTTCATGTATGATGATTTATTCTTTAATATTGTGATGTTATCATGCTTGATTGTTGGATGAAATATATAATAATATTAATTTTTTTTTTTTTGCTCTCTTGGCATATAAAGTGATTATTAATCATGAACTATTACTACTAAAGATGGTCCTTGTATTTGATCATTGATATTCTATCACCAAAATCATGCTCTGTTCATGAATTTTCTATAGCTTTACTCATTTTAGATTATACATCACTTATCATTGATAACTAATTTGAGTCTACATTTCTATTATTTAATCTCAATGGTCATGAAAGACTAAAATAAGGTTGTAATAATTATATTTGAGCTTTTGACTTCATGAACATCATACTCGTACTAATTAATATATATCTTCCCACTACGTTTACCTTATGAAACACATTCTTTTGTATTTGTTCCATTACTTATGTATCATCATTCATCGCATTCAACATATGACTCACATTATGTTAAAATGCATATGATAGACTTCCTACATAATTACACATTATTTGAGAGCTAGTTTTTTGAAATATGTATAATGCAATGATTAAAATTTTAATTGTGCTTTTAGTTTCATGAGCGACATGCTCATATTATTTTAACTTACATAAATTTATAGTTTTCCCATATAAGTTTATCTCGTGATGTGAGAATAAAAAAGTTGTTATTTTCATCGACATAAATTTTGTGAGTGTGTTTCATGACTTATCTGTCACCTTACATCATGACTAACATAATATAAACTTATTTGGTGGTGTAATTCTAATTTTTTTTTCTAATTAACATCATTATTTATCAATGGTTAAAATATAGAAATTATATAATTAATCATTATAAATTCATAATTATTATATACATATACATAAATTAATTTTAGATTTATAATTAATTTGACATTAGGAAATATTTAGTGCGGAAGGAATGAAATATCATTTTGTTAAATCGAGGATTTTTAATGATAACTAGCATGATGATCTAGGCTTTAAATCCAATTTTCAATATATTCTTGATTGTGTTCAAATTGATTTGTTGCTAATTAGGAGTTGGAGTTTGTATGCTTTTGGTTGTAGTGCATTCTTGATCTTGAAAATCAAATCGCTCACAACTTACAATGATAATTTAAATATACTTTTTAACTTATTGGGATCCTGTCATATATTGTAGTTGGTCATCAAATTGAAATTTGCACCTCTATACCAAGGGCATAGCATTGAATGTTTTCTAAATCTTCTCAGGAGAATAAAGTCATAATGGCAAAGAATATCATGATTGAGGAAAATTTTTCTTTATAACATATAGTTGGGATTGCAATGATTATCGTAACTGAGATAATTATTCTCTAGAGCAAATAGGTGTGGTGGCCAAATTATTATGACTGAGAAATTTTTTTTATAGAATACAAATTAACTATAATAAAGACATTTGTGATTGAGAAAACTTGCTTTGGAGCACATAGTCATGTCCAAATTGTTGTAGCTGAGGAAAATTTTTTCTAGATCACAAAGTTGCAGCAATAATGATGGCAAGACTAAGGAAAATCATTTCTGGAATACAAAATTGTGATCACAAAGAATACTGCGACTAAAAATCTCTTGGTTTGGTGTTGTTGATCTTTGTTCTATAAAAAATATATCATGGTACGATAAAATTCTATGACATTTCGTAATAATTTGGCTCTCGGCTATGTTGACATAGAATTATTATCATGGTCAAATTTATGTTCAGAATTAATGTGATCGTGATTTCAAGATGGAAATGTCAAATGAGCCATGCTGCATCATCATGACCTTTTTTTTGGCTAGTTTGGGCCACAATGTCGTGCTCGATATGACATAATGTTTTTCATGGGCCATGCTGTGTCAGCATGGTTCAAATCAAAAAAGGGGAAGACATGCACTATACTTAGGCATGACTTTTGGGCGGGTCATGCCAAGCAGGGTCAAGATTAGCTAATCAAACTATGTTTAGGCTAGGATAGCTGAGGTTCAGACTAAGCTAGCCTAGGTTAGGACTAGGTTGATCAGTTTCTCCTAGCTGACCAAAACTAGCCTGCACTAGTCATCATGCATGATTGTGCCATCATGAGCCACCCATGCCAAAAAGATTGACCCGGTATAACATAAACCATACTACGTGCTGACCCACAATACTTTCAGGTGCGATTGAACTATGTCGTGCCACGGCCATGCCTAGGCTTGTTGGCCTAATTGACATGTTTGCTTAAAGATAAATGTCAAGGCCACAATGAATAAATTGCACACTAAAATATTTTGAAAGTCATGTGGTAGATTTGTAGCCAAGAAAGACTTTCGTGACTTTTCAAAAGATACATACTAGTATAAAAATATTATAACATTTGAAACATTATGAATGTTTCTTATTATTGTGTTCTCCATCTTAGCTTTTTATTAAGCATATTATTTATACTTAAATTATATTCAGTTTTGCTATTTTTTATTTAAATTCATTATAATTATAATTCAGTGAAATACTTACATTTAAGGCTCATTTTTAGTATAATCATATCATGAAAATTAATTAAAAATAACTATAAAAACTCAATATTTTTAGTGTCAAATAATATATCTCTTAGAAATCACCAGTGATGCGGTAGCACATTTCAATAATGAGTTACTTGAAATAGTATTACTTATTAGTCTATTATGGTGTGCATGATATTATTGCTACATCATACCACCCTTAGACCAAAGGCTAGTATCCAAGCATGAGTGAATTATCTTAGAGACTTGATGATGCTTTGTGGGCTTATAGAGCAACTTTCAAAACCCTACAGAGAATATACCCCTATAGTTGGCTTTTGGAAAAATGTGTCAACTATCCTTAGCTTGAACATAAAATGAGTTATGCTTTGAAAAAGATTTTGATTTACAAGTTGTGGATTAAAATTGAAAAGTATAGTTGAATGAGATGATAGGACTTACATGATAAAAAAATAAAAAATTTATAATGATAAAACCAAAAAATAGCACAATAAACAATTTTAAAAGAGTGAATTTTAATCATGGTAGAAAATATTACTATTCAATTCAAGGTTGAAGGTTTTCTTGATGAATTAAAATCTAGATGATTTTGTTCTCTCACCATCTTAGGTGTTCATCTACAGTGAAACATAGTAACTACAAAATGATCAACCAATGAGAATGTTTATAATAAATAGACAACTAGTTAAATACTATTTTGGCCAAGAAGTGGAGTGAGAATACATCTATTTCATCAAAGAAATTATGATAATGAGGAGGAAGTCAAGCCGATGACTATTAACCAAGCATTATGTAGGAGGCAACCTACAATATTAGTAAATATAAATAACTAATATATATATATATGTGTGTGTGTGTGTGTCTGTGTGTATTAGATTATATATTAGATTATAGTTCTATGAAAAATATTATAGGTTGATTAAAGAATAGTAAAAATTGGATCCCTAAAAGGCTATAAGTAGTGGTTATTTTCACTAAGTTTGTTAAGAAGAATTTTTTTTAAGAAGTAGAAGATGAGGAATATAAAAGTCAGAGTTCAACATATATGAAGACAAGGATAAACAAATTTGAAGGGAGTCTCTTTATCTCTTTATATTTGTTATCATTTTAATTCAATTTGTTGATTTTTTTTGGTTTACTAATAGTAGCAAATGTGTGGTACAATGAAACCCAATAAAAAGTGTTATATTATATATATATATATATATAAAATAGGTAGACTATAACTTATTTTTGAGATATGTCCATTACTTATAAAATGCATGTTAAATTATAGTTGAATTCTTTTAATAAACTTTTGGAACATCAAACTAAGGAAAGACTTAGGATTAAAAAAATATTTTATTCAGTTTTGATACCAAATTATGAAATTAAGCAGTTAAAGTATATGATGCTAATTTAAAATAAGTGTTATGTGTACTTCTGTATAAAATAATAACATATGGTATGAGTATATAATACATCTCTAATTAGTGATAACAATGATTAATTGGTAGAATGTTATATATATGAGTTTCACCATTATATGAGAGTTATATATCAATATTAATAGATGATGATAGGTAAATTATAAGGTACATGAAAGATGAGTTGATTGATATGATGATGACATTGCTATGATTCAATTTTTTTTGTATGATTTATATAGGTGGGGTTTACTGAAAGATATATGTTAAATATAATGAATGTGATACTTATGAAATTGAAAATATAAATATATTTATTATCACATCATTTTTTGTCTTTAAGATATTTAATGTTGTATAATAAAAATATATATTCGAAACATAATAGTAATTGCAAAATAACCATATTGCCATTATGGTAAATGTAACAAAATTGATGATTATCAATTTTTTTTAGTATTAAAATTATTTTGAGTGAAAACTTATTAAATATCCCTTATCATTAATTTTTGGATTATTTGATGAAAAAAAAGATGCATATCTAAAAGTAAATCATAATATCATCTACATATAACATATGTTATTAAATACACATTACTAATGATTTAACATAATCAAATAATTATCAAAATATTTGTAACCAATAATAAATGACAATCAAAACTATTGACTTTCTACATATTATATATTAATCAAGATTATTTGCTACAAAATAAATTATTAAAAATCAATGAAAAATAATAATAAATTTGACCAAAAACATTTTCAATTTAAATGAAAAAGGAGAAATTCAAAATTAGGATTAAATGGTCAAAAAAATAAGCATATAAATCATTTATTTAATAATATATATATATATATATGTATGTGTATATTTAATAAAATATATATATATATATATATATGTATATATATATATATATTAGTATATGTCTAGTATATATTGTATGTATGTGATATAAAGATAAATTACACATGCTTATAAATATATTGACATGAGATATAAAGAAAAATAGTTTTCTCGAATTAGAATTCAGATAAGTAACTAGAAAGCATGGTATTTCTTTGGTCTTACTTTTCTTCATCTCTTGGACGCTGGACTGGCCGGTAATACCACTGTCATCCCTATCTTCTCTCTCATTGTCATCTTGCTAGTCTGACACCAAAATCCCGGATTGTACTTTATCATTTTCTCAAAAATCTGCTTTATGTTTGTCATCAAAATTACTTTTTTTTTGCGATTCATCGAAGAAAACTTGTTTCTTGATAACACCACCTACCATGTCATATTAGTGGGTTCAAGGACCATTAGATAGAAATTTTAGGTTTTCGCATTCATTTAATATTTTCAGTAAGGGCTTCTGTGCAGAGATTTAGTGGTTTCCATTTTATTTTTTAATTTTCGTCTATGTTCCTGCAATTTCAGCTGAGATTATTGGTCTCTGGGCCTGGACAGCTTGGCCTATCTGATGTTTATTATGTCTATTGGTCTTTGTTTTTCTGATATTTTATGTTGTATCAGAATAATTATTAATTAAATATATTTAATGGAGAGAAATCATACCAATATATATGAATTAGTTAGATTTGTATTTTGATGTATCAAACATAGAAGTGATTTCTAAAATTTTATATATTCATCCATTATGGAATAAAGAGGCTTATAACCTATGACCTACACGAAGAATAGAATGTATGCCACCAACCAACCCAACCATCAAATCAAATATTAATCAAAAAATACACACACATACACACATATTAATATAAATATATATAAATAATTGTAGATATATATATATATATATATATATTTATGTAAACACAAATATATATAATAATGTGTTTATATATGTGCAAGAATATATGTTTATTATAAATAAATATAAAAAATATATATATATATATATGTATATTTATATATAAATATATGTAGATATATAAACACATACAAATTTATAAACATTAAACACACATATATAATAATTATATAAAATTATATATATTTATATATATACATATATAAATATGCATATCTACATTAATTTTTATGTAATTATTATATATATACATATCGAGTGCTAATGCTCTCAGCCGGTACGGCCCCTCGTTCCCGCGATGGAGATGGAAACAAGAGAATAAGTTTACATGATTCTTGTTTCGGAGGCGAGAAAGGGAACTTGCCTTAGCTAGGTTGGCTCCTAGGCTACAACAACTGTACAACAGGCGATGCCTCGCAGCATAGAATGTTCTTTATTCTTCCTCTGGGCTCTGGAATGGAAGAATTGGTTCAACATCAACCCGTAATCAGTCAATACCAGGCTAAGTCAAAACAAAACTATGATTTCCAGTCATTTATCGGTCATTCGTTCGACATATATAATCTCATAGAAGTCCCTACGGAAGAATCGACTGCTTCTCTCGAGATGCAAAGAATAGCGTAAATAAAGACTCTGTTGGTATATACATAAATAAATAAATAAATATATATATATATATATGTGTGTGTGTGTGTGTATGTATATATAGATATGCATATATTTGTGTATATATATATATATATATTTGTATATAAACATTTATACATAAACATATTATTATATATATGTTTATAAATGTTTTTATAGACACACATACACACACATATTTGTAATTATATATATATATATATATATATATATTACTATTCATATGTATATGTATACATGTTTATGTTCAATATTTAATTTGATGTTTGTGATGGGTTGGTGGCATGCATTTTATTCTTTGTGGAGGTCACGGATTTGAATTCTCATATCTCCATGGTGGATTAGTATGTACAATTTTAAAAATTATTCATTGAGAAAATATGGTTTTTGAATCTGAAATAGTAGTTTCTGAATTTCAAACAATATTTTGTAAATTTTAAAAGTGAGATTTAATTTTTTTTTTAAAATTTTTGGTGGATAAAATCGGGTTGAAAAATTTCAATGCATCAAAACTTGATAATTTATTTATTAGGTTTCTTTTTTAACAATTTCAATCTGTATAAAAATATTTTAGGTGTGATGGATTCTAACCCCATCTCAGCCAATGGCTTCAAATCCAAACCATCGAAATGCTTTTGATGGTGTATGTAACTTATATATATGGATAAGTTTGAAACATCATGTTCTGCTCTTGTTATTCTAATAATAATTACAAGACTGCTGGATCTCACCTGAGACATTAGAAAAGCATGTCTTGTGAAAATATCTCACCCAATGGCATACAATGCCCTCAGGCATGCTTCTCATTGTGCTAGTACCCACACTTATCAAATGCTTGCCTTTTATAGAGATATTACCTCAAATTTATTCCAACGTAGCATGTTATAGACAAGGTGAGGCAACAACAATTTGGCCAGCAACTACATAGCAGTTGGGGCTAGTCTCCAACACCTTAAATGTTGTTGTTGGGGGTTGCTCCCATTGACTACTTTTTTTTTTGTTTTTGTTTTTTTAAAAACAATTCTAGGAAATCAACTATGATTATTTTTTAAACATTCTCTATATTTTTCAATTATAGATAATCAAAAAATTGAAGAAATTAAAATTATAATAGAATATACTGTAAGCACAGTTTGTCCATACAAAAAGTAAAAAAAAAAACACAAACAATGCAATATTCTATTATGTAGAACATCTTGTTATCGAGTGAAAAGAATAAATCAGAGTGTGCGAAAGGGAAATCTCAGCAGTTTTATCCTTGATAAATCGGATATACTTTGTTGAAAGGATGTCGAACTTGAAACTTATTGTTCTTATATGAAGATAAATGCCAATCATATTAATGCATAATCTCTAATTAGCATGTTATAATTTTCTAAAATAGTAAAGTCTTTATTTTTATTATCATCAATGGAGAAAAAATCAGCCTCCAAATCTTAAGCCGAATGTATTGTGATATTGGTATTGATGTTGTTGAATTTAAGGATTAAATGTTGTGAAATTTCAATGCTATTTCATCAAAATTTGTGGTAATTTTATTGATGAAGCTTGATATTATGCTCTTCAAATATGCATTCAAGGTGAAAAATTGGTTAGAATATGAATGTTATTATCAAATTCTTATGTTTTTTTTTTAATTTTTTTTGGAAAAGTTCCTGATTTTGTGGGCTGAAATACTAAATTTACATGTGGTCAATAATTGCTCATGCCCTGTCATTCAAATAAAATGCTAACTTTGTTATCAAAGCCTTTTTTTTTATTTTTTTAACTGTCATTTGAGTTTTAAGTTGAACTCAACAATATGCAGTGAAAGGAGTTTGAAAATCTTTGTTAATATATGCTACATGTATTCAATATCAAAAACATAATTCGAATAGTTTCTTTTGTGGATTTGATGCAGGTTCCTGATCCGCAACTAGAAAAGAAATTGAAACTCGATCTCGAGAAGTGCCGACTGGGATGCCTTAGGTTCGGCATCTTGGCCGAGCCTGTGGCATAGAATATATTTTATGCAAAATTTAATTTTATATAAAATGCAATAGAATATATTTTAATAAAAATAATTTTTAATTTTTAAATTGAATGAATAAATACTAAAGCTATTTAAGATATTAAAAAAAAAAAAAACTTGATAAATATTTTCCATGATTATACACATACCAACTAAAATATTTTCATATATGTATTTTTATAATATTTATTTAATATTGTTTTAAGTATTCTCATGAATGTTGAGTTATTTTTGCTTCCATGATATTTGTTTTAACATATCTGTGAATGTTTCTCTATGTTTTTAATATATTTGTAAAATCTAAGCATCACTTGGGATATTTGTCCGTGATTTGCTATTAGTGGTGTAGTTCATATTCTTATTTCATTATCAAATGTCAATTAGATGAAAGACTTATTGTTTGTGTTTTGTGGTTTATTTTCAACCGAGCATTGTTTATTTGAATAGGGATAACATGGATTCGGGTACTGAGGAAATTAAATCTTTTAAGGATTTGGGACTCAATGTACAACTGGTTGAAGCATGTGACAAGTTGAAGTGGAAATTTCCAACCAAAATCCAAGCCGAAGCAATTCCCAATGCACTGCAAGGTTACAAATTGTGTCTATTTGATGTGATATTTGCTTGTTTATTTTCAGTTTCTTATATTGAATGGTTCAATAACATCTTCTTGATATGCTTTAGGAAAAGACTTGATATGTCTTGCACAAACAGGTTCTGGTAAAACGGCAGCATTTGCACTTCCTATATTGCACGAGCTTTTAAATTGCTCTCAAAAATCTGTGCCAATTTTCTTTGCTTTGGTGCTGTCTCCTACAAGGTTTTGAAATTTATTATTGGTCTATTAAAATTTTTGTAGTATCTACAAATTCCCGTTATTCAATATTATATTTTTCATTGTGTATTATTTTAGAGAACTTGCACTTCAGATTGGAGAACAATTTGATGCTTTAGGTTCTGGGATTGGGTTGAAGCGTGCAGTGGTGAGAAACCAGGATAAATATGCTTTAATTTAGTTTATGCACAGTAATTGACATTAAATTCTATGTATTTAGCATCTCTTGTTGAACATCACAAATTTGTAGCCTTTTTTTTACGTAGCTTGTTGGAGGAATTGATATGCAGCAACAGGCAATAGAGCTTGCAAAACGACCGCATATAATTGTAAGTCATGTGGAATTGCATAGAAAGTATATTTTTTTTATTCATTCGTTGACATATGCTCCTGTGTGCGTGTGTCTGTATACATATATGATAAAATATCTCCTACAAAATAAAAATAAAACACTCAATACCTAAAAAGAATAATATATAAATGAAAACTCCTAGTTAACATTGTGCTACTGGAATTGAAACATCTCACATATTCAGTACTCGCATTCATAATATAAAATAATGGAAGGCAAAGAAAAAAATTATAAAATAATTAAAAAATAATGTAAAGTGCAATAATAATCTTCAATATAATATGTAAATATTTAGAATATAAATTTTAAAGGTTTTTGTAAATATATCAGCTAGCTAATTTGTGGTAGAAATGTGTTATAACAATAGTTTTATCATATAATTTTTTATTAAAGACTAATTTATTTTTATGTATTTTATTTTTAAATAAAATATTAGATCATTAATTATCTTATAGTTTGATTGTTATAATAGAGATTAGTATGAGAAGTAAGAGGCTATAAAATACCACGACTATAAAATACCATCGTTGGGCCATGCACATGAGTCATGCCTGGCCCTACACGAGACATGGTTCATGTCAGCCCAGCACTATGTGATCCGTGCATGGGGCAACTTGGCTTTGCCCGAGACATAGTTTTGGACCATGATGTGTAGGGTTGGACACTGCTGAACTGGGCTAGGCCATGAGCCGTGCTCGGATTACCCGGCATGTTTGACATCTCTAGTTGAGTGGCCCGGGCATGCCATGATTGCCCAAAATAGCGGTGCCAGGCCCAACATTGCATGATCTATAATTGTGCTTGGATTATGATTGTGCTGGCCTATGACACGGCTCATATCGTGCTTGACACGACATGCGTGCCATGACACGAGGCATGATATATGGCATGACACATCTATGCATGACATGGTTGATTTTTAATAAATTAATCATTTAGAAATGATGGTATGCTCTGTCAACAAATTATTTTTTGGCTCTTTGAGCCTCTCCCAAAGGTCCTACAAAGACAATGACATGAAAATGATTGTTGTTCTGTTAGAAAAAATAAAAAAAATCAAATTAATACGAGCCATTGTATTCCTTGCAATGACTCTTGGGCAAAAATCGATGCTTGTTGGATTTATGTCATATTTTTAATTGAAAAAAAATAACTTTTTATTCAAAAATATTTTTTATAAATACCTAAATTTATATTTTAATTTTTTATAGTTAGTCTGTAAACTCTCTGCTGTCTTTTTATTTCAATGATGTAAAAATAATCTTGTGCTCTCTTTAAACGATATTTTTTTTGTAAATTAGTTATTAATTATAATTTTTATTTTATGGAGCAAAGTGCTAATAATATTTTAGTGTTTTGTGATGAGAAGTATCTAAGTATGAGGATATGAGGTACAATGTAAGTGCATCATCAAATTGTCTGATGCACAAAAAAAAGGTACACATTAATTTATTATTCTTATTTTATTTAGAATCATAGGTTATTAAATTAATAAAAAAATTTAGTAAATGTATAAAATATTACATATTTAAATAATATTTAATAAATTTAATGAAAATGTAATTAATCTAGACATTGATAAACTAAGAGCATCTCCAACGGGCTCGCTAAAAATAAAATTTTTGATATTTTGTTGAGTGTTGTTTTAAAATTAGGCTCCAACGTGCTCGCTACCCCGCTCGTGTTTTTATCCCCTCGGCTTTTCGCTCAACAAATAGTAGTGAGTGTTTATCGCTCAACAAATCATTTTCTTCTCTTTATATATTCTTGCCGTCTTCGATCCAGCGATATCAGAACTTAACTTTGCACCATACTTCAGTATTTTGTTGAGCTTGGTTGGAGTAAAATTTGAAGTGTTACTAGCTAAAATACTGAATTGAATATTTAAATATATTTTAATTGAGTGTGGACACGACATGACATGGATACGACACGACATATATTACATATTTAAAAATTAGGATACGACACGACATGACATGTGCAAAGTTACCTCTTCTATGTCACTGCTCTAAGAAGCACGAATGTGGTTGGAGATGCTCTAAGAAGCACGAATACAAACATAGGGATACGACACGACATGATATGTGGACACGATAAATTTTAAAAAATTAGGATATGGATACGACCAGGACACGACATAATAAGATAAAAAAAATATAAATATTATCCTTAAAAAATAATTATACTTACATATTGAATATTTATATATTACATATTTAAAAATTAAAATCATGCATTTAAATCGTCCGCCACTTCTCCCCTTCCTCCACAGCTTCAGCTTTGTAATTTTATGTAATTTTTTTGTTTATTATATATTGTATATTTAATAAACAATTATATTTAAAAATTAAAATAATGCATTTAAATCCTCCTCCCTATGTCACTGCTTTGAAATCTTGAAGACAACCCTCTTCTCCCTTGCCGTTACCTCTTCTTTGAGTTTGAGACTCAAAAATTGTTGCCGCCGTTGGCCACTCAATGTTGTCTGAGTTGTCGAAGCCGACAAGCCATAGCACATAGGTTTTAATACGCGTCAGATATGTATCCGGTGTGTCTGTCCAATACGCTACGTGTGTATCGGACATGGATTGGTCAATGATACTTTACATGACATATCGGACACGTATCTGATGCTGTCTTGCTCATATCCACCTGTCTAACACTTTGACACACCTTCTGACCGTCGTATTCATGCTTCATAGTTGATAATAATGATAATTCGATTAAAAGGTCCGAAATTAAAATTGAAATATGGCTCTTTTATGGGCTCGACTTAGTTGTCTAAAAAATCAAAAAATAAATAAATTTTAGTAGTCTGAACATATTTTAATATAATTAAAAATAAAAATATTAGCGGTATTGAAAAAGATTTGATATAATGTATATATTTATAAAAAAATATATATGTAAGAGTATTGATGGAATGATCATCTCAAGAGGCTTTCTAATCAATGTACTAAAAAATATAGTCTAATGGATCCTATACAAACCTAACTTAGTGGTGTTGTTTTTAAAAGATAGATTAATTTTATGTTTGTTAAACTCTTCATTTATTATAATAAGTTTGAGAGAGAAGATACAGTTAAATATATTATTATGTTAGTCTTTTAATTAAAATTTTGGAGGATCCTAGAATAATTTATTTTATGTAAACTTATTTTTAGTTGGTTTATTTTAGAATTGTTATGTTCAAAAATATGAATGACATAATAAAATATTTTTAAATAAAAAAATAATTAATATTTAATGAACATAAAAAATATAATAGAATGATTGGAGGATCCTAGAATAATTTATTTTATGTAAACTTATTTTTAGTTGGTTTATTTTAGAATTAGTTATGTTCAAAAATATGAATTACATAATAAAATATTTTTAAATAAAAAAATAATTAATATTTAATGAACATAAAAAATATAATAGAATGATGTTCGTGATATTAGATATTTGGATTAGTCATGATGATGTATTATTTATTTGCCTCACTCCTCATTAGTTTCAATGATCTATTTCTATCCTCATGATAATTTCATCATATATGAGTTTTTGATGAAGATTTTTGGGGGATATGATATCTCAAATAAAATTTAAGTATCATATTTGTTAATATTTTAAATAATTGTGTTGTTATTAATATAATTATTAAAATTATTAAAGATGTGCTTTTAGTTGATATTTTTTATGTTAGGTGTATGTGTCACTTAATTAATCAAACAACACAAGCAAAAATTAGAAGTTGATTTTCACATAATAAAATAAATAATAAATTTATAAAAATATCTTATGCTTAGCAGATAGTATGAGCTTAACATTCTATATTTATCAGTGAGTCTAAAAAAAGAAAAATTTAAATAGATATGAAACACTATTAGAATTGTATTTATATGATATTAGATTTATGTGTTGGCTATTAATAAATATTATTTGACCACGTTAATAATAATACTAGCAAACTTATTATCTATGATTCAGTTTGAGAGATAAAAATTTTTTTTTTGAAATTCCTAAATATTAGTTATGATTTGACGAACATGTACAAGTTTGTATATATTCTCATTACTTGTATTGCACTTCAGTGTATATACAAAATTTAATTGTGTGTATAGTATGTAAGAGGACATCTTGATTTTAGTATCATGAATATTGAGATCGAAATCTAATATTTTAAATATTGGTATTTCATTTCAACTTTCTATTGTTTGACTTATTGTATGAATTATAAGGTTAAGTTAAAATATGATAAAAAATATATCAAGATACATATTTACTTGCATGAATCAAGCAGACAAACTTTAATATTTTTACACATGAAAAATTAACCAATATATTTATATATTACGAAACTATGTATGTTAGTTGTAGTAAGACTTTGAGCATGAACATAAATATCAAATTGAAAATAATATTTTTATTTAGTTAGCTAGATGCAAATAATGAGGTGATTCGTTGAATAATAGTAAGTTGTCTTAGTTTTTAGATGTAGATTATCGCTCAATTCAATTGTATGATGATAATAAGAATTTGAATATTTTGAGTTGATAGAAATTATACTAATTAATTTAATTCATGTTATTTAAGATGATCCGTGATTTATTGACTTCTCATGTGTCTGATATATAATTAAATTTTATTTTTTTATGTTTTTCAATGTTATTTTAGATAGGAGATCCAAACTACAATTATATATCGTAGAGATACTTTTATATTTGAAGAATTGATAAAATTCAATGATGAGTATTTAGGATTGAGTAAAAATGTAGAGTATGATGACTCATATGATGACATCGAGGATATCGATGCTAACACTAGCATAAGAATCAAGCTTGAAGATTCTAACCAAAATATTAACATATATTGAATAGTGAATATAAATTATCATATTTGTTATGTCTTATATTTTATCATTTGTGTGTTTATTTTCAATTTCATTGACCTATTTTATTTAGAGTTTATGTAGTGGTCGATGAGAGTAAGACATGAAAATGATACATTGTCATGATTATGTATTATATTGGATATTACGGATACCACTAACTAAATTTCCTAATTTCATTAATTATTAATTGTTTTTTTTATTTATAAAATTTTATTATGACATTCCTACATATGAATCTAAGAATTTAATGATAAATAGGTTTAAAGTAGATCTGCATAATACTAATTATCTTAGGATTTTTTAAAATCTAATCGGGTGATCCATAATGATAATTAGTTTGATTATGTTTGTCCTCCTAATATCATTATGGAATATGAAGGGGGCCAACAAAGTTAAACTAGATCTAGCTTTAAAGATTTTATTATTAAGTTGAGTTTGTCTTGGATCTAATTAATCATATTTTTTAGTGTATTGGTTTGCATCTTTGTAGGTATCCAGTCCCACACACATTCTTATATATATATATATATAATATACATCGTGCTGCTTTTTTATTAATAATCTTAGAATTTTTAGGTTTTATTATTTTAAAGTATGTCCAAACTAATATTCGTTTAATTAGTTATTTTATAGGTGACATATAGGTTTGAATCAAACCTATTTAAGAAAACATAGTTTTTGCCTCAGATATTTCAGTATAGTTATCATTGATATCTATGTCTAGGTATACGTTAATTTAATATTCATTTTTATTAAATAAATTGTCATTTTTTTAATTATATTATTTAAATAAAATATGATTATTATAAAAATAAATTATTATATTTTATGTGCTAAAGTAGTACCGCAACAAAAAAATTTTAAAACTAATATCATACTTGCACCCCATTTTTTTTTATAAATTCTAACATCTAGAATTGAGACTCAATGCAACCAATTATTGTGTTGCACTTGTAGTCTTACACAGGCTCAAAATCATACCCACATCATCGTGAATCATTTATCCCATTCTCTTATACACAAGCATTGAAAGGCGAACATAAAATGAAATAAATAAAAATATAATATACTGTATATATAAATGATATGCTAAAGAAAAATTATACTACATCAAAGTTAGAAGACAAAAATATGAGAAACCTAGAGAGTTAGAGAGTGATAAGATGAAATTGAGAATGAATGCATAAATTTTTTCTTCCTTATTGATAGAGAAAAAGAAAATTAAAATTTATTAAATTTTTTTTATTTTTTATTAATTTGTTTTAATTTAAATAATCTAAAATAATGATAATCATTGAATTTTAGCATATGTCAGAGAAATCATCGGCTTTATCTTTATAAATATAGGGGGGGGGGATTCCGAAGTAATATCTATAAAGATATTATTTATAAATAAAATAAGAATAATATTTATAAATATAATATTTAAAATATTATATATACTTCATGAATATGATAAAAAATAATGTTTAATAACTTATTTTTTATTTATCAAAATTATTTTTTAAGAATAATATTTATAAAAATAATTATTTTTTTTATAATACTGTGTCCTAGTCGTTCGTATTTTAGTTTTTTAAAATTTACTATGTTTTTGTATCCCGTCGTGTCGTATTCCGTGTTCGTATTTGTGTCTGTGCTTCTTAGCCACCAATTTTCAGGCTAGTGGACTATGCCATGAGTCCAGGCACCCTGGCTGTGCTAGGCCTGACATGACATAAGCCGTGCCAAGGGGCGGCACGGTTTGGGACCAAGCATGGTATTAGACTATGCCATGCCAGGCCATACAAGTTTTAATCGTGTCATATTGCCGGCCGTGCATGGGCTACCCGACTTGTTTGACACCTCAAATATATATGCATTTGTATATATAGTGGTCTACACACACACACACACAAACACACACACACACACATATTAATTTGTGCATATATGCATGTGTTTAGTTGTATATAGGCATGCACATAGTGGTGAAAGGCGCGCTTAAGGCGCGTCTGGGCTCAAGGCAAAACCACTCCCTATCTATAGCGCCTCGCCTTTCAAGGCATGCGCCTTACTGAAGAGACACACCTTATATACTATAGTTTATTTAAAAAATACATTTATTCTCAAAATTTGTAATTATATATTAAAATTTATATAATTTTATTTATTTTTTTCATCAAAATTTATTTAAATATTAGGAATATTTATTTTTTTATCAGTAGAATCATATTTAATAAAAATTTATGTGCATCTAAAATCACATTTCACTTCACAAAAGTCCATGCCTTAAGTGCGCCTTACGCCTCAAGGCTCCAAGAAACTTTTGGGCCTTGTGTGCCTTGTACTTTTTAAAACTATGGGCATGCATACATATATATATATATATACACATGCATATACTATTTACACATACATATGTATAGACACACACACACACACATATAATACATACTTATATATATATATATGCATGTATATATATTTATGTATAGCTATATGCCCATATATATGTACAATGAAATTAGTATTTTTTAACAATACAAATATGCAAAGGTCCAAATAAAATAGTAAAATTTTAATAATTCAATATATGTGTGTGTGTGTGTATATCCAAGTGTGTGTATAGATGTATTTATATATGTATATGTATACTCATGAATATATATATATACTTAAGTATATATAGATGTACATAAGCATGCGCTTATATGGACATATGTATGCATATATAGTACACACACACAATGCATACTTTATAGGGGTCAAATGGGCCGGCCCAGCCCGAAGCCAGGCACGGTTCAGCGTGCTTGGCTCGCCACGACATGCTACCATTCCAGGCACACCCACAGCATGAGTCGTGTTAGGCTGGGCCGAAGGTTTTCGGCTCGAGTGCAATGCCATGTACGTGGGCATGGCACACCAGCCCACACACTGAGCGATGCCTTGATGGGAGGACTCAGCACCAATGCCCGATGGGCGGCGGTGGCGCAACATAGTGGAGCTGACCCTAGATTTTTAAAAATTGATCGACCCGAACCGACCGACCCAAATTGCGCCGAACCAGTCTGAACATGGGCAGATTTTGGAATGCGGGCTTGTGTCGGGTCTGCCCACCAAGGAAGCGTGCCATGCAGGTACGTAGAGGTGTCAAACAGGCCGTGCTGGGCTGGTACTACCCATTTTTAGTGAGCACAATCGTTCTTCCGTGTTGGGCCAGACATGACATGGTTTTTTCAATCTAGGCCCGGCATGGCCAGCTGGCCCGATGGTAATTTTACCATGTCGGGTTAGGCCCGTACGAGCCTATTTAAAAAATGTAATTTTTTTAAATATTTAAATTTAAGTTATGTATTTATAAAATATATATTATAGATTGATAATGCTTTAAAATTTTAAAATTGTAACTTGAAAATTATTGAATAGTTAAAAAATTTAATTTTTTTTATTATATTTTAATTAATTTAGATTATAATATATTAAATTAAATTATAGAATTTTAAACACAAAAATAAATTAAACATAAAATTTCTTTAACAAAAATTACAAAGTCACAAATCCAAACACAAATCAAACTTTCAATCGGTTAATCTCAAACCAAAATAAATACAACGTAACGTAAATAAAAAAGTATATAATCAATACAAAATAAAATATTGTAATCAAAAATTAGAATCAAGAATAACATAAATTGTCAACTGTGTTCGTGAGGCATCAAAATCAAGTGGCAATGACATGTGGCGTTGTATTGGCAACTTGCAACGGGCAGGGACTACTGACAATCACATCAATCGTCAATTGACATATCATGATCATCATCAACCGCAACATCAAAATCACTATCATATAAATCATAATTATCAGTAATAACCTCCTTCGCTTTCACAGCGGATGTAATCCATATTTCAGTATGATTCTGGATGCTAAACCTTGAATTATCACAGTCATTCATGTATGATAAGACCTCAACAATATCTGAATGTAATCTTGATCTTCTATCCATAATCAAATTTACTACAACAAAAAAAGTAGACTCCGATGCTACACTTGATACTAGAGGTTTCAGTAAATCTCGTGTCATCCTAGATAGCACGGAAAAGGTGGACTCATGATTTTTGCTACTGTAATATATCAAGATTTTTAGTATCAGAATGTGATAGGATTGAGCAGTAAATGGTATTTAAGAACCGAGAAAACTCGTTCCTATTTGATGGTCCATCCCGTCGTTTCTCACTCACTAATTGAATGAAAAAATTGTCATATCTGAAGATGGTATCTATGTTCGTACTCATAGTCTCACTGCTATTATTAGCATACCTAGTATCGTAGTATGTGAATAGGTCAGCTAACTTTACGTGAATGAACCATTTAGGTGGGTCTTATATGTTAATGCACGATGAAATGTAAGTCAAAATATTATCTATCCCTTCCATCTTAACCTTAAGGTCTATGCATGCAGCGAGACAAAGAGATGGAATGGTGGACCAGTATTTTAAGTACTTGGTTTCCATCTCTGCAACCATATGACTAAGTATTGGGCTAGCTTGATACTTTCTAAACATGCTACTAATATTGCATATGTACCCGAGTGCATTGCAAATCGTGAGAATATAACCAACGAACACATGTTTGTTGTGTCATAAAAAAATTTCAGGAATTTTATAAATAAAATTTTTATAGCCCAGTCAGTGTCGTCAATAATAAGTTCATCACTCTTTCTATTGACGTAGTCGGATATTATGTGTTTGTATCTAATACTTGACTCTAATATCATGTACGTGTAATTCCAATGGTATCTCACAATTGATTAGAATTTATTTTTCTTAAGATTTACAAATAAACAGAGAGTATCAAACTCGTATTGTCTGCGAGGAATGCGAATATATTTTAGTGAATTACGTATATTATCCAATGCGGGGGAACAAACCTTTATACTTGCTTGTACAATCATGTTAATTACGTGACACATTATCTGACATGAAAAATCCCTTTTAATGGTGTGTCTATAATATTCCTAACAAACATGTTAATCGCTACTTCATTATTAGATGCGTTATCGAATGTGATACAATAAATTTTATTTTAAATTTTATATTCTCTAAAGATTTTTATTATACACTTAAAAAATATTGGCCATCATGAAGATAAGAATCTAAAAGAATCCTAAAATTTTTTTATTCATTTTTCATTTAGAATCTACATAGTGAGAGGTGAGACATGCATAAGATGATTCATCGTGTCTTGTCTAGATATCGAATGTTAGGGACATCACTCCACTATATGCTATAGATTCTTTAATTATTTTTTGTTTTTCTAACTTATAAAATTTTAAAATTTTATTCTTAAATGTAGATTTAGGAATCCTATGATAAGCAGACTGAAAATATGTCTGCATGATGCTCATAACCATTTGATCTTAAAATCTAATCGGAAGACCCATCAATGTGATAAGTTTGACCATGTATTTCCTATCTAATTTCTTGTGGTATATGAAAAGAGTAAACTTTGAGGCGGTGTTGCAGTGTCTCGGGTCGTGCCGGTGGGCCATGCTAACCAACCACAGAACCGTGTCGGGCTAGGTACGACATGAGGCCTGCATGGGCACTGCACTGGTCTAGACACGTGAAATTCTGTCCTGGGCCGGCCCAGGCACGATCGAATCTTGCCGTGCTGGCCCAGTTGATACCTTAACAGGCACGACACTCCAACCTGGTTGAGCCTGAAAAAATCAGGCTAGGCTTGCCTACTCCGACTCATATGACACCTCTAGCATACATACATACATATATGTGTGTGTGTATATATATATATATAGATATATGCATGTGTCTGCTATATGCATATGCATATATATGCATGCTTATGTACATCTATATATACGTATGTATATATCTATATTCATAAGTATATATATACATATATAAATACATCTATACACACGCATGGATATATATATATATATATATTTGATTATCGAAATTTTATTATTTTATTTTGAATATTTATATTGTAAAAAATATTAAAATTATTTTATTTGTATACTTGTTATATTTTATTTGATTGTATTTTATTAGAATATAAAAATTTTAGATAATATTTTATGAAATATATAATTTTTATATATATTCTGTTGAGTGCGCCTAAAAAAATAGCCAGTTCCTTTTTAACGCCTTGTCTCTCAAAGCCATATACTTTGTTTTTTATAGTAATTTGTGTCTCAAATAACTTTGAAGATTCCTAACTTGGTTTAAGGATACCCACAATAATAAACAAATGAACATGGGGCACCATAAATTCCAAAAGTTATTATGATTGTGCTTCCTTTCTTTGATTAATGATATTATATATTTTTATGTTCCTTTAGGTTGCAACACCAGGTCGGTTAATGGATCATTTGTCAAACACAAAAGGCTTCTCTCTTCGAATGTTGAAGTTCTTGGTATGATTTTTATTCTATTTTTATTTTGTGTCTGCTACTTGATCATTGATCTTCGTGGTTATCTTTGTTGCTTGAGCTCAGAATCTAACATTTTTGAAAAATTTGTGTTGCATGTTTACTATTTTTTTGCTAGAATTCATTTTTTATCTCAAGACACCTAAGCTTTTTTTGCTTCCTATTTATTGATTGTTGTTCTTTAGAGAGGGAGGGAGGTGTGATGAATTTTGTTGAGAGGGCATGACATAATAAAAAGGAAATTTGTTTTTCATATAAAGGGGCAGATCAATAATGAAAGTTTATTTTGTTCTTATTATGGGTCAAGAGTCTGAATTATTCATCTCAGAGTGGTTCATGGATTGTTGCGCTTCACTTGTGTCTGGTCTTTAGGTATTAATTCAATCAACTTAATTCCAATTCAATTACCATTCCATTGATTTGTTTTAATTCTTTTCCAGAATTTTTAATATAATCAATAATTTTGACAATGTACTGTATGTGAGGAAATTGTTTCTCATGTTTTATCCCATAAATCACATTTGAGGACAGAAACTGGTGTGCCCATGGCAGACTTTGAAATCGCAGCTCCTAGTCCAATAGTTCGCTCCATATCCTAAGGGTTATTTTTGGTTTGAGACTTATGATTTGTGAAAGTTATTTTTTTTTTTTTGTTTTTTTGCTCTTTTTTGAGTGTGGAGTGTCCATAGCCTAAGGGTGCTTGCATTAAGTTTTTTTTTGTATTTTGTATTCACTCTGTCACATGATTTATTTAAATAATTGATTAATATATTTATTTATATTTTGGGTTTTACATAATATTAAAGTGATAAAATAGTTATTTATTAACAGTATGGGTTTTACATAATATTAAAGTAATAAAATAGTGATTTATTAACAGTATTTTTTTTTGATTTTTGTTACCAAGCAACATCATCATTTTTAGGTTTTCCTTGTTTTTTTGTGGGAACTAAAATTCTAATATTAGATTTGAATTTATTTGTTATTATTTTCTTGTTTAACCAATTTAAATGTGTAGTTTGATTGTTAGGTTGATTAGACCATGCTAGAAAGTTATATTTAACTTGTTTTTTTTTGTGACAGTTTAGTCAATGCGACATAGACTATTGTCTCCTTGTATTATCCTATTAAAGTTTGCAAAAATATACATTTATATTAAGCTATATTAACTCAAGTATGCTTTATTAGCAAATGAAAATTAAATTATGTTATTTTAGATCAACTATTATGTTGATCAAAAGGATTGGAATATGATAGATGCTCAATTCTTTGTAGTACAATGTGTTTTCTCTTTGACAATACCATATCTCTCATGCAATTTATCACTTATTTTTAAAGGAAATATTTGAAACTCTCAAGATTTTATTTAAAATTATGATTGAATGTACTATTTAAGTTGAATAGTTCTTAACTCATTGTATCCTAATAAGAATATTATTTATATACATAATTAACAAAATAAATATGTAATTTTAGCTCCTCCAAAAAAAACAAAGAGTATTTTCTAATACACATGTATAATTTAAAGAAGTAATTATTCATTGACTATCTTACAAATCAAGCTCGTTACCAGCATTTTAGGTTGTGTATTTTTTTTTTATAACTTATAAATTGAATTTGATTATGTTGATCAAAATATATGTAAGTGCTCTATCTACCTATCTTCTTCAAAGTCATCATGAAGAAAGATTTTCATATCTAATTGACATATCTTATATCTGTAATAATGTATCAATAGTTGTAAATCATCTCACAAAAAGTCTTTTTTTCATGTGATTTACCTTCTCATATGGATTGATTTTCATAATGAACATTTACATGTAATTAATATTGATTCTTTTTGAAAATTGACGTATTAGTTCATAGGCTTTATTATAGTGGAATTATTTATCCTTTCTAACAATATATAATATTATTTTGGATGAGATCAAGTATGAGAAATATACTTTTGCTTCTTAGTTTAGTCAATAGAAACAATAAAAAAGATAAAAGAATAAACTTACTGTGAGTATAATAATTCTTGCAAAATAGAGTTCTAAGTACATTTTGTTTGTTTTTTTTAGAGTGATTAAAAAATTTTGATCAGAAGAATCAGTTCCATGATCATTTAGCTTTCTAGCAGATTCTTACCACATTAATACTTTGTTACTTTTAATAATTATTATTTTTTAATTAAATTGATTTTTTATTTTTTTAGGAAATATTATAAAAATAAAAAAAATTTGTAACTTGAAATATAAAAAATAATCTAATCAAGTAAAATACATATAATAATCTGTAAAATATAATACAATATCTAAATTCATATTTAATCTTATTTTTATTTTTTAATTAAGTTATAATATATTAGTCTATTAGATTGATTATTTCTTTACTCACAAATGTCTAGCGGATAGGTTATGAAGTTTTCATATATTTTTATAATTTACAAACATCACATTTTAGCATATATCATATTTGATGCTAAGTTACAAATTCTTAGCTTGATTGGATATGAGTGATCTAGTTGAGAATGAAATTGTAATGGATCAACTATTCTAAAGCATCTAAAGAGATATCTTACCGTAGAAATAAAAAATAAGAACACATAGTTGACCATACTAAATCATAAAGGGAAGCCTCATTAAAAGCGTTATTAGTTGAAAAAAATATTGAATCAAAGTTGAGTTGTTTATAAAATTAACTCCATTTAAGAAGCAAATGATCAAGTTGAATATTATTAAATTAAGAGTTTTTGATGACTCATTATTATCTAATATAACATTCAGGAAACAACGAAAAAATAAAGAATAATTATTTTTTATTTGATTGTTTGTTTATGAGTTTATAATTCATGACTTTGATGTGAAAATACAAGGCATAAAAACTGTACTATATGGAGGATGAGAAATATCCAATGCTATTTTACAGAGGGGCCCTGTGTACTTTTCATCATTGCTCTCTCCATTGACACGATGCATTACTGCTTGCATGTTTCACACTTGATCTCCCATCATTGCACCCTACTTTGAATGCACAAGTTGATCCCAAGTATAAAATTGTTTGCGCATAATAATATGTAAAAGGAGATTACAACATTTGCGTAGGAGGGGATACATTGCAAAATTGTGTCTTGCATGTTTTGCAGTTAATGACGTGTGTCAGATTGCAGCCTTTCATGTTATCAGAAGTGTGGAGATAACTATCTATGAGCTACATTCAAGGGCTTAATCCACTCATAGAAACTAGACTTGTCCAAGTAATGAAATCTGCTGTATAGTTTCTTCATAGTTTCACTTCTTCCTAGCTTCACTTGAAAAAATATATCAGGTGCATGGTTCACCAAGTTTGTCGTCAAGAAGGATAGTGGCAAATGAATTAATGCTACTGTTTTTTTACTTGAGTTGCATCACTTGTTGCAGCACATGGAGACTGCCATTGTGTAAAGGAGGAGATTAATGTTTCGACGAAGTTGCCGTACTTTGGCCAAAAAACCCTCACCCTAGAATAAATCATGCCCTGATATCATGTTAAAACCCACACACACTTCTCAAAGGAAAAATCATATAACTCAACATGATAAGTTTATAAGAGTATTCCTATAAATAATTTCTAGCTTTAATTGAGGCATCCAACAGTTTTTGTGGTCTTGCTGTAAATCATCGAAAGTGGTCATGATTTTTTATTTGATACTTTGTGTGATGATAGTTCTTGAAATTGAAAATCCCAATCTTTGTAATTATAGGATCATCCACCTAAGCTAGTAATAATATAAATATATTATATGAATAATGTTAATAAAATTATGAGTAATCATAAATTAATTTACCAAGTTTGTAAATGTGATATTCAAAAAGATCATCCAATATATATTCATCTATAATCTATGAAGGTAGCTTGTTTTCCATGGAATTGTAAACACAATTGTTGCACCGCAATATATTCATAATTATTTTTAATTAAAAAATGTGTCTCTTGCATAACTAATAATATTTTCATTTGTGTGAAATTATAAGAAAATATTAAACTTCTTCATGAGTTGTATTGCTATAGAGTTTCCAAACATATATTTAAATAAAATTAAAGGTTCATTGCTAACTCTTTCTTGATTTCTCCCTGATTAACATTTGGATGAGATTTAGATTGGTGACCCATTCTATATTTTCATCATAGTTAATTATTTTTTTCATTACTTTCTCAAACTCTGGATGAGGTAGGTAGAAGCTCTTCCTTCCTATTTATGAAAAATATTAAAAATGTGATTCCTATTTTGGAAAATACTAAAAATGGGATCCATGTCCTAGATATGTTGTCGGGCTTAGTGGGATAATATGGATGAGGCTAATAAGAATGAAGTGTGTGGGCAAGGTGCAATTGGGGTTGAGTTCAAATTAGGTTGAATTAGGTCAGACATAGTTCATAATTAAAGTGAAATTTTTAATTTTTAAATAATAAATATTTTATTATGAAATATAGTTATGATAAGATTTTGTAAAAATTTTAAACTTAAAGTATTTGAGTCAGAATAGTATGAAATGATTTATCACCTAAGAAATTCTCATATTATATGCATGTATTTAAGTCATGCCTATATTCTTGTCATAGTTAACTATTTTTCTCATTATTTTTTCAAACTCTGGATGAGACATGTAGAAGCTATTCATTCCAATTTAGGAAAAACCCTAAAAATGTGATTCCTATTTTGGAAAAATACTAAAAATAGCATCATGTCTTAGATATGTTGTTGGGGTGAGTAGGATATTTTGGATGGGACGAATAAGAATGAGGTGGGTGGTCAATGTGGGATTGGGGTTGAGTTCAATTTGGGTTGAATTAGGTCGGTCATAAATCATAAATAAAGTGATCTTTTTTATTTTTAAATAATAAATATTTTATTATGAAATATAATTATGATTAGATTATATACAAATTTTAAAATTGAAGTATTTTAGTGAGAATAGTATTGAGTTGATTGATCACCTAAGAAGTTTTCGTATTGTATGCATGTATTGAGTTATGTTTATCTTCTCATTATACTTAACTATTTTTCTCATTATTTTCCCAAACTCTAGACAAGGCAAGTAGAATTTCTTCATTCCAATTTAGGAAAAAAACTAAAAATGTGATTCCTATTTTGGAAAAATGCTAAAAATGATATCTAAGTCCTAGAAATGTTGTTTGGCTGAGTTGGATGGAGGAGGCAAATATGAATGAGGTGAGGTATTTTTGTGGGCAATGTGGGATTGGGGGTTTGTTCAAATTGGGTTGAATTAGGTTGGGCATAGATTATAAATTAAGGGAAAAGTTTTTAATTTTTAAATAATATACATTTTTATTATGAAATATAGTTATGATTAGATTTTATAATTATTTCAAAAATAAAAATATTTGAGTGATAATAATAGTGAGATAATTGATCACATAATAATATTTTGTATTGTATGTATGTATTTGAATCATGCCTTAATGTGATTACAAGTATTTTCATCTATGGTTGATAGGTCTTAATTTCTAGACTTATCAGACATCGTTTGTCTAATTTTAGGCCCTCATGTTAAAAGCGAGAATCTTGTGTATTGAGTATGATTACATCCATAAATATTTATATGAAAATAATATCATTTTTATAAACTACAATCTAAATGTTAACATTGTATATATGTGTCATCTTGATAAATTGCATGTAAAAGATTTGCTAAATTTTTTTTTGATGGGGTCACTATTGGGAATTTCATTGCCACTAAGCTTATATTATTTTATTTATGTCTCGCTATTATTTTTTTTTAATGTATTTTAATTTCATAATGAATTTCTCAATTAGTTTTCAATGTAATTTTATCCAAGCTTCATCCATGAGTGTGTCTTTGTCCAAAATAAGTCTCATCTAATGAATTCTCAAAAATCTATTTAAATAAAATGAAAGGTACCCTACTAACTTGTTCTTGATGTGTCCATGAATAACAATGGGATAGGTTTGAATTTGTTGGCCTCTATTTTTTCGTTGCCATAGTCAACTATTTTTCCATCACCAACCCAAACAATGGGTGAGGTTGGTTGATGCTCCTCATTTCTATATTAGAAAAAAGCTGAAAATCTCACTCCTATTTTGGAAAATTACTAAAAATGTCATCTATATCTTAGATATGGTGTTGGGCTAGGTGGGATAGGTTTGAATGAGGTGAATAAGAATGGGATGAAGGTATTTTAGTAAGCAATGTGGTACTTGGGTTTAGTTTAAACTGAGTTGAGATAGGTTGGGCATATATCATAAATAAACTAGAGGTGTCAAATAGGCAGGGCCGGCCCACGAGAATTTCTCGTGCCCGTGCTCATGCCGTGCCTGCCACGGCATGAACCGTGCTTGCCATGGCATGAACCGTGCCGTGTTGTGCCGAGGCCAGCTGGGCATTGTGCCGTGCCTAGCCTGGCATGGTACTTGGCATGGTACCCCAATGCAAGCCGAGAAACTGCTAACATACTGCTGCGTCGGGCTGAGGCTCAGTCCGACGAATCAGAAAATTGGGCAGGCCCAGATCCGAACCAACCCCAACTGACCAACCTCACCTGACCAATCCCAACGGCCGGTTATGGCCAATGGTTCAAATTTTTAAAAAAAAAAATTATTTGAAATTTAGAAGTCAGATATCGCCGCCTCCAACGGCTATGGGGCAGAATTCGATGGCCCACATGATTTTGTCCTAAAAAAATTATTAAAAAATTTTAAAAAAAATAAAAATAATACTTTTTTTAAAAAAATTCTAATTTTTTTTTCTATAAAGCTTCCTCCCTAGAGGTACCGGGCTGGGCCAGCCCGTCCCGGCACGAGGCACTACACGATTCGGCCGTGTCTGGGCTGGCACGGCACGAGAATTTTTTCTACCCGTACTCGTGCTGTGGATGTCCACAGCACCAATCGTGCCGAGGTCAACCAGCATTGTGCTGTGCCTCGCTCGGCACTGTACCGTGGCCCATTAACATGGTACCTCGGCATGAGCCGAGAAATCTTATTTTTTTTAAATTAGGGTTTTGGCAGTGTGATAGCGTGATGGCGCGTAGTCAAACTCCTAATTTTTTTAAATTAAAGGTTCGGCTATGTGGCGGCACGACGACGTGTGGTTTCGCGGCGTGGCTGCTTTACGGTGGGTGTCGAAGCTTTAATTTTTTTTAAATTAGGGGTTCGGTCTGATCAGGCCGAACCCGGCGGATTCATGCCGCGAGCCCGTGCCGAGCTGACCTCTATAGAATCATGCCGGGCCAGGCACGACACGGTACATTAACCGTGTCGTGCTTGACCCGACATGAAAGCACAGTTGGACCATTAAAAATAAGTTTGGCCGGCTTTGCACATTTTGTTTGACACCTCTACCCCTTCTCCCCTCTAATTTTATGTTTTTCAAAAATATAAATTTTCACATTTTCACACTTTTAAATCTCTCGCCTAAAATTTTTTCTCTCTAGATTTCAGCTCAGCTTTTTGGGACTCGTAATTTAGGCTCGTCTATAGTTGTTATTTGCATTGGTCTCTGAAAGTTAGATTTTTGGTGCACGTGTTTTTTCTTTATACTATTTTATGAGTATTTCTATTTTTTTTCTCTTACTAGACTCTACTCTTTAAGCTATCCTCTTATTTAAAAAAATTAAAAAAATAACAAATACAAATACTAATGAAATTAATTTTATTTTTGAAAATAAAAAACTTACCTAAAGGTTTGTGACTGCTGAAACTTTAGTTTCTCCGGTCGTCTCAATCCAAATATCTAAAAAATAAAAAATTAGGAAGACTTCTGTAGTTTGGACTCATTTTAATATAATAAAACAAAAAAAATATTAGGGGTGAGAAAGAAGAAATGACACTGTACAAATATTTTAAGAAAATTTTAACTTGTAAGAATGTATTTTAGACTGGGTACCTTAAGAGGCATACTGAATTATGCACCAAAAAATATAGTGCATTTGATCCTAGGCAAATCAAATTTAACACTATTTTTTGAGACTGGGTTTAGTTCAGTCTCAAAGTTTATCTCCTTCATATACAATAGTGAGTTGGGTAGGGAAGACATGAACAAACTTATCATATTGATGAGTTTTCCGATTAGATTTTCGGAAGAACAAAGGGTAGTGAGCATTGTGCAGACATATTTTCAGTTTTATTATCATAGAATTACTAAGTCCACATCTAGGAACGATATACTAAAATATTATAAGTTAGAAAAATAATTAATAATTAATGAATTTATGATATATAGTGGAGTGATGTTTGTGATGTCCGATATCTCGATTAGTCACGATGATGCATCTTATGCATGTCTCATCATCCACTATATTGATTTACAAAAAAATTTAGGATTCTCTGAGATTCTCTCTTCTCATGATTACCATGTCATTTTTGAGTGTATGATGAAATTCTTTAGAGAATATAAAATTTAAAATAAAATTTTTAGTATTATATTCGATAACGCATATAATAATAGAATAGCAATTAACATGTTTATTAGAAATATTAAAAATCGTATCATTAGGATAGATTTTCTACGTTAGATGCATGTGTCACATGATTAACTTGATTGTACAAGAGGGGATGAAGGTGTGTTCCCCCGTTTTGGAAAATATACCTAACTCACTAAATATATTCGCACATCTCACAGACAATAGGAGTTTGATAGTTTCTATTTGTCCACGAATCTTAAGATAAATTTCAATCGGATGTGAGATACCGTTTGAATTACACATACATGATTTTGGAGTCATATGTTGGATACGAACACACGATATTCGACTACGTTAAAAGTACGAGTGACGAATTTATTATTGATGATACTGACTGGGTTTCAGGAATTATATTTATGAAATTTTTGAAGATTTTTTATGACACGACGAATATGTGTTCATCGGTTTATACTCCCACTACTTGTATTGTACTCAGGTGTATATATAATATTAGTAGTATGTTTAAAAAGTATTGAGCTGACCCGACGCTTAGTCATATGATTGTAGACAAGGAAGCACGGACACGGCTCCCTACAGCCGTGTCCACGTGTCCGACACCTGGAACACGTACACACGACACGAATACGTGTCCGATACGCCACGTGACGTATCATTGCACAATCCGTATCCGATACGCCACGTGGCGTATCGGATGGTTGCGTTGGCAGTCGTATCCACGTCTTTAGTGCCCGACGTCCGACGACGCTGGTGGCCAACGTTGGCCACTGGCAGGGGGCGGGCGCGATTTGAGGGAGAGTCAGGAGCGGGCACGATTTGAGGGGAGAGTAAGGGGCGGCGCGATTTGAGGGAAGAAGAAGGGGCGGCACGATTTGAGGGGAGAGGCAGGGGCGGGCGTGATTGAGGGGAGAGGCAGGGGCGGGCGGGCGTGCTTGAGGGGAGAGGCAGGGGCGGGCGGGCGTGCTTGAGGGGAGAGGCAGGGGCGGGCGGGCGTGCTTGAGGGGAGAGGCAGGGGCGGGCGGGCGTGCTTGAGGGGAGAGGCAGGGGCATAAAATAAAATATTTTTATAAAATAAAATAAAAAATATATATTTTTATATAATATAATTATAAAATATTATTTTATAAAATAAAATAAATATAAATATTATCTTATAAAATAAAATAAAATATTTTTATTTTATAAAATAAATAATATATATTTATTATATATAATAAAATATTTTAATTTAATTTAATAAATTTAATAAAATACCTAATATTTATAATTAATAATTTTTATTTTTATTTTTTTATTATGCCGTATCCTAGCCGTATCCTAGCCGTATCTGTATCCTAGTATTTTAGAATTTGTCATGTCCCCATATCCTGCCGTATCGTATTCTCGTGTCTGTGTCCGTGTCCGTGCTTCTTAGATTGCATAGATGAAAACTAAGTACTTAAAGTACTGATCTACCATTTAATTTCTTTATTATTTCGCTGTATGCATGGACCCTAGGGATATAGTGGAAAGAGTATATAATGTTTTGACTTATATTTCCTCGTGCATGAACTTGGAATATCTACCAAAAGGTTTATTCACGAGAAGTTGACTGAAATTTTCACATACTACGATACTAGGTATGATGGTAGTAGTAGTAAGATTGTGAGTACATACATTGATACCATATTTAGAAATAATTTTTTCATTCAGTTAGCTAGGGAGAAATGATGGGGTGTACCGTCAAATAGGAGTGAGTTGTCTCGGTACTTAGATACAGATTACTACTTAATCCTATCACATTCTGATACTAAAATTCTTGATATATTACATTGATGGAAATCATATGAGTCTACATTTTCAATGCTATTTAAGATGACATGAGATCTACCGACTCCTTCGGTGTCGAACATAGTATCATAATCTATTTTTTCTGTTGCAATGAATTTGATTTAGGATAAGAGATCGAGATTATGTCTAGATATTGTAAATACTTTAGCATGCATGAAGGATTGAGAGGATTCGAGATTTAATATAAAGGATCGTGTTGAGACTGAGAGTTAGATTATATCGAAAGTGGATGAGTTGATTACTGATGTTGATCCATATGATAGTGATATTGATATTGATGATGATATTGATATGCCGATGATGATTGATAAGGTTGTCATTTGATGTTTGACAGTTGACGATTGCATGATTGCGACACACCGACAGTGACACTTATGTTATAGTTATGTTTTTGCTTATGAGTTATGTTTTATTTTGATTTTTGATTTCGATATTTTGTATTTGTTTTTATTTATATTGTATTTGATTTGGTTTGGTCGTTTGACACTTGACTTTGTGAATGTGATTTTATTATTTTTGTTAAATAAATTTTTTGTTTATTTTATTTTTTATTTAATAATTTTATTAAAAATTCTAAAATATAATTCTAATAAATTATAATCTAATCTAATTAATACATAATTAAAACAAATAACATAAAAAAAATAAACTTTATAACTATTCAACTATTTATAATTTATAATTTAAATATTTATAAATATTATTTAATTTATATTTTATAATTACATAAATATATAAACAAAAAATGAAAAAAATAAAAAAAAATTTTAAATTTTTTTTAACATGGCCCATACGTGCATGACCTGGCACGGCCAAAAACTGGTCGTGCCAATCAGGCCGTGCCGGGCCTTTTCTGAATAAACCGTCCCGGGCTAGCCACGACACGGTTATCATACAGTACCGTGCCTGGCCCGGTACGGTAGCATGATTGGACCCACAAAACCATGCCGGCCCGGCCCGCTTTACACATCTAAAATAATGTAAATTTTTAATTTTTCAATAATAAATATTTTTTTATAAAATATAGTTATGATTTGATTTTATAAAACTTTTAAATTAAAAGTGCTTGATCGAGAATAATATTAGGATTATTGACTGTATGGGAATATCTCATCTTGCATGCATGTTTTGGGAATAATATTAGGATTGTTGACATTAATATTAGTATGATAACAAGTATTTTCGTCCGATATCAGTAGATCTCGAAATTAGCACCTATACAAATTTTATAACAATTAATTTGAATTCTTTTGCTCTAATTGAAAGAAATTGAATCTTGGATAATTACATTTGATTTAATAAAAATATTAGAAGTACCTCAAGGGAGGAAAGTGAGGTTCAGTATTTTCTCTTTCGTTTTCTTTATATTTCCAATGCTTCCATGAGACATAAATATTATTGATAATTGAATTCAATGTCAACTTTTAGTTTCTTTTTTTTTTTTTTCGCACTTATTATTTTTACCGAGTATTATTAGATAAAATTTTATTCTTATTAAATTATATTCAAATTATTTTAAAATATTTAAGTGTTCAATTCTATAATTTCATGCATGAACCAAATCATCCAAGAGTCTAATATTTTTTGACATCTCCCTAACCAAATTTTTCTCAAAGAAGTCATGCCATATATACTACTCCCTGAAGTTTTGTTTATTGGGTATAAGCTTCATATGAAAAATATCATTGTGTATCCATATCATTATTGATTAATTGTTTATACCTTCACCTATGGGGTACTGTATGACATCTTCATAGACCCAACCATATCTTCTATTCTCCAATCTTTGTTTCTATCTATTAACATATCTTTGTCATTTTTCAATTTCATTTTGAATTTCTTAATTAGTTTTCAATGTAGTTCTATTAAAGATTCATTCATGAGTGTCTCTTTATCCAAAGTAAGGATCATTTGATGAATTTTTGAGAGGATTCTGGTTAGGGAGATGTCAAAAAATATGTGCAACTTGATATGGATTGGTTAATGCATGAATTTGTGTATTGAAACGCTTATTTATGTTGAAATAATTTTAAAATACTTTAATAAGAATAAAATTTCATTTAACATTGTTTAATAAAAATTATAAATATGTTGAAAAGAAAGGAAAGGAAAGAAACTAAAAGTTGACATTGTATTCAATTATTAATAATATTAATGTCTCATCATAGTCTTGAAAATAATAAAGAAAATGAAATGGATGATGTTGAACCCTACTTTAATTGCTTGAGGTATTTCTAATATTTTTATTAAATCAAATATAATTACCCAAGATTCAATTTATTTCAATCAGAACAAAAAAATTCAAATTGATGGTTATAAAGTTTGCATAGATGCTAATTTTGTAAAATCAATATTTTTAGCTCTAGAAAATTAAAGAATAAGGAAAATAAAAAAGAAATATCAAATCTTTTTTTTTTCATTAAACTACTATTATTTTTATTAAATCAAATTTATTTATTCAACAATCAATTTCATTCAACCAGAGCAAAAGAATTCAAATTGAAGGTTGTAATGTTTGCATAGATATTAATTTCATAAAAGTTATTATTCTAGTTCTACAAAATTTAAAAACTCAAAATAAATTGTATTTTATCTAATTTTGTTAAAAGAATTAGTAAAAAAAATAAACAAAAACAAATAAAATATCATTTTTTTTATTATTGAGAATTTATTATTATAATCAATATTAGTCTTGGTTAGTTGATTTACTTAAAATAATGGGTTACAAAATTCAATTCACTTTTAATACAACATAATGTGACATATTATTCTGAGGATAAAGAGTATTATGATAAATGTTATTTCTGTTCTACTTATCTTAGGTATTCCAAATTTCATACTTATAACATGTTGCCTTTGCAAATATGAGGTCTCATATGATTAATATTTTTTATTGCAAGAAACAAATTTATTTTGTATCTTTGTCAAGACTTGAAACCTAGATATTTTTTTTATGATTTATCAGTTTATGCAAATCAAATTATTCAATATGGAGAGGATATTGTATGTAGTGTGCATGACTAATGATTTAGTGGAAAGTCCGAGAAGCTAATATTTTGACATGTTTACCCATAAAAGTTAGAGAACTTATATATGATGAGTCTCAAAATTAAAATATATCATTATTTGATGAAGATACTTGCTATAGTATTAAGATATGACTTTCAATATCTATATGTAAAAGACAGAATTTTCACATGATTAATTATTATAGTATTATTTTTATTCAAATATATTTAATTTTGAAATTCATATAAATTTGGTGTGTTGGTTTTTTTGTGATCGAACACAAATTATTCAAAATGAAGTTTTTTAAATATTTATAATATTTTAAGTGTTTGGCTCTATAACAACTAGTGATGAGAGAACACATGACTCTTTTAAAAATATTTACAAAATCATGACTAAATTTATAGAGGTTTGTCCTTGCAAAAGTAAAAAATTATTTTCTTTTTGCTAACATTGTGTTTCATACATCTTAAAAAATAATTTCATGATATAATATATTTTTAAATAGAGAGAAGTAATCCATGAAAGAAATCCAAAGACCTTGGTTTTTGAAAAAAATTAATCTTGGTTTTTAACACTAATACCTAACAAGGGACATTTATATACATAGGGGATATTTTAGGTATTTTTGAATATTTAAAGGGTGATCAAGTAATTTTTTATCCGGCATAGTATGTGAAGATCCTTATAGCTTTAATTTTCATACATAACACAATTTGAGTTTTTGTAAACTTTTTATATCCATTTCATGTACTATTTATGCATTCTTGTTCTCGTCTCAAATGAGGTGTATTGAGGCGGGTGATTCGATTATCCTATGAAATTGTCATCCTCTGATGTGCTAGATAGGTGGTTATAGAGTGTATTTTTTTAACTGACATGTATTATAATTAATAGTGATGATTTCTTTCATATTTTAATTTAATAGGTTCAACTTAGTTAATGCAAGGTGATTAAACTTATAATCTACAAGTAGAGTATTAATCTTGGCCAAAAAGTTTAGTGTTTTATTGGGATAGAAAAGAGAATATTCAATTCATCAAATTCAATACGTACCAATATGTTAAATATATTATATGCTTTTTGTTTAATGGTATCATTAGTGCTAGAAAATTATGGAATATAAAGAAATGAAACAACATGATATAATAGATCTTGATATTTTTTATAATCACTAGCCAAAAATTGGTGTCATTTTCCAATATAATATTTAAATGCTTTATAAATTAAGAGGAAGAGTTGTTGAAATGTTTGAATATTTTGAAATTAGGATCAGCTTGTAGATGTCCTAATTTTTAGGTTGACTTGTATAGATTATCTTAATTAGGATTAAAATTTGTATCTAAATCAGAGATTAAGTCTCTTTTAATTGTGCAGAGATTGCTAGCTGTTTTTTATCAAGTAAACATCTAATAATGTGCTGTAATCTAAGCCTGTGTGTGTGTGTGTGTATTCTCAAAGTGTATATTGATTTAGATTTTCAAAAAACCTAAAAAGTACTGGCATTTATGGTATTAGCTATGACAATGCTCAATTTACTAACGAGCAATTTGAGTTGCATAGCTAACTCCTCAATCAGCTTATTCAGTTCACTGCTTCTACTATCAAGACTCCAATATGCAAAATAACACAAAAAGATAACATGTCTTAGATAATAGACTCTGGAGTCTTTGATCACATGATTGGTCAATTTAAATTATTCAATTCATACATGCCTTCTTCCATACATGACAAAATCGACATTGATGATGGTTCATTATCACCCATTGCTGGAAAAAGAGAATATTTTTGTTTCCAATAATCTTTCCATTACCTTAGTTTTACGTGTTCCAAATGTTTCTTGTAATTTTTCTTTGGTTAGTAAGTTCTCAAATACAAATAATTGTATCACTATTATTTCCTAGTTTTTTATCAATCTTTTATAAAAATGTTTGAATGTGTTATTTTTGTTTATGTCTACTCACAAATTAGAAACAAGTTTGGCTCTGGGTTATTTTCCAATTCAAAAGGGATGCAAATGCTATGATCCCCTCACAAGATAAATGTAAGTAAACCATGATGTCACTTTGTTCAAAGATCAATCTTTCTTTATCCAAGATTCACTTCAAGGGGAGAACTTAGATGAAACTCATTTTTGGTAGACAGTTCCAAGATCAAATCAGTCAGTTCAGTCCTTGAACTGCGTGTTTACTTGAGAAGACAGCTTCATTTACGTACCACAGAACAAACTATTGATTCTTGCACTGCCCAGAAACCAACCTCAGGCTCAAGTCCTGTACCTATTATAACTGAACACACAAGACAGTCAAAAGACAGCTAGAATCAGAACCCAGGCTTCTGAGACTCAATTGCAGTGGAAGAATAACCAACTGCAGTAAGGAAAAGTGTTTGATCGTGCACATTACTTCTCATCGACAGATATGTTTCTTATCAAACTATGTCTGTCTTACAAAGCATTTGTTTCAAACTTGGAGGACCCAAGTATACCAAAGAACATTGAATAAAGCATGAGAATTCTAGTCTGAAAAAAATGTAGTCCTTGAAGAAAAGGGAGTGTTGGCGAAAAATAAGACAAGAGAGATCACTTCTTTATCTATTGGAGTAATAGTGATTTTTTGAAAAAGGGTATTCACCTTCAAATACAAGGTGGATGGGACAATGGACAGATTTAAAACATGACTGGTTGCAAACATACACCCAAACATGTAGCAAAAATGACTAATCAGGGTCTTATTATCTTTTGTGGTAATGATATATTTTACATCAAATGGATGTAAAGAATGATTTTTTGATTGGAGAGTTAGAATAAGTTTATATGCTACTCTCTCTGGGGTTTTATGATGCTCAAGAAAAAAAATGCAGTGTGTTGGTTGCTCAAGTCACTTTATTATCTAAAATAATTGCTGCTAGCTTGTTTTAATCTTTTTTCTAAGTCCATTCAGAAGGTTGGATACACTTAAGGAAAATCAAACCACATAATGTTTTATAGGCATATTAATGGAGGGGGAGATACTATTCTTATAGTTTATGCTGATGATGCCACCATTACCGGAAGTGATATTGATGAAGTTTGGCGATTGAAAGGAGCATTGACTACTGAATTTGAGATTAATGACCTTGATAAACTCAAAAATATTTATTTGGGATGGAGACAACATGATCAAAAGAGTAAATTATGATAACACAGCGCAAGTATACACTTGCTTTTGTCAAATAAGTTGGTACGTTGGATAGTAAATCAATAGATGTTCAAGTTGAAGTCAATCACAAGATTAGGAAATTTGAAGATGGAAAGGATGCATATCTAGAAAGTTATCAAAGATTGGTGGGAAAATTAATCTTCCTAATTCATACAAGGTTGAATATATGTTTTTTCGTGTGATAACTCAGTTTATGCATGCACCAAAGGAAGAACATATTAAGGTAGTATTCTGAATACTTAGATAGTTGGAGGGTTGTCCCCGAGGCTTGTTATTCAAGAAGGGAGGAGAAGTGACCATAGTATTCAGATGCTGATTGTGCAGTTTCCATGGTGGTATATAGTTGTTTGGTGTATTTTTGTAGGAGGAAACTTGGTTATATGAAGTATAAAGCAAATGGTGAAGAAAAGAAGTAGTGCTGGGGCTAAATATAGGGTAGTTGCGCAAGGCATTTGTGAATTATTGTGGTTGAAGAGGATATTTTAAGAATTGAGGATTGAGTCTAAAAGTAATATGAAATTATATTGTGATTGTAAGGCTGCTATGCATTGTCAATAAATTAGTACAACATGAATTGGACTAAGCACTTCGAGATTGATAGACATTTCATCAAAGAAAAATTGGACAATGAAATCATTTGCATGTCTTATGTTCCTTCTAATGAACAAGTGGTAGATATTTTTATCAAGGGGTTATATAAGGCAACATTTGAATCTCTTGTGAACAAGTTGGGTTTGTGCAATATCTTCAAGCCACTTTGAGGGGGGAGCATTGAATGATTTGATTATTTCGAAGTTAATATCAACTTATAGCTAGCTGTCTTGGTTTCTAGGGATTAGAATATCTAATTAGGATTTAAATTTGTATTTGAATCAAAGATTAATCTCTTTTAATTAGCATAGATTGTTAGTTGTTTTTGTAAAGTAAGCATCCAATGATATATTGTAATCTAAGCCTACATATTTTCTAAGTGTACATTGTCTTAAAAATTTGAGATTGAGCTAATAAAATATACTTGTTTCCAAAAAACTAAAAAAAAAAAAGTTGTGTTTAAGAATATAAATAATAGTTACTCGTGCCAAGATTATTGACTAGTGAATCAACTATCAAAATGTTTAGAATGAGAGAAATATAAAAATAAAATTATAGTATTTTTAATAGAAATTGTGATCTAGTATATTTGTCAATTGGATCAAGATCATATATGTCTGTGAATTTTATGTAAATCTTTGAATAGATCTTGTTGCATGCTCTATAGTTTGATAGTTTGGAAGAATGTTATAATGTTGGATGTAAACATCAATAACTATCCATAGTTTGTTCTTTATGTTTTCAATAAATGCAAGTCATTATAACTTCTATTCTCCTCAAAATGTTAATGCCTTAACAATCTCCATCCTCTATGATTGAGGATAAGCCTCTTGTCGCTAATAATATTTCATTGTGTTTGGATCACAATTTGATAGATTTTTACTCATTTAAGAAAGTCTGGCTCGCTAGGAATATGAATCCAAAAAATTGAATTTAATTTTCAAAAGAGTGATTGTAAATAATCTTGTCAAATTGATCTTTCTTTCTGATATATGATAAAATTTATACAAAGTTTTTTTTTATAATAATGATAAACTATTCTAGAAAATATAAAAAATATTGAATATCACTTGAAATGCAAAATATTTTTGAATACCATTGAAGTGAAAATTTAGAAACCATAATATTAAACATGTCTTAGTGATACCTAGAATATCTTTCCTATCCTACTCTCTTCATTTATTGTTGCTAGCAGATAAATTTATTTACTAAGTGGTATATGTTTGATTGATTTAAAAATCAAATTGTAATATAGAGAACCTATTTAATTTATAAATGATTATACAAATTATATTAAATGATCATAATTATTCTATATCTAGTCAGAATAAATAGAATATTTAGTCATAATAAAATTTAGTTTTTTTTTTTATAAAGCAAACACAAAATATAATAGACCCCATAATAAAATCTATGTATCATGCTCCACTTGAACTCAATTCAACCTAGTCAAAATTGGGAGATTAACACACCAATAGAGGTGCATAAGGGCACCTTTTCAAGTGTTAACATTAAATTCAAAAACAAAAAATTAGAAATTCTAAATTAGGGTTTGGTGTCCAATTGAAAAATAAATGGAAAATATATCAGGGTGGCTAAGAAGAGAAATTCTAAATAAAATATAATAGACCGTCCTTAAGGTGAATGTGATGATGGTGGCCACCAATGGATGTAGCGATGATGATGGTATTGGCATCAATGGTGATGAATAATAACTAATATATAATGTTGAATATTTCTTTTATATCATGTTGAATATTGAGTGTAAGAATATTATTTATTGCTAATATATAATGAATGACACAAAGTTTGTGTGTATGCATAAAATACAAAACTTATACTACATGTAAGTATTTTATATTTTGGGAGTTATTTGGTATGTAACATGTATGAAAAATATAAGAGAAATAAAATAAATACATTTTGAACTAAAGTCTTTTTCATTGGAGATTATATGATACTATTGTTGTGTATCTAAAAATAATAATTTGTGGATGATACCATAATTAAAAGGGATGATAAATTATGTATTATTTAATTCAAATAATTTATTTAAATAATTTCAATTGTAGAATATTGGATATCTTATATATTTTTTTATTTTGAAGTGACATGTTTTAGTGATTATAATATTATATTTATGAAAGTATGCATTATATATTTTATTAGAGATTAGCTTGATGAAGTATGTTCTAGTAAATTCTTTCTTGATTTTAATTTTGATCTTTCTATTTATGTATACGACATTATTAATTCCTACTAGATATTCTAAAATTATAAGAAAATTACCCGTTTGATAGTAAACACACATGATATTAGTTATTTTTGAATATAATAAGTTATTTTTTGGATTCTCAAAAACTAATTTATATAAATGATATTTTTTATATTCTTAAATATATGAAAAAAAATATATATGTGATTTGATTTTAAAGTCATGGATAATATCTTGTTGATATATATTAAATTTTATGGTTTTCACATTTTATGAGACTTCTAATTTATTGGATCTTAGTTCTATGATTTTTTAATAATAGTCAGATAAATATACATTTAGATTCTTACTGAAATTTTTATGAGTGGCTGGCTTATATTATTATTTTATATATATAAAGATTCATAAGACTCAAGTAGATATATATATTACCACCATATACATGCCTACTAGAGGTTGATTAATTGATATTTTCACAAAGATTCTTAGTATATTCTATTATCTTTTTTCATTCTAGTTTACTATGAGACATGTGCATTGGTTTCAAAAAAAGTATTGGTTATTATCATTATTATATATAAAATATAAAAATTTTTATACTTTATACACATGTTTATTTGATTGATTTAAAAATTAGTTGTGCAAAAGATAGTCTTCCTTCATATCATACTTTGTGTTCAATTTCTCATCCTATAAGAAAATATTTGTTGTAAAATTATCTAATATATTTATATTAATCAAGACTCGAGAATAAGATTTATCAACAATCTTTAGTTCATTTAATATATTTATTTTAACCAAGCAATTTTGCTAAGCATTACTCAAAATTGTAATGCAAGGTAGGTAAAGTTAATCTAAATAGAAAATTTAAGGATAAATATTGGATCAAAATTTAGTCTAAGATATCTTTTATTTTGTGATCATTTTAAATGATAGAATGAAATATACTAATTGAGTTTTCTTTCATCATTTTATAATCAACCCTTCTATCTTATAAAATCACAACTCTGCTCTATAAAACAATATTTATTAATGAGTTTAATATTTATTCTCTTTATTTCTACTCTTATTGATATGAAATTTAAGAATACTTTCATTTTTTGTTTAGAGAGTATGAGATATATTATTCTTATATAATAATTTATAACTATTTTTCTTTCAATGTAATTTAAATATTTTTAGATTGCTTAGTTACTTTCAATTGATTATTAGAATTCTAACTTAGTCATTGATTGTCACTTTATTGATGATAATTATTAGTAGTATTATTAAAATGATAAAATATTATATTGTTATTATTTGTTTGTTATATAAATTTTAGTTTTCAAAGTAATATGATTATTTTATAAAAATGGCATTACCTAGTGAAAAAGCCTCTTGCTTTGTATGTAGTTTGAGATAATTTTTTCAATAATATATATATATATATATATATATATATATATTCAATAATTATTTTAGTATCATCTTTATATCATTGTGATCTCATATTTGAGTGAAATTTTGAGTTCTGTGTGCAATTATATAAATGCTAATATATTGGTTCTTATATCACGTCCCAATATGAAAATTTTCTAAGTGATCAACTATATAAGTACTATTCACCGTCATATATATTTTTTTAATTTGCTTATAAATATTCTTTCTATTTATATTAAATTTATATTTGAGTGTGATGTGATAGTTTTTTGTATAGTTGATTATCATGTACTTAATGTTACTATTTATCATGTTCATTATACAGGTTTGTTATAAAATTTTAGTTGGAGAAAAATAGAGTGCAAAGCTATTTTATGGTTTGTTGTAACTCGTATAATCAAATTTATTTTTTTTAAATAATTGTGTGTGATATGAATCATTGCAATGTTAGTCTTTAGGAAAAATTAATAATTATTCAATAGTGCCAATATAATAAAGATGATGTCTCTCCTTCAACTCCAATGATTGTTTTCACTTCACATCATTTTTTTGTTGTTTTCATGTTACGTCTAATTTGATTTTATTTATATTAAATTTTTTTTTTGTATAGTGCTTATGTTTCAGTTTTTCTTACTTGATTTTGTTGAACCAAATAGGTTTTAGATGAGGCAGATAGGTTGCTAAATGATGAGTTTCAGAAATCTCTTGATGCAATTTTAAATACTATACCACATGAAAGAAGGACATATTTATTTTCAGCTACTATGACCAAAAAGGTTAGCATATGTACTTTTATATAATTCTTTGTTCTTTATTGATCATTTTCTTTTTCTCTTGGATACTCTTATTGATAATTAAAGCTTCATTATTTGTGGTGTATTTACATATTTGTAGCAAAGTAAAATATTTGTTTTCATTTAATTCCTATTGATTAAAGATTTTTGATCATTTGCATTTTCAAATATATATTTTTAGATGATTTGAAAATATGTATTTTCAAATATATAATTTTTTTTTCTGATTATTTGCATTGGTTGTCTAATAAACTAATATCATGGTTAACACCTAGTGTAAAATGGAATTGTAAAGCTAATGGTTGCAATTTACTTTGTTGGAATTTATCAAAGGTAAAGAGTTTATAAAATTTTTTCTTTTATTTTTTTGTTTCGATGAGAATATCTAACTTGTGATTTTTCACAATCAATTTTATACATGTATGTATAATGGTCCTTTTTGTGTCCAAATAGTAATTAAGTTGTTGAAGTTGTTAAGTTATTTTAAGTTTATTTGTATTTTATTTTTGTTGTCTTGATTTTGCGCATGCTTATTTATATTTATTTAATTTTATAGTGGCTAAAAAAGACATCCCTAATAAATATGAACACGGGGGTGCTTGTGTGTGTGCGTATCAAGGGAGAGAAAGGAATATGATGTGTAACTCAATTATCACAATATAGGGTAAAAAGTAGACAACTTTGAAGTCAATTTTTTCTTGTTTAATGGCAATGAGTTCACACATAGCTTATGATATGATTTTATCTTCTATCCCTCTGTTATTTTTCTTGATATATATTTATTTGTTTGCCTTTCACTTTAAGACATGCTTAGATTATTTTTTTTTTAAAATTTTATTTATTTGTATTTATAATTATATTTTGGAAGCGACTCAATCTATAAGGAATACTCTAGTTTTTTTTTATTATTTTTTTTGTCACACACACAGACTCACTCACTCTCACAACATATTATTATTTGTGTATTATTTTTTCCTTTTCTAATAAAATTATAGTTTTTGTCTTCCTAGATGAGAATTTGACAAGTAATATTTTTATTTAAGTGATTGTAATTCAAAATTAGTTCGTGATAACTTTTAGTAAATTTATATTCAGGAAACATGTATAATTATCTTTTACATTTGAGCAAAATTTATTTTTTTAGGTGTCAACTGCGTTGGGCAGCCCAATGTTGACTTGAGGCATGGCATGAAAATATAGTGTCTGGAACAACACATCACGACCTGAAAATGCCTTGCCTAGCACGATACACCATTGTTTAGAGCCATGCCTGGACCTATATCATGCTAGTTTGCAAGCCTTTTACATGATTAGCATTGACAGGCATGGCCTGTGCCTAAAAATTGCCTCTCATGCTGGTTCTCTTTAATAAATAAGTGCTTGCATTAATGTGTATATTTTATAATAATATATGTAAATGGGACACATGAATGCATATATCCTATTATAAATTTCAAGGCCATTGCATATAATTGCAATGGATTCGAGGCTTGATTAAATAGGTTGTCTATGCTTAGCTATCTTCACACATCACATTGACCTTTTGATGTGCTGTGTTGTCGGAAAAAATAAAAAAAAAATTATTTTTTAATTCTAAGTCATTGGATTTTTGAACAATGGCTATGGATATAAATCTAATAGATGTTAGATTTTTGTTCATAAATAATTTTTAAAAATTTTCTATAAATATATTTATAATTTTTTATACTTAAATATCAAATTATAATTTCTTATTTTTTTTTTCAAAATATCTCAATTATTTCTTAATAATGATATATAACTATTTTTTTTATTTATACTTAGATATTATATAAATAATGTGAGAACTAAGAATGTGAGTAAATTAATATTGGTAGGCTAGTCTTTTAGTTGGTGATTGTAGATTTATTATTGATCGGCTTTGAATTGCATTGTTTAATTATTTATAAGGTTGAATATACAAATCACTTTTTTTATCTCTGCATCTAAAAATTATAAAAATAGATGAGTATCTATAGTATGTATTCACTTTAAGATAATTAAAAATAAAAATTCTAAGTATATTAAAGAAAAGTAAACACAACATATATATATATATATATAGGAATACTTGTGATATTGGACATATTAGGATATATATTGAATAATCTACTAAAAAATATGATTTATTGAATCTCAGACAAACTCAACTGAGAATGCATTTAGATTTTTGAATATAATTTAACTTCATGCTTATTGTCTTTATTTATTGTTATGAATTTGTAAGGAAATATATAGGTTAAGTTCATTGTTAGCATGTATCTCCAGTTCAAAAGATTATTGATTATATCTTATGGACTCATACATTTTATATGCTTATTGTATGATCCCTAGCTTGCTTTGTAGAAATAATATAAAAAAATTATAAAATGGAAAATAAAATAATAACCATGTAAATTAAAATAAAAAATTATTATTCTCTTTATTTATTGCTTTTATGATGTTCGATATTTAAACTATTCATCATGATAATACATTCACATATGTTATCATCCATTTAAATCAATTTCAAGTTTATTATTCTCTTTATTTATTATCATAAACTTGCAAGGAAATATATAGTTAAGTTTATTGCTAGCATGTATCTTTAGATTAGATTTTTAAAAGATTCTTGACTATATCTTATGTACTCTTGTATTTAGCATGATTATCATAAGATTTCTAGGTTTCTTAGTAAAAATATTATAAAAAAATTATAAAATCAAAAATGAAATAGTAGTTAACTAACTTAGAATGTAAATATAGAATAATTTTTTTAATATTTGATATTTCTATTAGTCATGATGATAATATATTCATATCACTGTCTATTTTTTTTGATTATAAGTAGAGTATAAATAAAAAAAATATTATTATATCATAAAATTCTTAATTTTTATGATGTCCCATCATATATAATATTTTAAATATGCAATAAAATATTTAGTATAATATTTAATGATATTTTAAATAATAGTATTATTATAAGTATATTCTTAAGAACTATTAAAGTATTTTTTTAGGTGAGATTTTTTATATTAGATATATGTATTATATAATAAATTTAATAGTAAAAGTTTGTTTTAAAATAAATTTTTTTATTAGAACATATATGAATGCACTAAAATATATTAAAATACTAAGCAAACTACAAGAGTATTATTATGTTCAATATAAGTAATTAGGGCTAAAAAAATCTAAGTGGATGTCAGAAATTATTAGAATTTATATACTTAATGAGATTATGTTGGATATATGTGTTGATTATTAATATGTGCTAATAAAATTAATGAAATCATAATTAATGAATTAAATTTGATATATATGAATTTTATATTTAAAATTCCTTCAAATTTATCATGATATGTGAACATATAATTTGTTTGAATGCACTTCTATTATTATTTATTTTTAACAAATATATTTATATGCATATAATTAGATTGATATATATATTATACTTATATGTGCTTATAATATTATTTATTTATAACAAATATAAAAAAATATCTAATTTTTTTGTGTTATGATTATTGAGATAAAAAATGAGTATTTAAAATATTAGTCATTTATTTCATCTCATTATTATTTGCATGCCTATTTAGATCATAGGGTTAAAGTTGATAGAGTGAAAAATATTAGTAAATATATATATTTATTTGTATGAATCAATTACAAGACTCATAGAGTATAATTTATGAATAATTAAATTACATTTTTAAATATTATAACAATAAATATAATAGATTTAATAATTCTCTTAGTATATAGATTAATATCCTATGCAAAGATGATGTCTTGTTGATTTAGTTAGTTAGAGAAAGGTGGTTGGGAGGTCTATTAAATATGAGTGGACTGTTGAGATATTTATATATAGATTATTATTCTATTTTAGTATAAATAAATATAAAAAATTTTTATATTTTAAGTTGATAAAAGTCATATAAATTTTTTTTTGCTAATTATAATGATATTTAATTTATCAATTTTTTTAGTATTTAGTATAGTATCAAAGACTATTTTTCTGTATTTATGAATACTATTTCAGATATAAGGATCACATTAATATTATAATCTAATATCGTGGGAGTCTGTCATGCTTAAAATATTGGAAAGATTCATGAATGAATCTTCAAAATAGAGTGAACTAGCTATAAATAGATGATAATATACATGAATATAATAAAATTGAGACTATGAGATGTGATTATTCGAACTAGACACCGTGATATTGGATAGACATGCTTTTTTTTAGAATTTTGTTTTTACTTTAATTCTATATTTGCTGGCTTGAACATATTTTTAAAATATTGTTTAACACTTGTATTAATGGTATTTTCATTTAAATAATTTTTTTATTGTATTTTATATACGTAATATAAATATTTTAATATTAATATATTGATATTTGCAACACATATCTTCCATAGCTTGGCCGTGCAATGCTCTGTGATGGCTAACCCAAGCTATGCTTGTTAGTTGTGGACAAGGCAAGGCACTAAATTGTGACTGGCCTAGTTGTGTTGGTTTTTACCTAGCATGAATCCTACCCGACATGATTCGATGTAACAAAGACCTCAACTGGGCCATTGGGCTATGTTGAGCCCACTTCTCTGATAGTCATGTGGCACTGCACGACCCATAACTATGAATCGTGCGCGTCCAACAAATTTATGATTGCCCAACTAGGCCTAAAATATTTGGCCTGGGTTGCACACTTTAGTGGGCATATCTATTTTGATATCAGAGAAATTTATAGCCCCCCACGTCTCAGGCATGATAAAGAAGTTTTGTTTTTTGACATGAACTTTGTCGTGCTAATTATAAATGATTTTTGTTTTTGCCATTGTTTTTGAGTAGTTATGCCTAAATGAGTTTTTATCAGAATTAATTATTTTTATTGTTTGTTTAGTTTGACTCATATAGTAATTATATTTTAAAAATTAGATCAGAAACTTTAATAAGTGAGCATGTTTTACATGTGATTTTTTGGATGATTGATTCTCAATCACTTATTATCAAATTCTCCTTTATTCTTGATATTTGGTTGTAGATTGATGTTCAATTTTTATTTTTGTTAAGTTTTATTTTGACATAGGTTTTAAGTGATATTTTTTACTTGAAATACATTAGATTAGTTTGGAAATGTATAATTATATATTCTGGATTACATATGTCCTAAATTAATGATGTTATTTCATTGTTGTACATGTAAATTAATATCGGTCTTACTATTTTTAAAGCTTAATAGAATAAATTAATTTTTGATATAAAATTTTAATATTAGGTTAATATAATTACAATTATGTTGGATTTCATATTGATATTTTTTAATTTATTGATTGATATCAAGCAAGAATTAAAATATCAGTTTTTACGGATATATTGGTACTTAAATTTAAAGGATATATCAAAGATATCGAAGATATATTAGTGTGTATTTGTATGTGAGTACCAATCAAGGATAAATATATCGATTTTAATGGATATATTGATACTCAGAATTTATGGATATATCGAATATATATCGGTGGATATATCAAAAATTTTTATTATTGATATCAAGTATACAAATTGTGTAATTTATTAGATTAATAAATAAATTTTATAGAATATTTAATAATTTATAATAAGAGTTATTAATTAGAAGTCAAACTTTTTCTTATTAAATTAATAATATAAAAAATATATTTGACTTGAAAATTTTACTTAGTAGATAATATATTATATAGTTATTATTTGCAATATTATTAAATATAAAATTAAAATTTATTCTAAATTCATATTTTCAAAAATATTTGTAAGAGAATTATATGACATGATAACTATGAAAATAAATACTTAAATATATTTTTTAGTATCCAATTTGAATAATTATAATGAGCAATTATACACTGGGAAAAATATTATTTTAATTAGCCTTTTTATTTGAGGTTATCAATACATGATTATCATAATTTTTATATACTTAAATTAATTATTATTTTTATATTGACAATATTTTTTAAATTATTATGTGAGGAGAGAGGAGAGAGGTGAGAGAGATTAATAAGTGACTCCAGTTACATGGGTTCTCATCAAGTATGGTGCTGATCCCTTCTTTCTTAGTGAGTGATCACCATGCTTGCCCTAATAAAATATGTAAAATTTATACTACATAAGTAAAATTGAGACCAAATAAATACTTTCCAAATACTGGAATAGAGATGTCAAATGGGTTTGGTGGCTGGGCTGTTTTATAGGCTTCATTATGTATGTTTCCACTAATCTTGAAGATAATAAATGGAGGCTTACAATTGAGTTTTTGAGTTCATTAAGTGGTCATTCGCCATATGTTTAAAACATGTACTAATGAATTAAAAAGGCTATTCTCCCTGCTAGTGTTCTATTCTTGTAAATGAATGCCCAAAAATGAGATCTACCTTGTTGTAAGCCTAAGCAATGGCTGGTGAAAATCTGTTGTTCTGCAGGTGACTAAGCTCCAACGAGCTTGTTTAAAAAATCCTACAAAGGTACTTAGCAATACCATATCTGCTTGCTTTTTTTTTTCCTACTCAATTTTAATTTTTTTTGTATTTAAATTTATTGAAGCTTCTTTTTTAATCAGATAGAAGTTTCTTCAAAGTATTCCACCGTGGACACTTTGAAGCAACAATACTGTTTTATTCCTGCTGAACATAAGGTTTCTTCTTTGCATGCTTTTTTTTTTCTTGTATGTGTGAACTGTTCAAGAGGTATTTGCAATGGCTTGCTCCATTCAAACTTGGTTTTGTTTCTGCCCTGGCTGGGTTAGAATGGATATGGGCTGAACCTAGAGGTGGAAAATGGGCTGGGAGTCATGGCTCGGACTATAGAAATGAAGCCTTTCATGGTCTAACCGTGCCTGGAATCTGTGTGCTGGCATGCCCCAAAGGCATGAGATGTGCTGAGCCTCAAGTGTTGGCCCACATGTTGCCAGCTCAGGCAGCACGACATGACTTACAATGTCAGCTGGAACAAGCTGAATTTAGCCTGGGTCCTAATTCACACTCAGGTCATGCATGGATCATTCCTTGGGCGGTATTAGCCTAGACCCATGTGTGGAACATGAGATTCACATAATGTTATTTTTTTTAATAAAAAAAAGACTGTTGGATCAGATCAGACTGATAGGTCGCTTGTGCTCATCTCTGACCCGACCAAAATATTTTGATTGAAAAACCTAGCCAATAGCTCGAGTCCTGATTAGCTGTTAACCCAAACCTATGCTAGCTTGGCTTTAATTCAGACTGGCTTAGATTGAATGCATGCTAGCCTGGATCAAACTTTGACTAGCCTTGAGCTAGGGTTGTGTTGGGCTAGTTGCTGACCCGATTGGACATTCCTGGTTTTTCCTAGCGGGCCATTGGTCTGTGCTGGACTTCCTAATTTTCTAGGCATGCCAGGTTGACACTGTGGCTCGACCTAGGTAGCAAACATCCAAACACATTTGTTATCTCTAATCCAATTAATGCTACAGGTGGGCTGTCGGCCGTTTGGCTCAACACATTTTGCCGCTTCTAGATTGAAATTGTTTGGCTTTTTAGGATAACAAAAATTAAAAATAAAATTTCTATCCAAATAAATTTTTAAAAAATAAAAAATAAATATATGTTTTTTTTTTTTGATTTTTAATTTTTTACAACTTTTGAAAACTCAAATTAGAAAAATAAAAAAATCTACATTCACAAAAAATAAAAAAAAATAAAAAAAAATTACTCAACTTTCTTTTTGTAGGTTTTGGGGGTTTTTATATTTTTATTTCTAATTTTTTTTTTATATTGTTGGATATTATATGGAAGAAATCATACTTAGTGCACAAAATTTTCATTTTAATCCAGGCTCTTGAAAAAGTTAATATCTCAACAGTATTGCTTTTGATTATTTGGAAAATTTTTGTTTTGAATTCATGTATTTATATTGAAGGTCATGTCTTGGTACGATAACTTATCATGCATGCATAAAGTTTTTGTCCAATGATAGATTTTAAGTTCGAGACTAATTAATCATAATCTATTTATTTTTGGGGAGATTACTATTGATATATTAATCTTTTATACTCTCCTCTAAAATGAGAGACTTTATGCATGATATGTCACAAAAAAAAGAGTGATTTTGTTTATGGTGTGAAAATTGAATTACTTTTTGTTTATGTTTTAAATTTTCTTGAATTTCTTTTGTTGATTTCTTTTTTCTTAATTTTTTCTTTTTAATTTTAGCATCACAAAACACAAATGAAATGTTTTAACCAGTTGCTTTTCTCAACCTGAATAAACAGTCTTGATTTATTGTGAGCGCTGTTTGCATCTTGTTCACAGGATTGTTATCTTGTCTATATTCTGACTTTAATGGCTGCTAATACGTGCATGGTCTTCACAAGAACCTGCGATGCAACATTATTTTTAGCTTTAGTTCTTCGCAATCTAGGCCTTAAAGCCATACCAATCAATGGCCACATGACTCAGGTTTTGCACATATTTTCTAAATTCTGCGCCCTCTCTCAAGTTTCTTGCATGTCTCTCACGTTGCAATCTTCTATTTTGAACAGCCAAAGAGACTTGGAGCATTGAATAAGTTCAAAGCAGGGGAATGCAATATTCTAATATGCACTGATGTGGCCAGCAGGGGACTTGATATTCCATCCGTTGATGTGGTTATCAACTATGAAGTTCCCATGAATTCTAAGGTTAGCCCTAATTTGTTTTCAAACTATGAGTGTCCTGGTCAGTTTGTCCGCTCCTCTACTAACCCACCATGAACATGGTTTCTCATTTCTCTGCATTCAGGTCAGTATGAGTAGGTATATTGTCTTTCATTTAGAGGCGAGACTCGATCTCAAGATATCATCAATGATATTAAAAATATATCAAGACCGTATTGTTTTTTTTCTTAACTGGGCGACATCCCTTGTGCTAGGGCAATCCACATGTAGTCTAGGAGGCTAGGTTTCTTATCCAAGCATTTGACGGTGAGTATAGGGATTAAACTTTTAACTTCTAAGGAGGTGTGAATTCAACATATTGCTAATTGGACTATTACGCCCTTTGTATCGTATCTTATGTGTTTTCTTAAAGTCAAAAAGGTGACACATTAAAAAATTTCTAAGTTATTTTGGTGTATATATATACAAATGTTGATAACAAATGTTTTCAGCTAATAGGAGCATGTCTCAGGTTCGACTCATCGAGAATAATTTTTTGATTTTTAAGGGTAAGACTGTTGATATATTAATATATTTCAGATTTCATGCTAAGCAGGAGTCGCGTGCACTATGTACGACCTATATATGTATATACATAACATGAATTACCTTTTTTTTTAAACTAGCTTTTGAGTATTAGTTCAGCCCGAGTGAAATTCTTACGACAGTTATGGCGTATTCATATGGGTTGGTCTACTTGTAGATGTTCATTTCTGTGAAAACCCTGCTCTGCAGATGTTCATCAATGGGGGTGAAGGAGAGTGTCAAAGTCAAAAAATTGTTCAAAATTAGAAAATTGTGTAGTTATTATGGCATATTTATATGGTTCGAGTTCTCTCTTTTGTGGACTAACTTTTAGGGATAGTTGTGCCCTGAGGACCAAATCCAATTTGTAAAATGTATAATGGAGTATATAAAACTTAATTATAATAAGTTTTTGTTGTTTTGTAATCATGAAATGCAGGATTATATTCATAGAGTTGGTCGAACAGCTCGTGCTGGACGATCTGGGATTGCAGTTTCTCTGGTAAATCAGTATGAGATAGAGTGGTATTTGCAGATTGAGAAGCTTATTGGTAGGCTATTTTTACTCTTCTATAAGGTTAACCCTGGTAGCTGCTGTTGTAGCCATCTGCATATCTGCTGCACCCTGATTGCAGCGCTGGGGGCAGTCTGTTCTGGTCTGGTTTTTTGCTTGGGGCTAGTTTTGAACCAATGGCGAGCAAATTTTTAAATTTTTTTTTTATTTGTGTGATTTAGGAAAAAATTTGCCTGAATTTCCTACTGAAGGACTCAAGCCTTTAATGATGTCAATGCTTGAGCGTGTGGCCGAATCCAAAAGAATTTCCCACATGGTTAGAATTTTTCTTTGGAAATATTATGCACGGGGCTTCAAACAAAAAAAAAAACATATTTTTTAAATGCGACCTTTTTAAAAAATTTGAAGAATAAATCTTCAAAAATAAATGATATTAATGTTCAGGGGCTCATAGAATAAGAATATAAGCAAGTTTTGGACATGTAAAAATATATACTGTATATGTTTTTTTAAAATGTGTCCAATACTGTATGTTGTGTACATATATACTCAAAATGGTGTAGCTATTGCATATGTTTTATTCAAGATTATATTGTGTGCGCGCGCGTGCGGGCGCACACACCACTTTTTGAAGAGTTGATTTTTTTATTTTTTTGTTTTCATATATATTTTTTAATATTTAATGAGGGGAGGGTCAATTTAGTTTCATGTAAACACCTTGGGAAAACTATGTAGTGCATACTTTTTTTTTGGAGAATGTATGCAATATTTTGTATGTATGTTTTTCAAAAAAAGTATATATGTACTATGTATATGCTTCCATTGTATATATTTTATCAAAAACATATAGTGTATGTGTATAAAAGCCACTTTTTGAAAGAGTTTTTATTTTTGTTTGTTTTATTTATTTTTTTTATGTTTTTCATTTAAGCTTTATAATTTTTATTGCTGCCATGATATGGTTAGATGATTTTTTTTTTTTAACGTGGGTAGGGTTCATTATAGGATTTCATATTAAATAGATTCAAAATGTAAATGCTTTTCTTTTTCTTTATATTTGCAAGCTGCATTAATTTATTTAATGATTTTTATTTATTTTTATTGTTTTTTTTTTTTTTTTTTTTTTGATAAATATGGTGACAGAAAATTAAAGAGACCGGAAGGTATAAGAGGCACCTTGGCATTAGTGGTGGCAGTGACGACGAGGATGAAATTGAAAAATACATGTCCATGAGAGATAAGAAATCTAGAAAAATCAAGAAAAGAAAATAATTTTTATTTTGCCAAAAAGTTTTTTTAGTTATTTATTTATTTAGTTGCTTCATGCTTGGTAATTAGAATACCATTTTTTATTAATTGTTTTTGGGAAATCTATTGTATAATTTAGTTTATTCTGCAATTTTTTTTTTTAAATTTTGTTAGAATTTCTTATTACTGAATAAGTAATGTCTGTAGACTGAAAATGTTGTTAATGCCTGTCTTTTTGAAAGATAATTATATATATTCGGACTTAATAATAAAAATAAATCTGAACTAAATTTTAAGTAATTTGAAACGGCAATCATGTGTGAAAAAGCATATACATTTAAAACTATGATTTTTTATTTTATTTTTGGGAGAATAATGTTTTGGTATACTAATTAAAAAATAATTGAAATACGAAACCCTATGTTTTACTATTTAAGAATAAGTGCACCAAAGTCAACTAATTAGGTTTTGGGGCACTAATATATGTGGAGGCAGGCATGGCTGCTTGTGAGACGTGCGCTCATGTTCAAGTCTTCAAGTTCAAGATGCCTGTGGCTGAGTGGCTAGCATTGATACGGACGGATGGTAGTGCTCGTACGGATGCCTCTGGTTCGTAGTTCTGCATCAAAGGACGCCAACCCATCGGCTCCAAAATAAAACGACCCTTCTCAAACAAGTTGTTAATCAGATCACTTATAAAACAAATAGATTACCACGATGAGACCAGAGACAGAGCCCCCGCCAGGATCATTTTCAAGTATATTTCTACATTTGCCATTCTTTTAAGAGAAGATGCTTCAGTCACAATGGCTGCAAAAGGAGCAGAGAGGAGGAACTAAAAAATGGGTATCACAGCATAAAGTAGGATTGCAGGTAAACAAACACATGGCGCACCTGCCATGGATTCTGGGGATCCAAAGCCCAAGGAAAAGGTAGCCAGACATTTCACAAATGAAGCAGACCTTTGCATATCATGCTGCCTATCCTCGTACAGCATCATGAACTTCAAACCTTCCGCCTGTACCTGACCACAACCTCTAGAAAACACACGGCATCCATTGCATTTGAGGAAATATTATTATTTACACATACTAAAGTGAAATTTTAGGTTTGTCCCGATATGCATCACATTCAAAAATATTTTGGTTTTAGACAAAGGTTAACAATTTTTTCATTCGCAAAATATACTTGAAACCTGCCATATCAGAATGCCACAAATAAAAATAATAAACAAGAAAAAATAGAAAACCCAAAAAAAGTTTATGTATAAAGCTATCATCTATTGATATATATTTACATATATACATATATATATATATATATATAAATATATATTGTGTATATATATGTTTATATATATATGCACATATACAAAACATAGATAATATTATATTATGTGTATATACTTGTCTACACATTTGATTTGTGTGTGTGTGTGTGTATCTATATATATATATATATGAGATCATGGCTTGATACGATAATAAGTATCATAATCCAAGTATGATAAGTCTCGAGTTCAATACTCATCACATAGATCCCTCTAATTATCAAGTAATAGCAAGAGTTTTATGTACTGGGTATGACTTACATATGACATATCATAACATATATGTGTTGTTAAAAAAGTTTCATTTTTTTTAGTTTTTATTAGTATTATATGATATACTAACGTGACACTTTTAAGAATATTTTGAAAAAAATGAGCACCAAAAAACTCATTTTTGTGTTTAGTGTAATTCATGCCAAAACTGAAAATTTTGATTGACTAGATAGTTTCTAAGTGTGGTATAGTTACATTTTTTTTGTTATATTTTATTCACATTCCACATGTAGTAACAACTTAACCATGAGCATGCACCCTGTTGCAAGCCTATACTCTATCAAGAGATTGAAGAGCTGGACAAAGAATCCATGCAGATCAACATTCAACGAGTTGAGATGGGCCCGCATGATTTTAAATCCAACAATGCAGCAGTGGAGGCGTTCAGAAATAGTCAAACCAACAAAAACTTTATGTGAGGGGAAAACTATGGAGCAATCACCACCAGAAGCAAGCTTTTTTAGATAATTCATAATATCTCCAATGTAATCTAGATCAATAAGATAGAGAGAATTTCCCCAATCCATCCAAGTAGGGGCAAAGTAATGGGTGGGGTAATGGTGGGCCACTAGAATTTGCCCCTAGAATTCAACAAATATAAGCTTTTTTTTTCAACTAGGTACAATGCTACAATTAATTAAACACAAACTTGCAATTCCAATTCCTACAATTGTTATACAAGCTTTCATACAAGTATGTTAAAAACACATTCCCTATGTCGCTACAACTTTTTTTTATCTCCTCTCCTCTGGGGTCATGGTCGAGGTGTCAAAAGGGCTGGACAGGCGTGACCTGGCCTGGCCCGAGGCATGACACGGTTCGGCCATGCCCGGCTTAGCATGATTCGGCCGTGCTTGGCCTGACACGACACGGGAATTACCCGTGCACGTGCCCGTGCCTGTGCCCGTGCCGGGCCTGCTCATGGCACGTCTTGTGCTGTGCTATATCGAGGCTAACCGAGCTTCATGCCGGGTCAGGCACGACTCGGTACTGAGGCCCATGGGCATGGTTATTCGACACGAGCCGAGAATGGCCCCGAGCTCCTGAAGGATCCAAAAATTTCATCGGGGCGTTGGGTCCTAAACTGGACCCATGGTTTTTTCATCCCGAGTCCGAGTCCACCCCCAACAGTAAACTTAAAAAAAAAAAATTTGAATTTAAGCCGTTGGATCTCGCCTCCAACGGCTATGAGACAGAATCTAATGACCTAGATGATTCTGCCCCAAATTAATTATTAAAAATTAATAAAAAATAAAAAATTTTTTTTTTAAATTCTTTTTATTAATCTATAGACCCCCCCTCTCTAAGAATTATGTTTTTCAAAAACATAAATTTCTCAATTCTCATTCTCTCTCTCTCTCCCCTAAGTTTCTCTCACTTGAGAATTGAGATTTCAGCTCAACTTTTTTGGACTCGCAACTCAGGCTCGACTTTGGTTGATGTTTGGATTTTAGATTTGTGGTGCACGTGCTTTACGAGTATTTCTTATTTTTTAATTAGTTAACTCTTAACTATTAGCTTAATTTAAAAATTTAATTAATTTTCACTTTCTCTCTTTTGACTCTACTCTATTCAAAAAAAAAATGGCAAATAGTAATTTTAATAATGAAAATAAAATTAATTTAAATTTAGAAAATGAAAATCCTTTCAAAGGTTCAGGGCTGCTGAAATTTGGTTTCTCTGGTCTTCTCAACACAAATATCTAAAAAACAAAAAATTAGGACTTAATGTGTTCAGATTCACTTTAATATAATAAAACAAAAAAAATTTCAAGTGTGTTGGTGAAGGATGAGCACAGTGCAAATATTATGAGAAAATTTTAAGTTGTAAGAATTCGTGTAGGACTGGGCACCTTCAGAGGCAAGCTGAACAATGCACCAATAAAATATGGTGCATTAGATCCTAGACAAACCCTACTGAATTGTAGGTTTTTTGAGGCTAGATCTAGTTCAATCTCAAAATTTATCTCCTTCATATACCGCATCGAGTTGGGAAGGGAGGACATGACCAAACTGATCACCACGATAGGTCTTCCGATTAGATTTTCAGAGGATCTAAGTGTAGTTAATATCATGTAGGTATTTTTTCAGTCTGCATATCATAGGATTCCTAGGTCCATATAAAGGTGTCAACCGGGCTGGGCTGGGCCGGCTCGCCACGAAGCAAGGCATGATTCGACCGTGCTTGGGCCGACCTGGCACGAGAATTTCTTATGCACATGCTTGTCCACGACACCAACCGTGCCGTGCCATGTCGAGGCCAACCGTGTCTCGTGTCGTGACTGGCTTGGCATAGTACCGTGGCCTGTTGGCATGGTAACTTAGCACGAGTCGAGAAACCACCCTAATAGCAGAAGCTGAGCCTCGAGGGTGAAAAAGATTTGCAGCGGCGCAGGGGTGCACCACTGAAACCCTAATTTTTTTTTAAAATTAAGGGTTTTGCCCGACCCGAACTAGGTCGAACCGGGCCGAACCAGACGGATTAATCCTGCAGGCCCATGCTAGGCTGACCTCCATAGAATTGTGCTAGGCTAGGCACGACATGGTACAAAAACCATGCAGTGCCTGGCCCAGCACGGTAGCACGGTCGGGCAGGCTAGGTAGCAAGGTGGGCCGGCTAAAATTATGCCGGGCCAGACCGACAGGGCCCGTTTGACACTTCTAGCATCAATATCTAGGAATGACATACAAAAATATTATAAGTTAAAAAAATAAATAATAATTAATGAATTTATGGATTATAGTGGAATCGTGTTTGTGATGTCCGATATTTGGACTAGTCACTATGATACATTTTATGGATACCTCACCGCCCACTATGTAGATTCAAAATGGACTCTAAATAAAAAAAATTATAGGATTCTCTGAGATTATCCATCCTCATGATGACCCGGCTATTTTTGAGTGCATGATGAAGATATTTAGAGAATATAAAATTCAAAATAAAATTTTTAGTATCACATCCGATAACACATTTAATAATGGAATAACGATTAATATGTTTGTTAGGAATATTATAGATGAACCATTATGAGAGATTTTCCATTTTAGATGCACGTGTCACGTGATTAACCTACTTTTACAAGTGGGGATGAAGGTGTGTTCATTCGCTTTAGAAAACATACGTAACTCACTAAAATATATTAGCATGCCTCACATACAACAGGAGTTCAGTAGTCTCTATTTGTCTATGAATCTTAAGAAGAAGAAATTCTAATAGGATGTGAGACGTCATTGGAATTATACTTACTTGATGTCAGAGTCATGTGTAGGATATGAACATGTGATATCCGACTATGTCAATAGTAAGAGTGACTCACTTATTATCGACAATATTGACAGGGATATAAAAATTTCATTTATAAAATTTCTGAAGATTTTTATGACATGACAAACATATGTTCATCGATTTATACGCCCACAACTTGCATTGCACTTATGTGCATATGTAATATTAGTAGTATGTTCAGGAAGTATCGAACTGACCAGACACTTAGCGATATGGTTATAGAGATGGAAACCAAGTACTTAAAGTACTAATCCACTATTCCATTTCTTTATTGTCTGGTTGCCTGCATAGATACTAAGGTTAAGGTGAAAGGGTAGATAATGTTTTGACTTACATTTCCTCATGCATGAATCTGGAAGACTCACCTGAAGGGTTCATTTAAGAGAAATTGACTGAGCTTTTTACATACCACGATACTAGGTATGGTGGTAGTAATAGTGAGACTCTGAGTATAATCATGGATATCATATTCAAAGACGATGACTTTTCCATTCAGTTAGCGAGGGGGAAACGACAGGGTGGACCATCAAATAGGAGCGAGCTATCTCGGTATATAGATACTGATTACTGCTCAATCCTATTATATTCTGATACTAAGAATCTTGATATATTATAGCGGTGGAAATCATACTAGTCCACCTTTCTCGTGCTATCTAAGATGACATGAGATCTACTGGCTCTTCCGGTATCGAGCGTAACATTGGAGTTTGCTTTTTCTGTTGCAGTGAATGTGATTTTGGATAGGATATCGAGATTACGTTTAGATATTATTAAAGTGCTAGCATGCATGAATGATTGAGAGGATTTGAACATGGGTATTCAAGATCATGCTGGGACTACATCAAAAGTGGATGATTTGATTGCTGATGATGATTCATATGATAGTGATTTTGATATTGAGGATGACGATGATAATGATATGATGATGGACGATTAATGACGTTGCCACTTGATGGCCGACGATTGATGATTTTTGGATTGCTACACTTATGCTATGCTTATGTTTGATTCTCATATTTGATTTCGATGCACTCAAAAATTTATTTATATTGTATTTTCCATTTGGTTTGGTTTGGCTTTGTCATTTGTGTTTCAGTTTCATACATGTTGTATTTATTTAATTTTTGGTTGCAAATGATGATTGAAACTTAAAACTTGAATATTTATTTTTTTTTTTTTCATTTTGCATTCAATTTAAAAGTTTATTCATATTTAAGTTTTAATATTTTATTAATTCATATTTAAATTCAAATTTTAAATACTAAAAATTAAAAATAATTTACATTAAAAAAAACTTAAAAAGTATTAAAAATTTATAAATATAAACTAAATAATTATTACATAAAAAAATAACATAATTAAAAAAAATTATTAAATTTTAAAAATTAGCCCGTACGGGCTTGACCCTACATGGTATTTTAACCGATCGAGCCTACGGGTCATGCTGGACTGGCCTAAAGAAACCATGCCGGGCCAGGCACGACATGGTTATGTACCATGCCGAGCCAGGCACGGTAGCCTAGTTGGGTGGCCTAAAACCAGGTTGGGTCCATCTAGCCTGACTTGTTTGACACCTCTAGGTCGGGGTAGATAAGGTCTTAGTTTCAATAGTATGAATAAAACAATTTAAAAAGATACTATATGTATATAACTCGTAACCTCAAGATTAAATGACTTACATCTTTGCCAATCAAATTATCATATTATTGATTCTCATATGAATCATAAATGTAGTTAGTTTTAAAAATAAATGTTATTGGCAATGCACAATTTCCTATTTTGGTAGAGGGGTTTAGAAGAATTTAATATTTAACCAACTTTACCCCTAAAATTTAAATAGACTATGTCTGATGAGTCAAGCTAAGATGTATCATCCACCGAGGGAAAAACTTATTATTGTATCAAAGAATGATCCCTAAATATATTAGGTTGCTTGAATTTTAAATTTTCAAGAAATATAATTATCACATAAATCTTTAATCAAATTCAAGTTGATAAATGTAGACATGGCCAAATCTCACTTGATAGTTTGAAAATAAGGAAGTTATGTATTTATAGTCCTTATATCATCTTGCAATTTGTGTGATTACACAAAACACATCAAACCTATTAAATATTTTAAAATTAAATATATATAAACAAGAATAAAATTTTTATGACGAATCATCTGAAATGTCCTTGTGCTATATAGATCATGTAATGCATTGGCGTGATGACAAGTATCTTCATCTAAGAATAATAGATCTCAGATTCTAGACTCATTAAAATGGAGGTTCACAAAATTTTGGGGATAAATATCAAGATATTAACCATTCCAAAAGGTCAAGCTAAACATGAAGCCTTGTGCATGGGATACGACATCTACCTCCAAATCCACAACACAATGCCACAAAAATCAAGATAAACATACACCGCTACCTACCCCACCATGCCACAAAAATCAAGAAAAACATGCACTGCTACCTACTCGACCATGCAACATCCTTGTTGAGCATCTTCATAATATTGATATATCTACTTGTGTAGTTGTCAATGATCATCTTTCCCTACTTACCCTTTTCAATCTTATAAATATGCACAAATGATATTGATAACTTTTCTATGTTAAGGCAACATATTGATGATTTCATGACATGCTTTCAACATTTCTCTCTTGAAGATTTTCTTGTGAATTGAGAAAATATGACATTAATTCATTCCTCATTTTTTAGCACAATTCACATTGAAACCCCATTGGCATACCCCCATTGGTCCTTTTAAATTTCTCTTTAATGATTACTCACATTATCAATGTACTTGCTTCTTCACAAATATTTTTGCATCATATAAGTCATATGCAATCATGTTTTTGTTAGTATAATAAAAAAACCACACCTTTGCATAAGGCTCTTGCTTAGTGTGATATTTGAAAGAAGTTAAAATCTCAACAATCTTATCCCTCAAAACCAAGAGACAACATCGGAATACGTCTCAAATTGGAGATTGACCACCTTTCGATGAATGTATTTTTCATTTCACCAAGGCACAACACAACCACTATGTTTTGTTAGAAACATAATTTTGAAACTTACTATATGCATCTAGGTGTCAAACATAAGTCTTGATCAAATCACCATGCACAAGAATTATCTGAATTTTTAATAATATAAACATGTGCATAATTAAACACAAATATTAATTAAAATTCTAATAAATTACATTTCATGTATCATAATTTCAAAAATATTAATACATCATTAAAAAATAAATGATGTATTAATATTTAATAATACCTGGCACAACACGAGAATGTTATAGTGTTGTGACTGGCATGACACAGTGGCACATCCTTGCCATGCAACAATAACATATAGCAAATAAATGTCTCACATAGTTTTAGCCTAAAATCAAATTCTCCCCAAAATGACATATAGCGAATAAGTATGCATTTAGCTTCCATTTGATTATTGAATGTTATACTACGGTGATTATCACCATTTTTTTAGTAAAAAAACTATGCAAAAAACACTGCCTCAAGTAACCAAAACAACAAGTCTCTATTGCACATGATTGTATATACTACACCATGGTGGCACCCACTGCACCACACCCACACTACACCATGATTGCACAACTATACCACACACATTATTCAACGATTGTACTTACTACACCACAATTGCACCACACAAGCATAGTTTCATAGTTGAACTGCACCCACTACATCACAATTGCACCACTCACATTCTACACATGATAACATCCATTATCTCACATGTTGCATAGGCACAACAATTGCATTCCCATAGAACCAAACACTTATTGTACCATTGCATAGTCACCACAATCACACGCTTACTAAGCCATTGTTTGACTCCAATAGTGGGTTAGAGTCCATGTTTAGTGTAGCATCAACAATTGTTCATGTTACTGATCCAACCTTTCTCTCTCTTTCTAATACCATTATAAGTATTAGGGGGCAAAAATAATCTATTCATTCATTTCCTGGAAAAAATACAAGAAAATAAGTATAAATACATTGGGAATCACACAAGTTTGATACTTTCATGCAAGTACAATTATAAAGCAATTTAATTTAATAAACATAAAATACAATAGTAAATCTCAATAGATAGTAATTTATATCAAACATATTCTATGAAAAAAAATTACCAATGAAGATATTAAATATAATAGAAAGAAAATTAAAAAGTTAATACTTCCAAAGAGAGCACTTCCAACAAATGGATTCATGTACTCTAGTGGGGTGGAGATGTCTCGCTCATCACCATCAATTAGTATAAAACATGTAGGCCTCGAAAATTTGTTTGATGTGCACCACAAGTTTTTTTTTGTGCACACTAGTATTCATGACATTACTAGAAGTACATTTCATTGAAGTGCGAGTAGACTTCCATCCACTCATCCTACCATAATCTTGAATATTAGATTGTGATGAGGGAGATCAACTTAAACCAACAATTTACTGAGTTTTATAGCATCTCTAGAACCCTTGCCAAGTTGTAGGAAGAGAAGTAAGATTTGCACTCTAGCTTCATCTCATCTATAATGCACAAGAATTGAACTCAAGCTTTATGTGCGCTAGGAAAGGAATGCTTATCTTATGGCCTTCAGATGCTGATAATCTTCCATAGTCATTGCATTAAAAGTAATAGCATGTCCTAAAGAAAGGATGATTTTGTCTACATCAAAAATATGACCATTGATCTTTATTATGATGGATCTCCATAGTATTTTTAATAGCCGGTATTCAAAACACCGGCCTTTGATTTTTAAAAAATCAACAACGTGGAAATGACCATTTTTCACAATGAATGGCATTACCACGCTATTTCTAGACGGGCGACAACGATGTGGTGGTGCGCCGCCTGAAACCCTAATTTTTTTAAAAGACTTGATTGACCTAAGCCGCTCCCACCGATCCTGCCTGAACATGCCCAACCTCGGGCAAATTCTGGCCACGGGCTGTGCCGGGCTTGTCCTCCAAGAAAATACCAGGCATGACATGCCAGCCCGGTTTGGCCCGAAAAAATGAGACGACCCAGCCCGGCCTAGCTCATTTGAAACATATCTTCACCCTTGCCCTCGTCCTCACCCCTAGCCACTTGTCCCTCTCCTCTCACCCCTCTCCATGAGCTCTATCATGGAGCTTGCTGGAGCTCCATGATAGAGCTCACTTGAGCTCGACAAAGCTCTCTAGAGTTCTACGATGGAACTCGTTGGAGCTAGAGGTGTCAAACGGGTTGGGTAAGCTTGACCCATTTTTTCCAGGCCCATCCGGGCTCATGTGCCGTGCCAGGCAAGGCACGCTACAATACCATACCATGCCTAGAAAAATAAGGTGATTTGGAGGGCACGCCCGACACTGTACGTGGCCCGAAATTAGCATGGGTTCGAGCTGGATTAGACCGGTTCAGGTCGGGTCGAGATAAAATTAGGTTAATTTAAATTTTACAAATTAGGGTTTGAGACCTGCACCGTCATCCCCATCGAGCCTACAAAGCCATTGCCCATTGGGCGACGCCGCATCGTCTTCCATCGTGCATCATTTTGTCGACTATTGGGCATCTTTTCGTCGGCCGTCGAGCATGTCGCCCATGTTGTGTTCACGTGCCAATAGAGGTGTCAAACGGGCCGGCCCGGCACGGCCCGACCCATTTTTTTTGGGCACGTTCGTGCTACCGTGCTGGGCCGGGCACGACACGGTACAGGAACCGTGCCCGGCCCGGCACGGTTTAAAAATTGCCGAGCCCGACATGGCTCAGGCCGGGCGCGGCACTGCACGGCATGCGCCTAACCCGAGCACGGCACAGGCCCGGGCACGGAATTTTTCCGTGCCGGGCCGGCCCGGCCCGGTTGACACCTGTAAGTGCCAAGCACCCGAGTCGTTCCTGGCAAGGCACGCGGGCTGAAGACCATTGGCCCAGCATGACATGAGTTGTGTTGTGAGCCAGCCCGGCATGGGCATGAGTCTGCATCTTGCTGTATTCGGCCAGGCATGGCCAAGGTGGGCCATGCCTTGGGTCAGACCCGGGCTACTTGACCTATTTGACACCTCTAGTTGGAGCTCTATTGTGTAGCTCCAACGAGCTCCACGATGGAGCTAGTGGATAGAGGAGACGGGCGAAGGGGAAAGGCGAGGATAAGGGGCAGGGGATAAGGGTGAGGGTAGTTTGAAACTTATGAATTCGAGTACCCTGATTTTTAAATTATTTATAGTTTGGTATTTTTTTAAATGTTAAAAGATCAATTTTATATTTTTAAATATTTCTGGGGGAGTACCCCAGAAATATTTAATTAATGGGCAAACATTACATACACAAGTCAAACTAATGATTACCATATAATAATTAATAATTTTAAGCATTTCTATTAAACAAAATTAATGGTCAAGTACTTTTGTAGAAAAAAAAGAGAGTTGTTTGCAGCACATAGATACACATCTTTTTTTTGACCAAGTTTCTCTTTCTATGAGAATATAGGAGGCTTGTAGAAACAAACAATTAGAATTACGTACAATAATCAAATTATACTCTCAAGTCAAACTACAATAGATGAAATGCTATCTATTTTTGAAACATTAAACATCTTATAATTTTAGGCACACTTATATTTAGGATGTGAGGAGAAAAAAATTATAACTAAGTGAAATAGAATTTATAAAATTAATGAAAATGTAATGAAAAATGATAAACACATTTTTTTCTTTCAATTTCAAGGACACATCACATACCTTTTAGTTTTATAATTTTTAAATATCCTTATGTTGTGAGCAACTAACAATGAAGGAATATAACCCAACAATATACTAAGATGTCTAGTTGGTATAATATTATTAGCATATGAATTGGTAAGAAAAACTCATCCAAAAAGTAACTTATACATTGAAGCTCATAAGTAACTGAAATCAATATTTTGTATTATGCATCAGCACTGAACCTAAAAATAATAATTTACCTCTTATTTTTCTAGAAAACAAAATAATCTCCAAAAAAAGTATAAAATCTCCTAGTTCCTTTATGTGATTACTAGAACCTAATTGAAATCTTAATATAACACTTTCCAATTATGTTTTTGATCTCTGAATAAAATTTCTAATCCTAATTCCCACTTCAAGTAACTATAAATTTTTAGAATTATATTCATATGAGTTCTGTGAAAAAAAAAACTAAGAAATGACAAACTATATAAATATCATAGATTATAATTAGTCTAATCATATTCAGATAGTTATGTTTTTTTATGATCTTTTATACTTATCAAGTGGAGTCAACAAATACATATCATCTCATACCAAAATCAAATAAATTATTCAAAATATATGTTATCCTAAACAAAAAGATCATACCTTCTAAGTATTTGATCTCAATACTTCTAAAATATCTAAGACATTTCATTTTCTTTGTTAAAATAATTTTAGATGAATATACTAAATTGATCATATCATGTAATCAATATAATGCAAGGCCAAATGTAGTAATTGAAAAAAAAAAAATCTTCATATCATGTAATCAAAATGTAATCAATATACACTACTAACATAACATATTGACTTCATGATTCACATAAAAAAGTGAAATAATTTGATGATAATCATGCAAGGCCAAATGTAGTAATTGAAAAAAAAAATCTATTAAATCATGTCATAAAAGATTGCTTTAGGTCATATCATTCTCATTTTACACATCATATGTATGCTCACATCAACATTAAATCTCGTTGTTTTTTGCATAAGCACTCCTTCCTTGAGATTACAATGAAAGAATATATTCTTTCCAGATACCTAATTCACGATCCACATGTGTGAAATTCAATAATAAAAGGTAACAACTTGATAGAGGGGTCTGCATACATCCACTAGATATCAACACCTCCTTTTGATCTCATCTTCACCATGTATACTCATTTATATCTCAATATTTATATACCAAGAAATTTTGGAGATCTTAAGTTTGATTTGATGTGATTTTACTTAATTTATCTAAAATAACTAAATATCTTGAATACTTAAGTATCTCAAAAAGAATATCAAAAATCCCATAACCATTAAGAAAAGACAACAAACTAGTACATGTCATACCAAAATAAGAATAATAGTATTGTGAGGATTCACATCTCATGTTCAATGGGATATTCATGCTAGGCTCCTCTCCCTAGCACAATGCTACATGAAAGGTCCCCATACTTTCCTCAAAGCCATATGTGCTAGTCAAAGTAGAAGCAAATGTAAAGAAGTAGGATTAGTAATTACCCCTCTAATATAATTAACAATTGGACATTAGAAGGAACATATCGTTATGGTGCCCAAAGGTTCATTTCTTAAGATCAATCCTTAAAAAGTAGAAGAATATTAATATATTATATCCTAGTCTAATCACAATTTTCTAAAAATATAATAAGATTTTGCAAAATAATTATAGATAAAAATGGGGCTAGGTAGTCCGAGCACGACAGGTGGCATGACACGACCCAATTCAAAGCCTTGCCTAAACATGTTGTGAATCGGCCCTCAACATGGCTCAAGCTATGCCAGGCCAAATGAGGTGCTGCATTACACGACTCAGCATGATGACAAATGAATGTCAGTTTTAGCCCAGATGGCTAAACAGGCTAGCTTGCCCTGATCTAGGCTAGCCTGGCCTGATCCAGGCTAGTCTAGACTGAACTTAGATTAGCTTAGAATTAAATGGGTTAGATTAGTCAGACATGACCTAGCTTGGTATGACTCAGCATGACCCAACTAAAAGGTATGCCATGCATGATAAATACACATGGCACGATGGCCTAAACTAGACAACCCTACAAAAATAGGACATTCCAGAATGACACGACCTATTTGACACTAGTAAAAATAATAGAGCCACCAAGCAAGTAGTTACTAGCATAGTAATTTAATATTTTTGTTGTACATTAAGATCGGACATCATTGGTAAATAATATAAAATTAAAATTTTAAAATTTACAACAAGTAACAATTACAATTTAGAGAAAATATTAATAAGAGACACTAGAATGTAGTAAGATTGAGATCAAAATATAGCAAAATAACAAATAAGATAAATATAAAAAATTTAAAAATTTTTCTATTTATAAAAAAATAAAATGAAATTTATTTTTTTTAATTCTATCCATTAGATAGAATACAAAACCATTGGTTTCTATCCAACAAATTTTTAATTTCACTGACAACATATCTCAAATTACAGAATCAAAATACTTTTAATACTATTAACATATATAATTGTAAATAATTAGAAAACTTAACATGTAAAGTTATAGATAAATTAGCAAATATAAATCATCCCTCCTATATAAATACAAAAAGTAGAGATTTCAAGTGATCCGGTGGCTTGGGCATGGTACAAGGCATGGCCTGACTGAACTATGCTTGGCCTAGCATGGTCTAGAATTATGCCAGGACCTGTGTCATGCCGGCCCGAGGCACGACTCGTGTCATGCTGGGCCAGGGGGTGCCATGCCTCTTGCCTGGCCAGGCATGACCAATGTGCCTAGGCCGTATGCCGTAGGCACGGTCCATCGGCACGGTTACTGTGATTTTGAACCAAAGACTAGGAAGTAGGCATGGTCCACTTGGCTTGTGCACACCTCGCCTGGTCCATTTTAAAAAAATAGATTTTTTTTTTCTAAAAATCTGCTCCACTTAGTACACATGGCATGCTTTTTTAAGGAGTCCGCCATGTAATTGGCTGTGCACATTCATGTGGCATGACCCAAGAGCACGTGAATGTACCCCACACCAACTAGCACGACAATCTTTTCGACTATCTGGGGCCATGACCAATGGAAAACTAATGGGCGAAAAACAAATTCAAAATTTAGATGATGAGATGAACTTGGGCTCGTGTAGGTTGGAAGCCACGACCCAAAAATGACTCGGTACAACAGGCACGAGGTAGCTTGGACTCATGTCGGTTAGACTATGCTGAGCATAATTCTACTTGTGCCATGCCTGGCATGGCATGGTGGCCTGACTAGGCCACCCAAAAATCTACATGACTCATTTGACACCACTATACATAAGATAATTCAAGGAAAAAAAAGGAATTTTTTTCCTCCAAATTCTTTCTTATTTATTTCTTCATGGTATCAGAGGAAAGGTTGTGGGTGGGGTGACTTTTGATACACCCACTTAGAAGTAGCACGAAGTCTCACCATTGATATATGAGGGTTTGTTGGTTACCGATGAGTCAAGCTTGGTTTCCCTAATTGGTTCCTAGATCTAGTAGATTTAGACTTTTTGGGTCTGACAACCCCTATTTTTAGGGTTTTTATTTGATTTTTCCAAAATCTTAATTTTGGGATTGCTCTATTCTCTTGATCTTCTTTTTTTGGTATTATAATGAGTAATTTAGAAAAGAAACCAACCTCAAAGCATGTAGTGGTCCCAATAATATCTAAAATCATAGAAGTAAAATTGACTAGTCCCAACTTTTTGGAATATATGTTACCTCACTATAAATCTGCTAGCTGATGATCCGGAAGAGCAATGGATGGAGGAGAATGCTCGTCTGTTCATCCAAATCCATAATTCCATCTGATCAAGGTATTAGGCTTTGTTAATCATTGTGAATTTGTTAAGGAGCTAATAGAATTGGAATTTGTATTTTTTTTAGAAAGGGGGATGTTTCTCTTATATTTGATGTGTAATACATTCTATCAATTAGAGAAACATAATCACTCTCTTATATATTTTTTTTATGGACTACAAAAATATATATGAAGAACTTAATATGTTTATGCACTTTAGTCTAGATGTCAAAGTTCAACAAAGTCGACGAGAATATATTCTAGTTATGGGATTTCTTGCCTCTCTTCCTTCTGAGCATGATTTGGCTAAGGAATAGATTATGGCTAGTCCTGGGATATCTTCTCTCCATGAGACCTTTAGCCGACTTCTTTGCACTGAGGTATCATCCTCTTCTGTCTCTTCACCTACCCTTGTATATGCTCAAGCATGTAGTGCTCTTGTTGGAAAGACCATTAACTCAGAAAGGCACCAAAATAGAATTAGTGGTACAGGTTGTAACACTAGAGGGTTTGGTTCTGGAGGCGTTTGTTATTGCTATAAGTTTGGCTATGTGATACGAGATTGTAAGAAACTATAGAATCAAAACCAGATATTTTAGTCTGCTCATATAGCTTCTACCACCTAGGCATCCAATCAATTAGTTCAGTTCTCATCCATGGAATTAACTAGGTTCCAATTATATCAAGATTCATTGAGATCTCCTTCTATCCCGATTCCTACTATTGTTTGAGTTAGGCAACTTGAATAAATGTTGTGTATCTTCTTCATCTTTTGCATGTGTCATTGAATCTAGAGCCACAAATCACATGACATGTAATTCTAGTCTTTTCTCTACCTTTCATTCACAACCTTCATCATCCATTGTCACTATGGTAGATGAATCACTATCATATGTTCTTGGGTTAGGCACAATTGTGCCCACTTCATCTATTCCTTTGACATCAATCTTGGGTTGACCAAATTTATCTTTTAATTTAATGTATGTTAGAAAGTTAACTTGCTTACTTAAGTGTTCTATCTCATTCTTTTCTAAATTTTGTTTCTTTCAGGAACTTAAGACAAAGTAGATTATTGGTAGAGGTCATGAGTCTGGGAATTTATGCGTCCTTGTTCATGCAATCTCTAATACTATTGCTTGTTCTATAGTCACTACACCACTTGAGATGCATTTTCGATTGAGTCATCTATTGCTTTCATTATTAAAGAAATTGCATCCTCAATTTCTGAGTCTATTATCCTTAGATTATGAGTCTTGTCAATTTTCCAAACATCATCATCTTAGTTATAGTCCTAAAGTCAAAAAACGAACTAATGCTCCTTTTGAGTTAGTCCATTCAAATGTGTGGAGTCCATGCCCAGTTGTGTCCCCAACTAGGTTTCATTACCCTACACATTTGTTGATGATTATTCATGAACCACTAGGCTATATTTAATAAAAAATTACTTGGAGTTGTTTTCTCATTTCTTGCCTTTTATGATGAGATTCATACTCAATTTTATGTTTTTGTTAAAAAAATTAAGAAGTGATAATGCAAAAAAAAAACGTTTTATACCAATTTCATGTTTGTGTTAATACTCGTGCTCATAATAGAGTTTCTGAGAGGAAAAATAAACACCTCCTTGAAACTACTAGAGTTCTTTTATTTCAGATGCATGTATCAAATCATTTTTGGCCGATGCTACTTCCACATCTTGTTTATTTGATTAACTGAATGCCTTCCATAGTCTTGATTCATTACACACTGTATAACATTCTTTTCCCCTAATAAACCTCTATTCCCTATTGAGCCTCATATATTTGGATGTACCCATTTTGTTCAAGATGTTAGTCCTCAGTTATCTAAACTTGACCATAAATCTTTTAAATGTATATTTCTTGGTTATTCCCATGTTCAAAATGGGGTATTAGTATCACTGTTCTAATCTTCATAGGCACTTGGTTTCTAAGGATGTCAAGTTTTTGAGAATGTCTCTTTCTCTTCAACCCCGACCCACACTAGTTAGGGGGAAGCAGATGACCTGCTAGTATATGTTATTGCTTCCCCTATGGCCCTCCCATTTCTACAAGAGTCAAGCCTCCTATCAATAAGGTCCTCTACTGACTACTTCGACATTAGATCCAATTCTTAATAATGATTTTCCTATTACTTTTCAAAAAGGCAAACATCAATGTGTTCATCCAATTTCCTCATTTTGTTGCCTAACACTTTTTATGAAGCCTTTTTACATCATAGTTGGTGTTGTGCAATGACAGAAGAGATGGATGCTCTGAATGAAAAAAGTATTTGGAACTTGATACAATTATCTATTGGGAAGAAAGCCATTAGATATCATTGGGTCATTGTAGTCAAAGAAAATCTAGATGGTTCAGTTACCTGCTTGAAAGCACAATTTGTGGCAAAAGGATATGTGCATACCTATGGTATGAACTATTTTGATATATTTTCCACCATTGCTAAGATGACATCTATTTAACTTTTTATTTTCCTGATTACCACTCATAATTGGGATCTTCAATAGTTTGCTATTAAGAATATCTTTATTCATGGTGATCATCAAGAGGAGGCATATATGGAGCAATCTACCAAGTTTGTTGCTCGGGGGATGGGAGAGATTAAGAAGGTTTGTCACCTTTGAAAGTTGTTATATTGCTTGAAGCAAAGTCCTTGTACTTGGTTCAATAAATTCAGCCAAGTGGTTAGGAAGCCTGGCTTGCAAAAGAGTAAATATGAGCATTCCATACTCCACCAAAACTTAGTTCAGGTATCATTTTATTGATGATATATGTGAATGATATTGTTATCGCTGGGAGTGATGTATAGGAATCTCATCCCTTTAGTCCTTTATTTAGGGTCATTTCCATACAAAGGACTTCTAGATGCTTAGATATTTTTTAGGCATTGAAGTTATACAGAGTAAACATGAAATATTCTTATCTCCAAAAAAAATATTTGATTGATTTATTGTCTGAGATTGGAAAATTGGGAGCAAAGCCATGTAGTTAACCTAAGGCTCCGGGCATTCACCTTACTAAAGAAGGTGAGTTGTTTAATTATCATGGGTTGAGAAGTTGAATTACCATACAATAATGCATCATGATATTGCACACTCAATCAGTGTTGTAAGTCAACACATGTCTTCCTCAACCAGTGACAATTAGGCAACAATATAACATATTCTATGTTACTTGTAAGGAACTCCAAAATAAGGTATTCTATATAGTAATCAAGGGCATAATAGTGTTCAGTGCTACACAGATGATGATTGGGCAGTATCAAAGAAAGTTTGAAAATCTAGTTCAACTTTTTCTTATTTTTATTATTATTCTATATAATAGTGTTGAGTGCTACATTTTATGTAGGTGGAAATCTGGTCTTCATCTTTTATTATTATTATTATTATTATTATTATTATTCTTATTATTTTCTTCTATTTATACATAATCTTCATCTTTTTCATCATTTTCTTAATTTCTTATCCTTCTTTTTTTTATTCTCCATCTTCATTTTCATGGTATTCTTCATCTTCATCTTCATCTTCTTTGTATTCATCATCATCATCATCATCATCTTCTTAATTTATTTTCTGCTTTTTTTATTTTTTTCTTCTTATCATTCTTATTCTTATTCTTGTGGTTGTTCTTTTTCTTTTTTTTTTCAAATTTTTCTTCTTCTTGCAATAATAATAATAATAATAATATTAATAATAATTATTATTCTTCTACTTGTCCTTTTTCTTGTCTTCTTCTCTTACTTATTCTAGTACTTTTTCTTATTCTTTTTATTTTTCATCTTCTTTTTTTTCTTCTTCTTCCTTTTCATCATCTTCTTTTTCTTCTTTTAGTTCTTATTCTTATTTTTATTATTCTTCTTATCTTCTTCTAGTTCATCTTCTTATTTTTATTTTTTTCATCCTTTTCTTCTTCATATTTTTTATTCATTCTGATTCATTTTCTTCTTCTTTTTTTCTTTTTCTTTTTCATCTTATTCATCTTCATCTTCTCCATCATCATCATCATCATCATTTCATCATCATCATCATCATCATCATTTCATCATCATCATCATCATCATCATCATCATCATTTTCTTCTTCATCTTATTCTTATTCTTCTTTTTTTTATTCTTTGTCCATTACAAAACAACAAAATCCATGACCAAACCGCTTAACAATAACTACAATTGAAAATACAAAAATACCTTAATAACCAATTAACAAAAATAGCATAATAAGTAGAGTAGAATTTACAAAATAGTAGTATTCATCATCTTTCATGAGGTGCAAACATAAAATCCCTAGATCAAATGGTGATATGTAATATTTGTGCACCAAATACAAAATAGTAGTATTTACCATTTTTCATTAATTGCCGAAAATCTCACTCAAATACTATGTCAATATTTAAGAAATTTGAAATAACATTATTTAAGAATACAAAACAACAATTCCATTGAAGACATTAAAATCGTAATACATCTTTTTTTCATTAGGGTACATGAAAGACTTACAATATATATATATATGGTGTTATAAAATTTTATTGATTAAAAAATGAAGTATAAAAAGAGTTACACATTTCATATGTGAATCAAATTTTGAAATATTACAAAACTTGAGAGTAAGACTAGGAGTAACTAATAAATATAAATTTATAAAACTTAAGAGTGTTTGAATGAGTTACACTTTTAATAATATTTGAAATTAAATTATGTTTAATTGGTGAATTAAACATATGATTTAATTTTTGAATGTTACAAAATAATAGTAAAGAGGTTTGAGGAAAACAAAGAAACTTCTTATCTTTAATAAATGGTCAAAACCAATTAAGAGTATTTTATATGATTTTTCTTCATTTAAAATCTCATGCATAAAAAAGTAAAAGGCCTTATTGATCCCGACAAATTTCATTAGTTACTAAAAGATTTCTTGAGTGAGAGAGTAAGTTGAGTCTTTGGATAAAATTCTAACAACTTCATTAATTTTTTTGTGTTCTCCTTGTTTTAAATGTTTGTGACCGTAGAGGTTTATTTTATCATTTGAGTATAAGGTATGCGATATTCTACTCGAATAAATACCCCCAAGTTTAGTGTGTTTACATTCTTCACTCTATCCATACAAATACTAAAACACCCATACAAAACAACATTTGTTAAATAAACACTAAATGTTTATTTTTAATGCGGAAGATGAAATGTCAAGTGTTAGTAGTTACTTTTATGGGTGATAATGATTTTTTAATTTTCAGTTTTAGAAGGGCAAACTATACCCTATAAATAAATCATTGTATTGCTTATAAGAATATAAAATAAAATAAAAAAGCCACTCTTTAAAAATAATTTTCCTCGGTTATAGTTTACAGCCAGCAAATTTTTTTTAAAACTTGGTATCAGTGGGATGGGGAGTATAATCAATAATGTCCCGCTGCCCCGATTAACGAAGGTGAACTACAAGAATTAGAGCATCCAAATGAAAGCTTTTCTCGATTCTGTAGATTGTTGGAAGGTGGTTCAAGAAGGTTTCGAAGAACTAGAATCTACCGAAGGATATATGGTGGCTCAAAATAAGACATTGAAAAAAACATGATCAAAAGATAAGACATCATTGTACATGCTGTTCTAAGCTGTTGATAAGTCAGGCTTTGAAAAGATTGCAAGTGCAAAAACTTCAAAAGAAGCATGTGATATCTTGGAAATTGTGTACAAAGGATCCGACCGAGTTAAACAAGTTCGCCTTCAAACTCTTTGCAATGAGTTGGAAGGCATGAAGATGAAAATGTTAGAAGGCGTATCCGATTATATCACGCGTGTTCAAACTATGGTGAATTAACTCAACCGAGATGGAGAAAAGTTATCCGATGCGCGGGTCCTAGAAAGATTCTGAGGTTGTTAACTGACAGTTTCAAGAATGTGGCATGTGCCATAAAAGAGTTAAAGGATCTAACAATGTTCAGGGTCGATGAGCTTGCCGGTTCTCTAATGACACATGAATATCGCAAGAAGAAGAAGAAGTAGGAGACACTTGAGTAGGTACTTCAAACCAAAGTATTATTCAATGACGAAAAGTTATTCTATTCTCAAAACTTTCGAGGTAAATGGCGTGACCGTGGTGGTCGAGGAAATAGTTATGGTGGGAAAAGTCAGTCAAGAAGGTTATCATGAGGAGAAAGGGCAATCAAACCAACAAAATTGGCGTGAAAGAGGACGTGGTCGTGGAAGAGGCGGTCGGTCAAATTATTCCAACATCGAGTGCTACAAGTGTGACAACTATGGTCACTATGCAAATGATTGTAATTTCGATAAATATTATAATGATGGAAAGGTGGGGAATTTTGCAAAAGAATGTCGAGTCGAGAAAAAGATGAAAGAGATAACCAACCTAACCATGAAAGATGAGGTGAAAGAAGGCTTTCTCTTAATGGCATATAACAAAGTCAACACCGATAATGACATGGTGTGGTAACTCGACACGGCTGCAAGCAACCATATGTGTGGGCATGAGCATTGTTTCAAAGAGATGCGAAAGGTTGAAGCTATATTTGTATCGTTTGGAGATGGCTCGAAGGTTGAGGTCAAAGGTCATGGTACGATTTATAATGTACAAAAGGATTGTTTAATCGAGTCAATCCAAGATGTGTATTACGTACCAGACCTCAAGAGCAAAATTTTAAGTATGAGGCAACTATGGAGAAAGGTTATTTGGTTTTTATGAAAGACTGAATATTACAATTGAAAGACAAGCAAGGACGTTCAGTCGCACAAGTTGAAATGGGCAAAAATAGGATGTACAAATTGAATTTGAAAAGTGTATGAGAAAAATATTTGCAATGTAGAAGACACAGTGTCACTGTGACATCTTCGTTTTGGTCACCTACATCATGAATGCCTAAACAAGTTGGCAAAGAAGAACATGGTGCACGGACTACCGGATATGGAATACGAGGAAAAATTTTGTGAAAAATGTGTGCTCAGAAAGCATGTAAGAATGTCATTTCAAAAGAATGATATATATCGGGCTAAGCAACCTCTCAAGTTGATTCATTCTGACATATGTGGATTAATCACCTCTGAATTATTCAATAGTAAAAGGTATTACATTTCCTTTATTGATGATTTTTCACGAAAAACTTGGGTTTATTTTCTGAAAGAAAAATCTGAGGTATTCGAGGTGTTCAAAAAATTCAAAGTGCTGCTGGAAAAGACAACCGGTAGATACATCAAATTTGCACGATCCGATAGAGGTGGAAAATACACTCCGATGGTTTTCATGGAGTATTGTGAGGAGCAGGACATAATATGATTTCTAACTACACTGTACTCTCTACAGCAAAATGGTGTGGTCGAGAGGAAGAACTAGATCATTCTCAACATGGTTCCTTCAAAGCTCAAAAGCAAGAAAATACCGAAGAAATTTTGGGCGGAAGCCGTGCAATGCGCCGTCTATGTTCAAAATAGGTGTCCACATGCGAAGTTGTATGATCAAACACCACAAGAGACATGGAACGAGCAAAAACTGACAGTCTCTCATTTCAAAATATTTGGCAGTTTGGCCTACACACACGTGCCAGATCAGCAAAGAACAAAGCTCGAAGACAAAAGCAAAAAATATGTTTTTATTGGGTATGATGAGAAAACAAAAGTATACAAGCTATTCGACCTGATGCAAGAAGATTCTAGTAAGCCGTGATGTACGAGTTCATGAAGCAAATGAATGAGATTGGAATAAAGCAACAGATGATATTATCAAAGTTGGAGAATCATCAACTACTATACCAACAACCATACCGGAAAATTTTGAAATTATTGATGATGAAGATGAACCGTGACAACCCAAAATGTGAAGATTACAAGATTTGTATGATTCGACAAATGAGGTACACATTGTATGTCATTTGGTAGATTCCGAGAATTTGAGTTTTGAATAGGTGGTGCAAAACAAGAAGTGGCAAACTATCATGGTCAAGGAGATTAAAGCAATAGATCGCAACAACATATGAGAGTTAGCAGAATTGCCGAAAGGAACTCAGCCCATTGATATCAAGTGGGTATTTAAGAGAAAGATGAATGCTCAAGGAGAGATAGAATGATATAAGGCGAGACTTGTAGCAAAGGGTTACAAGCAAAAGGCGAGAATCGATTATAACGAGGTGTTTGCTCTCGTTGCAAGAATGGAGATAATCAGATTGCTCATTTCATAAGCGACTCAATTCAAATGGCCGATATTACAAATGGATGTCAAGTGGCATTCCTGAATAGTGTGCTTGAAGAAAAAATTTATATTAAATAATCACCCGGGTACATGAAAATTGAAGAATAAAAGAAGGTGTTGAAATTGAAGAAGACACTTTATGGGTTAAAGCAAGCATCACGGGCATGAAATACTCATTTCAATACATACTTCAAAGAGAACAAGTTCGAGCAATGTCCCTATGAACATGCCCTTTATGTGAAGAAAAGTGGAGGTAATATGTTATTTATTGCTCTTTATGTTGATGATCTTATTTTTTTGGGGAATAATAATAAAATGACACAAAAGTTCAAGAGTATAATGACACGGGAATTCGAGAAGACAAATTTGAGCTTGATGAAGTTTTTCCTTGGTCTGAAGGTAAGACAAGGAAAGACGAGTATCTTTGTATCCTAGGAGGCATATACAAAGGAGATTTTGAAGAAGTACAAGATGTAGTCTTGCAATCCGGTTTCAACACCAATGGAACCAGGTGTAAAATTCTCTAAGTTTGATGGAGGAGAACGAGTCAACGCAAGCAAATACTAGAGTTTAGTGGGAAGCCTTCGCTATCTCACATGCACAAGGCCGGACCTTGTATTAAGTGTCGGCATTGTAAGTTAGTTTATGGGGGAGCTAGTCTATTCATATTGGAAGACGTTAAAGTAAATTCTATGGTACATCAAAGGAGCAATGTCACTTGGATTATTCTATACAAATGTGACAGATTACAAGTAGTTGTATACTCCGACAGTGATTAATGCAGAGACTTGGACGATCAGAAAAGGATATCGGGTTATGTATTTTTTATGGGTGACATGGCGTTTACTTGGCTTTCAAAGAAGCAACCAATTGTGACACTCACGACATGTGAAGCTGAATATGTGGCAGCATCTTTGTGTGTATGTCATGCGATATAGCTCAGAAATTTATTGGGCAAGATGAAGCAACAACTCGGTGCGACTGAACTATGAGTTGACAATAATTCAGCAATTGAGTTGAGCAAGGACCCGGTGAATCATGAGAGAAGCAAGTATATTGATATTCATTTTCACTTCATTTGAGATCAAGTGAAGAAAGGAAATATAAAATTAGTATACGTGACAAGTCAGGATCAAGTCGCGGATATCTTCACAAAACTGCTACCTTCAATACTACTCGATAACTGCAAAAGATTACTCGGCATGAAAGATGTCAGAAGCATTTAAGTTTATGAGGGAGTCATGTTAAATAAACATTAAATATTCATTTTTAATACGGAAGATGAAATGTCAAGAGTCAGCAGTTAATTTTATGGGTGATAATGATTTTTTAATTTTTAGTTTTAGAAGTACAAACTATACCTTATAAATAAATAATTCTCATTAGTTATTGTTTGAGGCGAACAATTATTTTTTACAATATTTTGTTAAAGAATTATTTCTTGACTGTTGGCACGCGTTGTTAGAGTGAAGTAATGCTAGACTTGTTTTTCTTCTTCGTGAGCGGACGCGAGTATTCATCAGAATCTGCATGCTGCTAGATAATTTCTGCAATAAATAAAACGTATAAAAACTGACTATGAGGTGTGACGATGTGAATTCTCAACACGCCGAGTGCAACCTGATCTGAATTTCTATCCAAATAACAAGAATAACTGATTTTGCACAAACCGCCAACAATCGCATTTATTCAACATTCAACATCCAACTATGTGATAAAGATGATATCTCTGTATTAATGGCCATCGTCTCTACAGTTTTGTCAGATTCGGATAAACACATATAAAATCTGTACGAAGTAACCATCTGTTAGCATTCGCATACCTCGACCAAGAATCTAATACCCATCAGATATTTTTTCAAGGAAAAAATGAAGTTCAATGTTTTCCTTTGCCTCTCCCTCCTTTTTGCACTCGTTTTTCTTCTCTCCTTAGCTGTTGCAGAACAGATTCCAACAGAAGAGAAAATTTGTTAGTTCAGGAGTCTTTCTGGTTCTCTTCAAATTTTCAATTTCTTTGAATCAAAACTAATCAATTTGCTAAAAAAATACGATTCATTTGTGCCTCTAAAAGCATCATGCACACATACACTATGCCCATACATTTATTTTTGGATTTCTGACTTTGGACATATATGGAATCAATTATAGCCTTACCCACGAACATTTTTTCACCAAACTATTACATTAAAGTTTATAATATTTGCATTTTCATAGGAACTATAACATAGTTATAGAAAAATATAACATTTAGATACATTTTCTTTTCTATCCTCGTGGCATTAATGTGATAGCACGTGCAATTATTTAAATGTAGCCGAATCAGTAGAAGGAACAAACAAGAATGATGGCATGAGATGCTATCATGGTTGCTGTCGCTACTGGCATGGAAAATGCATCAAGTGTTGCAAGAGTGCTGAAATGGCCAACGTGATGCAGGCAAAAGAAGCAGCGATTTCTAAAGGAGGTTTTTATTTAGTTATTTCTATCTTAATCTAATCTCGGCCACCATACCAGTGATTCAGGTGAATTGATCATATATTTGACTTCTTGTGTAGCGGAGAGAGAGGGGGAAGAAGCGAATATGGATCATGACAGTGTCGCAAGGGTAACAGAAACAAACTATTACCAATGTCCCTATGGCTGCTGCTATTATGCCTATGGAAAATGCATTAAGTGTTGCAGAGATAACAAAGAAACCACTACCACTTCTTTCGATGCACAATTTGTAAAAAGTCAGTCGCTCCTAAACTGTTACATTGTGATTCACTCATGCACAGACACTATATACTAATGACAGTTTAAATTTTTTTTTTTAGGTCATTCAGATGAAGTATCAAACGAAGTGAATGATCCAAATCAAGTTGGATGGGTCAAAAATAAAGAAGCAGAAAAAGAAAAACCTTAATTTGATACCTACTGCACCAAGTTATGAGCGTGTGCAATCTTGAGGATCGAAGAACAAAAAAAGAAAAATAAAATGGGTCGTACTGTTTGCCTATGAGGGACGTTTAATAGAAGGCATATATATGTTAGGGTTCAATCATATGCAGTTGACCCTTTATCTATTAAAATAAGCCTGTAAACAATATCACGTTTTTCGTTCCAATAATGTCCACACACTATTCTCGTTTTAATGCTCACGGATCTTTTTCTTGTCCATCAAAAGCATAAACAAACTCATTGTAACAAGTCTTGCAAAGTATTGAAAGTTTGCTCATCAAAAACATAAACAAACTCAATCCAACAAATTTATAGAAATCACTATATATCATGAGATCTAGATTTATAGGCATCAACAAAACTCTTGATTCTCATTGATAACAATTAACACAAATACCATATAGACAACATTCTCAAATATTTTGAAATATATGGACACCACACATTTCATATTTCTAAAATTATGATTCCTTCTGGTTGTAGTGTAATGAAATTATCTAAGTTTTCATAAATATGCATGTGTATCAGTACTCCATGCATAAGTCTCCTATATAATGCGAGGTTTGGAAGAAGTAAATATATAATAATAAACAAGCCTTACTCATGCTAAAATCAAAGAGATCATATTTCACTATCTCGAATATGAGATCCTATATTTGAATGCAAATATTTTTTATTGTATTAATACATGATCTCTTTTTGTAATCTAACCAAAGAATTGTTGGTCAAATGTAATGTAATTCAAGCAAACTAACATTGGATCAATCATCAATTGCAAATATAAAAAAATTAATAAAAAAAATATTGATTTCGATGAAACTATGGTGCGGATCTATGTGGTCATAAAAACACAAGAAAAATATCAAAAAATATATGAAAAATTAATAAAATAATTGTAACTCTAGTGTTTTGAAGTAACCTTTTCTTATTGATTTTTTTTTTCAAAAGTTCATCACATCTTCAAATATATACAGTATAAAATAATACAATAAATGTTTAGCCTTTCATTATTTTTGTCAATATTTAAATAGATCTATGTGGTCCACTAGGATGTAACTCGTATTGGATCAATCACTAAAGCAAAATCATTTATTTTATAATTGTAAAAAAGTGCACTAAAATCTTAACAAATTAAAATTTGGTGCACACAAATATTCAAATAATCCCAAATTATCTTTAATAAATTAAAATAGAACCAATTAAACTCTTCCCTACCCCTCGACCAAAGCTCCTCGCCCCTAGCCCGAAGCCCTCGACCAAACCAACTAAACTCCATCCAACTTCTCAGTGGAGCTCCGATGAGCTCCTCGATGGAGCTCCGATGAGCTCCTCGATGGAGCTCGATGAGCACCAATGAACTCTTTGATGGAGTTTGGTGGAGCTCAAACGAGCTCCTCGGTAGAAGTCGATGAGCTCCATCAAACTCTTAGGTGGAGCTTGATGTACTCCATAGAACTCATCAGGAGCTTGAAGAGCTCCATTGAGCTCATTGGTGGAACTCAATGAGCTACATCGAGCTTGTCGGTGGAGCTTAATGAGCTCCATCAAGCTCATTTGTGGAGCTCGACAAGATCAATTGAGCTCCTTGATGGAGCTCAATGAGTTCTTGGAAGCTCTGCACGAGCTTCCAGTGAGCTCGAGTAGCTCCATCGGGCTCCTGGGTGGAGCTCGATGAGATCTACCGAGCTCCTGGGTGGAGCTTGATGAGATCCATTGAGCTCGTCGATGGAGCTATATGAGCTCTATCAAGCTCCTTGATGCAATTAGATGAGTTCCATTAAGTTTGTCAGTGGAGCTCATTGATGGAACTCGAAGATCTCCATCTAGATCGTTGGTGGAGCTCAATGGACTTCAACGAGCACCTTGGTGGAGCTTGATGAGCTCCATCAAGCTCGTAGGTGGAACACCATCGAGATCCTCGGTAAAGCTTGAAGAGCTCCAACAAGTTCTTTGGTGGTGATGAACTCTATCGAGCTCGTCAGTGGAGTTTAATGAGCTCCTAGATGCTCTACACGAGCTTCTAGTATGCTCAATCAAGCTCGATGGAGCTTATCGAGCTCCCTAGAGTAGCTTAATGGAGCTCCACTAAAGAGCTCATTGATCTTCAATGACGAGCTCGATGGAGGTCATCGAGCTCCACTAACAAGATTAATGGAACTCTACCTACAAGCTTGATGTAGCTCATCATGCTCTATCAACGAGCTCGATAGAGCTTATCATGCTCTGCTGACGAGTTCAATTGAGCTCATTGAGTTCTACTGACAAGCTTGATGGAGACCATCGAGCTTTATCGACAAGCTAGATGGAGACCATCGAGCTCCACCGACGAGCTCTATAGAACTCCTCCGATGAGCTCGATATAGCTCCAACAAGGAACTCAATGAAGTCTATTGAGCTCCATTAACAAGTTAGATGAAGCTCATTGAGCTCCAACAATGAATCTCCATTGAGGAATTCGATGGAGCTCATCGAGCTCCACCAACGAGCTTGGTGGAGCTCATCAAACTTCTCTGACAAGCTCAATACAGCTTTTTGAACTCCACCGATGAGCTCATTGGAGCTCCATTGGCGAGTTTGATAGAGCTCTCCGAGCTCTACTGAGGATCTCGATGAAGTTCATCTAGCTCAACTGAAAAGCTATACCAAGGAGCTCAATAAAGCTTATTAAGCTCCACTGAAAAGTTTGATGGAGTTCAACAAGCTCTAACAATGAGCTAGATTGAGCTCATAGAGCTCCATCGATGAGCTTGATCATCGAGCTCCAATGAGGAGCTCAGTCATCAAGCTCTATCGAGGAGCTTGATGGAGCTCCAATGATGAGCTTGATGGAGCTCCAATGATGAGCTTGATGGAGCTCCAATGATGAGCTTGATGGAGCTCCACCGATGAGCTTGATGAGCTCCACCAAGGAGTTCGATTAAAGCTCATCGAACTCAATGGACCTCATTGGAACTCACTGGAAGATCACACATAGCTTCTAGGAGCTCAAATGAGGAGCTCATTGAAGCTCATCGAGCTCATCGGTGGAGCTCAATGAGCACCATCGAGCTCATCGGTGGAGCTCAATGAACACCATCGATCTCTTTGGTGGAGCTCAATGAGCTCAATCGATCTCTTTGGTGGAGCTCGATAACTCTACCGATCTCTTTGGTGGAGCTTGATGAGCTCCATCGATCGCTTTGGTGGACTTGATGAGCTCCATCGATCGCTTTGGTGGACTTGATGAGCTCCATCGATCTCCTCATTGGAGCTTGATGGGCCCCATTGATCTCCTTGGTGGAGCTCGAAGTGCTCCTGGAAGCTTTGCACAAGCTTCCCTTGAGTTCCATCAAACTCGATGGAGCTTATTGAACTCCAGCTTCATCGATCTTGTAGTTATGTGGAGTTACAATGATATAAAGTTAACTTATTTTGTTTAAACGAAAGGTTATTTTCATATTACTATAGATGAGTGTACAAAAAATTAATTATCTAAGAGTTTGGTGCATCATTATTTAAATAGTAAAACTTCAGTTTTTTTTACAATTATTTTATAAATAGTACACCTAAACATAATTCTCTCTTGAGGATATCTCAAATACTCTATATAAATCATTTTAATGAATAAAATAAAAGATTTTTGTTGTTGTTGTACATAATCTTGTTGGTCCTTTGAAAAATTTTCGAATATTGTTATTTTTTGTGCCATTCAACTATGACTTATCAATTAATTAATAAAAATTAAATTTAGCACCATTCATATACCAAGATTCTTACTTCTGTATAAGCAACAAGTCGAGGTATTATTCGTTCAGATCTGACTGTTGAACAGTCTTGGTCACTACATCATTTAAAACATCAATATTTTAATTGTGTTTAATATTTCTTTGAAACTTCTCAAAATCTAAAATATCAATATTCTGACTAATATTTGTATTTTCATATGCTCATTACCCTTTCAATCACAGTGTTTCAATTTTATTTGTCACTTTGGTGCCCATGTGTCAAGTTGAGAGAGAACAAAACATTAAATCTATCAAAATTTATGTATGAAATGAAAACACTCTCAATCAAAAAATTTATCCATGACTTTATTTTTATTGTATCATGCATGAGCACTTGAAGAGGCATGCCAATTTATCAAGAATAATTTCCAAACCTTAAGCTAAATTAACTACAAATTATTTTTTTGTTCTTATTGCAATACAAAAGAATGTCGAAGAATATAGAGAATCTTAATGTAATAATCACATTGGAATTTAAGCCACCCTAAAAACAATATTCATCAAGTTGTGAACACCATGTATATGATTGTAATATATTCCAATCCAAAAATTGCTTGCATATATAAGAACAAAGAAACACAAATTCTTCCAAGGAGCGATCGATCTTCTTTCCATCCACTAGATTTGTGAAACATATACATACTATTTGGCCACAAAGATAAAAACATGAAGTGTCATAGCCATAAAAAAGTCTTTTCAAAACATTTTAGTTTGTTTGGAAAATGTATTAGGCAAAAAATATGTTTATCTCGGATGAAAATAAAATTATAGTTGGTTAATCATTTCCTCTGTTGAATAAATCCATACTGAAGTAGATAATTATTTAGTAAATTTTAAATTTTCATGTAGAAAATGCTACTACTATGGAAACACACCATGATATGTATTTTTAAATGAATATTATATGTGGAATAAAAATATGAATTAATAAAATAAATAATAATTATAAATATAGTTAGAATACTTATAATAATTTAAAATATAGGTGAAAAAAACTTACTAATATAAAAAATTGTAATTTTAGAATTCTAACTAGCATTGTTAAGGTAGCCATTAAATATTTAGAAAGTTTTATCAAATAATTTCTCCCTCTCATAAATTATGTTTTGTACTCAATTTTTTAATAATAATTAAATTACGAGTAATATGTTAAATAAGCTCAATTGCAGGCTAAGTTATTGTTATAAAATATATATGCGAGATAAAATAAATAATTAGGATTTGGATTTCAAATAAATAATTATTAATTGTTCAATTAAAGTACCTACAATAATTCAAAAACGAGGGGAGAAAAGTTACAAATAAGGAATTTAAAAATTTTGAATGTTGTCTCATTTTCTTGATAGCCTTTAGATAATTACATTTTTCATCAAATAATCTTTTTCTCCATAAAATTAAGTTTTTTACTTAATATTTTTGTTAAAATAAACATATGAATAATAAATTATGTTAGTACAAGTATCAAATAATATATTGTATGTTTTGTATGTTATAAAAAATAAACTAATCAAATATTATATATGAAATAAATATCTATTAAAATTATAATGAGAATATATATAATGATTCTAAATCTAGGTAAAAAAACTTACTAATATGGAATTTTATATAATTGAATCATGATACATTTCTTTAAGGATATTGTCTTTGGATAATAAAAAATTTTTATCAAATCAATTTTCTCTTTCTCCAATTTGTAATTTACTTTTAATTTTAGTTACAGTAAACTTATAAAAAATATATTATATTAATTCAAGTTTAGACTAATTTTTTGATTCATTTTATATTTTTGATAAACAAATGAATTAATAAAATATTAGATATGATATGAATAATTATTAAAAATATAATTAGAATAATTACATTGATTTATAATATAGGTGAAAAATACTACGATTATGAAATTTTAGCATTTTGAATCTTTGCTCATTTTTCAAAATAATTATTTTGTATGATGAGCATTTTTTGTCAAATCATTTCTTCTCTCAAAAATTTATTTTTTTTCTTTGTTAGTTCATGTATAATCTAATATTTTGATGAATATTACATGCATCACAAAAAATGAATTAATCAAATATTAGAAAATAGAAAAATAATAATTAAAAATGAACTTAAGATAATTACAATAATTTAAAATCTATATGAAACAACTTACTAATAAGAGAGTTTATATTTTTTGAATTTTGGCTTGTTTCTTAAATGTTATGTATTTTGTATAATGAGAAATTTTACCAAATAATTTCTCTCCCACATTTTATTTTATACTTAATATTTTAGTTAAAGTAAACTTATGAATAATATGCATTAGGGTTCATGAATAGTCTTTATGTATATGTTGGAACATATTTATACTATAAGCTATTTTTGATTATTTTTCTATTTTCTTAATTTACATTTTTTTTCTTGTTTTAAATAAAAGATTTTACAATGAATTGAATTAGTGAAAATGTTATATCCTTTATTCTATATTATAGACGATTTGTTGTGTAAAATTTGGTTTATGCATAGAAGAATGAATTTTTAGTTCTTATGAAATATAAGTTTGTTGTTCATAATCCAGATAGAATTGAATAATCTATCGATAAAATTGTAGTATTAGATTTCAATAGATGAATGATGAAGTTCTAACTTCTAGTACTTGTACACTTAGTCATTACAATGGGGCGGGGCAGTGCAGGGTTGACACTCTCCATGCCTCACCCAACCGAAGAATTTGCAATTGCTTCTCTACTTTGTGCTCCATTCAGCACGGGGTGGGGTAGTGAAATCTCCATCCCATTGCCCCTTTAATTGAGTGTGTCTGGGTGAAGCATGTTTGCATGATTTGAGAGTGAGACTGGAGGGGAGATCGAGAGTCGAGATTCGAGTCACTTGACACTCGAGAGGAGAGGGCCATAGTCATAGGGCTAAGGGGTGACATGAGTGTGAGTCGCAAAATTGGTTTGCCTTGTGCTCATTGGATAGGTCACTACCGATTGTTGTCCCAAAACATTACATTTATATTTAATATTAATCATTTATGAAGTGGGTTAAGGTGGAGATCGGGTAGGGGATTTTCCTCCCTATAATTGCCCTTACCCCAACATGGGGCAAATTGTTTTGCTCAATCCCCACCCTACTAACTCATCGAGGCAAGGAATCCCCACCTCATTTAGGTCAGGTACAATTGGGGTGGTTTGGGGTCGGGGCAATTTGTCATCCTTAAGTACCCTTAAATGTATTGATTAGGGTCAACATAATATAATTATTTTATACCGACTTATAAAATAAAATATATTATTATTATTATAAATGCTGTTACTCTTATTTATGAAATAATTAATATTTATACACTCTTGTTAATAATTATTTTTAGTCATAAAGAGTGAGGTCTAAAACTAGATCATAGAATTCAATGCATTTATTTAACTTTATCAAGTGTATGATAAATATTAATTACTAATTGAATCTATGTCCTGTTAAAAGATTAATGATGACCCATTTAGGAAACTTATAAGTTTAAATATTTCCAAACCCTATAGATAGATTTTGATCTAGCAATTCAACTAAATTAAGTGGAGAATATCAAGGAAATAATTAGAGATTGATTGAATTAAATTATCAATGATTTTATTCAATCAATAAATTATCAGTAAATTTTATTATCAGTGATTTGATTCAATCTATAGTGGTATGAATTAATTTAGGCCCGGGTCCTTTCCATAATGTTATCTAGAGCCAAATAAAATATTTTAAAATATTTTATTTATTAAAAATATGTATGTGTAAATAAACAGAATAATTAATTTGATTAGAATCAAATTATTTGATTTTATTATTAAATCAAATTAATAGATCATAATATATATATATAATTAAAATCTTTAATAATAAATATATTTTAAATATTAAATAATAAAATGAATTACTTCATAAATATGTGGTCCTTTATTTAATGAAGTAGTTTGGTCTTTATTTATTTTAAAACAGAACATCGAACAATGCTAAACACAATAGCATCATCATCTTCCTTGCATATTTGGAATAGGATCATAAAAGATAAGTCCTTGACATTCATGGTGACCTTAAGGTATCATGTTATTGTTGCAAACATGCATAAACTCTACTCGAAAATATAAAATAACTCATCCTAATAGCATCATTGGTCTCAATAATTTTTATTCCCCAATTCTCTAATAATGGTATTAGAGGGAGATATTTTGCTGATAATATGCATGTTAATGTGTTTTTTTATCAATATATAGAAGCCCAACTAAAATAGAGGTATTCTAGCCTATGCTGACTTACTTAAACATCACGACTATTTTTTATGGATTGTCATAATATGTCTGGATAGTTTTAATTCAATAGTTATAATTTTGTGTTTAATTTTTTGTTTCGGGATATAATTTTTTTCCTTCTATAATGAATAAGAAAATCACCACCGGTGGTGGTGAAGGTGCCCATAGAGGTTTTCATAGTGAATGGTAGCTCCTAAGGTGGTGACTGATGCCAATGACACCACATTTGGAGGTTGTCTTTGTGAATAGAAATATCAGAGGTGATGACTGAAGCTAGTGATGTCACCTGCGGAGGTTGTCATAGTGAAACATCAGTGTCAAAGTGGTGATTGAAGCTGATGATATCATCTATGGAGGTCGGCATAGTGAACGATAGTGCCATAGATAATTATTGAAGCCAGCAACATCACTTGTGGAGGTTGTCATGGAAAATGGAAGTGCTGTAGGTGGTGACTGAAGTTGATGATGTCACTCATGGAGGTTTTCCTAGTGAATTGTAGCTCTGGAGGTGGTGACTGATGCTAGTGACATTACTTGTGGAGGTTGTCATGGTAAACAATACTGCCAGAAATGATGAATGTAACCGGCAATGATAACTATGATGGTAGACATGGACAATAGTAATGGATTTTGTGGAGACATTGAGCTAGAAACATTGCGTATGGCAGAGTTCACAGTAGCATAAGTAGATAGTGATAGAATTAATAGTGGCAGAAGAAAATAACGGTGGAGTTAACGGTGTCAGAAGTAAACAATGATAAAGTACATGACCAACATTCTAAAACTAGAGTATATTCTATTTTGTTTAATTTTGGGGCACTATCCCAAACTATGATGATGATAAACCAGGTCAATTAAACCCAATTTAGGGCGCTAACCTAATTCTCGAAAAGTCTTAGATTATTTGGATGATTCATTTTAGAAATGAATCACTAATGAATCACTTCTCCTTTTGAATGATTCATTTAAGAAATGATCAGTTAGAGTTACATGATAGTTTATACTTAGCTATCAATAATAGTGTCATCTTTATATAAGTTACTGATATTATTTATAGGAACCAAGATAAATCATTAATTTAAGCTTATTTGGCATGACATGCGACATAGATAACAAGATTAATAGGAATCGTCTTGTCTAAATAGAAAATGAACAATGGATATCCTCCCATCAAGGCATACTATTCAAGGTATGTCAAATTGATGATATATTTATTCAATAATTAGTGGAGAGAACTAATTCTTAAAATAGAATTCAAATTAATAAAGCACATTGTAAATTTTTTAAGGCATTTTAAAGAAGATAACTTTCAACCCACTTGTCACCTTTTCTAAAAAAGTGAATAAACTTGATGGAATCAATTACATAGATTGAAAAAGAAATTTTTATATTATTCTAACTTTCGAGAATTACATGTTTGTACTCACATATCTATGCCCAAATAAATCTCATCAAGGGGCAACTAATAAAAAATTAAAGCCTTATGAGAAATAGGTAAGGGCTTATGAGATTTCTAGATATTATATTTTGGCATCTATGTCAAATATACTTCAGCATCAGTAATAATTCATGACTACTGCCTATTATATGATGTCTAATAACAAAAAAAATAATTAGAAATTAGCCTCATTCTGCTAGATAGAAGGCATGATGATTTGATGAATATTATAATGATTGAAAGTACCTTAGTGAGAGATCATGTTTACAAGATAACTGGTCTTCTGGATGAACTTGAGATTATTAGAGCTGAGATTGATGGAGATTCTCAGATTGATAGTTTTCTTTAATCATTGCAAGATTCTTATAAGTAATTATGTCTACATTATAACATGAATAGACCAGATTGGAATTTGGTACAATTTCTTAAAGAAACTATCTAGAGTATTTATAAACTAAAAGGAACCTGAACTAAAAGGACTTTTTCTAAACTAAAAGGAAAGAAGAGAAATTTTAGAAACCTACTCAAATTCCACTTATAGCTCTCAAGTCACAAGTAAAATTTAAAAAGCCAAATGGAAAATATTTTCATTTCAAGCAGGTAGGATAATAAAAGAAATAGTGTCCGAGTTATTTCAACAAAGCGAACAATCAAGATAAATTTCAATTATTAGTAGTTGAAACATTTTTGGCATTGATATCTAAGGATACTTGGTGTTTAGATATGAGCATAACTAATCATATCTATAATTCTTTGTAGTGGTTCTTGGAAACCAAACAACTAAGTGATAGAGAAATTGATCTTCATATGAAAACACTATGAAGACAACAAATATTGCAGTGGGCAATTGTATGTTGCAGTTTGAGAGAAATAATAATTTAATTTACAAAGATTATTTTTATGTGCCTTCAATCAGAAGTAACTTGATTTCTATTTCTGTGTTTAGTTAAGGATAGATTTTTTGTTTTATTCAATGATTTTATAAAAATTTACTTAAATAAGAATATTGTCTATTTTGATACAATAAAAGATAATCTTTATATTATTAAAAGTATTTAGGCTCAACTGCAATAATGCAAGTTGGATAATATTAACACCTTACCACATAAAAGAGAATATCCTTCTAATAAGAACAATATCTATCTTTGATACTTACACCTAGTTCATATAAATCTAAAATAGATATTAATACTAGTTAAAGATGAACAATTGGGTTCATTGAAAATAGAAATACTTCCAGCATGCAAGTCCTACTTAGAAGGAATTATGACCAAATGACCTTTTGTGGCTAAAAGCTATGAGCCAAAGAGCCACTAATTTATGTAAATCTATGACTATCTAAGCAAGAGGTGGTTTTGAGTACTTCATCACTTTCATTGATGATTACTTAAGATATGAGTATATTTATTTAACATGTCATAAGTATGAAGCTTTTGAGAAATTCAAAGTGTATAGGATGGAAATCAAGAAATATCAGAATAAATATTTCAAAACACTATGATCTAATCATGGTGTTGAATACATCTTGGGAGAGTTCATGGACTACTTTTTTGGATCAAGCAATTACATCTAAATTGTCCACACCTAGAACTCCATAGTAGAATAGTATGGAAGAAAGAAGGAATAAAACTCGTATAGATATGGTATGGTCAATGATGAGTTATTTAGATATGTTTGATTCCTTCTAAGGATATGTGTTAGAAGCAACAACTTATACCTAGAGCATAGTTTCATCTAACTTAATACCTACTACTCTAACTAAATTGTGGATTTGGAAAAAGCCCAATCAAAAACACATTTATTTGTGGGGTTTCCCAGCACATTTGCTAAAAGAGAAGAAAAATAAGTTAGAAATGAAAACAAAAGTTTGTTTTTTCCTTGGATATCCTAGAGGAATAATTGTGATATTTTTATAGTCCAAAGGATTAGAATGTTATTTTTAGCACCAATGCTCAATTCTTAGAACAAGATAATATAGCAAACCATAAGTCTAGAAGTAGAATTATTCTTGAGATGTTAAAAAAAGATATGCCAATCCAAACTTCTTCAATACTAGAGGAATACCCTAAAGTAGCATCTCGGATACCTAATTGTCTCATTATAATGAGAGAATTATTAGTGATAATATTGATAATGATCCTTATGAGCCTATCATTGATATACCAATCATAAAGCTAGAAGAAAATGATCATAATGGTTCATAAGGATATGTATCATACATCATATCTCTAAAAGAATACAACATAGAGGTGTATCTCATTGTAGCGGGAGGGTTATTGATCAACCTATATGGTCTATACTTTTGGGAGAGTCTTATGATAGAATCCTTAATAAACTAGATATTGATCCCAGATGCTATGATGAAGCACTATGAGATAAAGATGTAGAACGTTGGTAAAAAGCTATGGAATCAAAAATGCATTCAATACACTCCAATCATGCTTGGGATCTTATGGAACCACTTGAAGGGATAAAATCAATAAAGTATGGGTGGATTTATAAGAAAAAGGAAGGAACAAATGGTAATGTTGAGACTTATAAGGCTAGGCTTCTTTTAAAAGGATTTACTCATAAAGAAGAAATCAATTATGAAGAGGCCTTTTTGCTGGTAGCCATGATGAAGTGAATATGAAATTTTTTTTCCATCGCAACTTATCTTGACTAAGAAATTTGTAAAATAAATATAAAGACTACATTTTTGAATGAACATCTCTAGGAATATATCTATATGATGTAGCTAGATGATTTCATAGAAAAAAGCTTTGATCCATGTCATAATGATTATTGTGTGTATATAAAGAGAAGTAATAATAATGTGATATCGTTGATAATATATATTGATGATATATTATTACTTATTTGTAAAGATGTGGAATCATTGTCTTTGGTCAAGGTATAGTTATCTAGTTAATTTGATATGAAATACTTAGAAGAAACTGCTCACATTCTTGAGATTAAGATTTTGCTAGATCACATATGAAGAATATTGGGCTTGCTCCAAGCTGTTTATTTCGATTAGATGCTAACTAATTTTAGCATGCAAAATTCTAAGAAAGATTTTCTTTCTTTTAAACATAGAATCACTCTATCAAAAAAAAAAAGTCCCAAAACACCTAACGAGATAAAGAAAATGAAGATAGTTTTTTATGTATCTATAGTAAGAAGTATTATGTATGCAATACTTTTCACCAGACTTGATATCTATTTTTCTATAGGCATGTAAATAGATATCAATCTAACATAGGATAAGAATATTAGATAATAGTAATACACATAATCAAGTATCTGAAAAAGACTAGAGATTATATATTAGTATACCGAGAAGACAATCTTGTGTCTATAGGGCATTCAAACTAAGATTTCCAATTAGATGAGGATTTGACAAAATGCACCTCAGGTTATTTGTTTACCTTTGGAAGTGAAACCATAAGTTGGAAGAGTATCAAAAAATATTATATTTCTAATTCCACCATGAATACCTAGTATATGGTAGCTTTAGAGGCAACTAAAGAAGTTGTATGGCTCAAAAACTTTTTGGTGGATCTAAGGGTCAGTCCTTTTGTGCAAAGTGCAATTATCATTTATACTTTACTATGATAATAGTAAAGTAGTTACTAATTTAAAGTAGTTACTATGATATTATGAAAAGAAAAGAAGGTATAGTGATGAAAGTGGATTAGATAATATTGAAATGCTCGGTGGAGGGCCAGTCACCTGATTAAAAGTCGAGGACTGCCCAAGGGCTGAGGTCGAGTGCAGCCCATTGTTCTTTGCATATAAATTCATTAGTATATAACCAATGGAGGGTCACACTCACCCTCAGTCTAGGAGAATTATATACTTTTTTAGTTCAACTATAGACTAATTTATTAATCATATTGCATGCACTACAAATAAAATGAATTAGTCAAATATTAGATATGAGATAAACAAGTTTTGAAAACATTATTAAAAGATTTATAGTGATTCAAAATATAAGTTTGATATCTTTGTAATAAGCAATATTTTAAATATTAGCTCATTTAGTTATGTATTGGCCAAATATTTGATTGACATAACATATGTGATATAAACATCATTTAATAAAATATTTGATATCAGATAAAATAATTATTAAAAATTTAATTAAAATAGTTAAAATAAATCAAAATTTAGTTGATTAAACACACATATAAGGAATTTTAGTATTCAAGATGCTTGTGCATTTTTTTAGTATTATTGTCTTTGAATAATAAAAAATTTTAATCAAATTATTTTGTCTCTATCTATTTAAGTTTTGTACTTAAATATTTTAGTTGAAGAAAATTGAAGATTAATGTACTCTATGTTAGTTTAAGTATAACAATTCTTTAATGAGCAATAATTTTCAAACCTTTTAACTCTCTCAAATTAAGATTCATACTCAATATTTTTATTAAAATACATTTTTTAATAATGATTTATCTATTATTTTTAAGTATAGATGAATATTTTGATAAATATTACATGTGTCACAAAAAATAAAGTGTTAAAATAAAAGATATGTGGAAAATAATTCTTAAAAATGTAATTATAATATATATTGTGAGACCCAAAAAAAAAAAAATTCTACATTTTAGCCATTACTTCAAATCGGTCAAGTTAGTTAAATAAAAAGAGATTGATTTGTTAAAAATTATTTTTATATTCAAAAATGATTTAGAAATCGAAAATGGTGAATAATGATACTAAATTTAATAGATTTTAAATTTTAGAGAGGAAGTTATACTAGTTTGAACCCTTATGGATAATTTGGCTATTTTATTGTTAAATGAAAGATAAAATTTTCATTTCTTTCATTTATCTTTTTATTTCATGACTTATTTAATATTTCTATTTTCTTTCATGGATCTCTTATTAATATAAAACATAAATAATCATGATTTTTGGTAAAAAAATCATTCTATAAAGTGATTAAGCTCAATAAACTTTTTGTTTCAACAAAAAACATCTATCAAAGTATTTTAATATGAACAAGGAAGGTTAGGGTTGAGTTTAATTAATGTTTTTTTATTTTTCTTGCTTGATATCTTAAAGTATGCTTTAAATTACATAAATTCTTAACCTAATTTTTCTTTTATTGTATTCTGAGTTTGAATTGTGGTCAAAGAGCTTGGATTAAAATTAAAGTTATGGTTTAATGTTTAAGAATTAATAAGGCTTCTTTAAGGTACGAAATCTATAGAAACACATGAAATTTTATATTTTGCAATGTTAATTACATATACATTCTTTTTAATGTGTGATGTTATGCATGTGGTTAAAAACCATTTCTTTTGGTTTCTTTGAAATGAGTTTCATGAAATTTAATTCATTTAATAAAGATATAGATTAATCTATGGAAACTCATAGATTTAATACCATAAATTTTTTTTTGATAGATTTAGAAACTCATTTACCTATGTATTCTATTAGAGAAAGTTATTTTTCTAAAAAAGAAAAAATAATATTTCTATGTGTAAATATTACCAAAAAATCATGGTTGATATATTATTTAGCTAATATTGAAATGAGTTTATGCTAATATGTATGTATAAAATTGTATGAAAAATAATTTGATGCTATATAAGCTCGATGATATTTTGAATTAAATTTTAAAAATTTTGGAAAAATGCAACTTTTGGATATGAGATTTTGAGGTGACTATTAGCCCTAACAAGGATAAGGAGGGCTAAAACCACTAAAATATCAATGAATGCATTAGATACATCATTGGAAGAATGATCTTAAACCCCCATATGTACTTGTGGTGAAGTTCTGATATGTAGAGGTGGTCATTGCTACACAGGAAACTAATAAATCTCTCGTGAGTCTTTAATAATGGGAGTGAATATATGTGTTCCCCAATCGGGTTGTTAGGTAGGTTGGAGCTAACAGATTAGTTTTTCTCTGTACATGTCTCATTGTGGAATGATGTAACCATGATATGCATAAATTATGTATGTTTGTGAAAATGAGATGTAAATTGAAAAATGAATATTTTGAGAACTTACGCATACACATATATTTTGTTTTCATAAATTTTTATAATCATGTATATGTATGAACATATGTATTGATATTTTAAAATATATTCTTAAACTTTTAAATTATATATTAGAAAACGTATATGATATGGAGGTAAAACATGAATTTTTCCATGTTTTTTTTGATATTTTTCTATTGGACATTAGTTGTTCACTACTATTTTTCCTAGGTGGAGAAAATGTTGATAGTCAATCCAAATTATGAAGTTTGCAGAGCTATGTGAAATTTTTGATAGAATATGTATTTAGTTTTTTAAAAATCTTGTTGTATATTTGGCCATAGGAGCTATTTTATGTAAATAGCTTTACTTTTGCACGTGATTGTTTTAGCTTGAATTTTATGCATATTCATGATATTCTCTAGAATTCGATCGATTTTAAATGGTTAAATATGAGGGATCTTGAGCTATTTTTTACTTGCTTTCACTGATTATTTTTAGGTTGTAGGTATTTTAGAATGAAACTAACATGAAAATAGAAAGGGAAGAAACTATCGTTGACTTGCCTATAGCTTTCTATAGACATGTGGTTGACCACAAGAAGTACTTTCATAGTTCATGATTTGCTTGCTTTTCTATATAAGTCCATTTATTTTGGATTCATATTATTAATAAATACACTTCATTTATTTTTTTATATCCATTTTATGATAATTTAATAAATTTATAAATGCTCACCATTTAAAATGCAAAAATCACTCATATTGGATTTTAAAATATTGTAAATCCTATTAAATTTAATTAATCAAACTAAGCATTTCATGGCTCTCGAGTGGGAGTTCCTGAGATCAGGATAACTTTTGTGGTATTAGATATATAATTTCTAGTGTTGCATTCTGTGTGCACGAATCGTTAAGTGTTTTGGAGCGATAAGTCATTTTAACTTGTTTATTTGTGTGCTTGATATAATAAACATTTATTGGTTTATATTTAAGACTTTTTATAGTGCGAGGTGTTCAATTTTGTTTTCCCAAGTATGTTTCTTAGTGAAGTTAGTTCATAGGAGAATAATATTTATTAGTTCTTAGTTGGTATGAGAGTAAGATAAAATATGTCAAAGAGCATGATGCTTAAATAATTTTTAATGTTGGATGCTCCTTGTTTTAGCGGTCAACCTGATCATTTAGTAGTTGAGTCTTAGCTATATTTTGTAAGAGAAAAATGAAGAACTTAGGGGTCCCAATAAACCTAAAAAATCATTTAGTGAGAAAGCATTACTATGCCAACCAGATGGGTTCATTCATAAAAAGTTGACTGAGTTATTTATATACTATGACACTAGGTACGGTAGTAGTTATAGATAGGTTCCAAGTACGGACATGAATACCATATTTAGAGATGATGACTTCTTCATTTAGTTAGCTAGGGAAAAATAATGGGATGTACCATCAAATAGGAGCAAGCTATCTCGGTACTTATATATCAATTACTACTCAATCCTAACATATACTGATAACAAGAACCTTAATATTTGACAATGATATAATCATATAAGTCCACCTATTCCCAACTATCTAAAATGGCATGGGATCTACTGACTCCTCTAGGGTCGAGTGTAGAATTAGAGTCTACTTTTTTTATTGTAGTCCATGTCACTTTGGATAGAAGATCAAAACTACGGCCAAATATCATTGAGACACTAGCATGCCTGAAGGATTAAGAGGATTTGAGGTTGGTCATCCAAGATCGTGCTGGAACAAGAGCGGAGGATTTCCTGGTAAATGATGACTCATGGGACTTTGAGGATGTTTAGGTTGAGCCTACCACTAGTGATATCATCAGATTTTTACATGATGATAATTAGTTGCATACTTACACCGATTGGCATTGAGATTGAGCTTGCGTGTTGTGTCACATGATTATGATTTATGATTTTTCATTTTATATTGTTGTGATGTTGTGTACTTTTATTTTTATTTTGGATTGGATTGGTTGATAATTGAATATTGATGAATATTTTTTTTGATATTTTTGATTATTAAACTTTGTCATTTGTAATTTATGTTAATGAATTTATTTATTTTTTTGATTTATGTAAAATAAATAAATAATGTAATGATGTACTTATAAGTTATAATTAATAATGGGTAGCTTAAAATTTTAAATTTTAAAAAAATAAAATTATTAAACCACAACTGGTGAGTCAGTCTCAATGACCGGTCAACCTTGCCTAGGCTGGCATCTCCAGGCCCGACACGACATGGCCCAGCATGACCATGCACGACTTAGCCTGAATCTACCTAGACTTGGGTCAGATAGGATGGCCATAATCTAATAGTGCCGTGCTAGACACGACACGACCTATTTGACATGAGCTATGTTTGATGACCTCTTTAATGTTCAGTACTTCAATGAGACTCTAAGAAAAGAAAAAAAATCAAAGAGTTCTAAAAGCTCATGTAAAATAATATGTAAGACTAAATTTGAGCCATGATTTGTGAGAAAACACATTTTACTCCATATATGGTTGATATGAAAAAATTTTCTAGTTTTTTTAATCAAAATAAAGGTCACAATCTTCTTGTCCTGCTCATACTGCCTCAAAGCTAGATTCTTCAATTGAGCTATGAGATGGTAATTATTTTTTGGTGGATCATATTTTAATAGAATAAAATATATTGGTTATAGACAAGAATGTACTTAAAGAGGGATTGCTCTCAATGCTTCTAGCAAATTAGATCATAAGTATTACTTTGTTAATGATGAGTTGCTTTAGCTTAGTCCATATGCCTTCAAAGTTTGAATCACCTTGGCCAGTTGGGTCTCACTACTTTTAATACTTCATAATCAACAAATAATTTAGAGAAGATACATATGACTCAGAGATGAGCTTTTACCATCTTGCCTATTTTGGTGGAGGAGCAAGTTGTAGATGTTGAGGTGGTATAAATGTTCCTTGTTAATAGTATTCAGAAATATACTTTATTTGATATTGGTATTTCTCACTCATTTATTTTTGATTGTTTGTAAATGATTTGGGTATGAAACCCAAGAAGTTTTACTCGTGTATGCGTTGCTTATTTATTGGATAGTTCAATTTTGCTGAGTAAAGTGTGTAAAAAAATTATCAATTTTATATTTGTCACTTTGTGATAATTTTTTACTTTCAAAGTTTTTTGGATATAATATAATCCTTAGAATGAATTTTTATTAAAATTTCTTATTATGTTTGATTATTACCGAAGATGAGTCATATTACTACTTGGTGAAAATCTTGTATTTAAAAGTGAGTTTTTATGACCAATATTTAGTGGTCGATCTTGCAAAAAACTTAAGTAGAGTTTTGTGTCTTGCTCTTTTGAATAAGGCATGAGAAGGGCATGAAACTGAGATTCTTTGGTTGTAAGTGCTGATTGTGCTAGAGTATTGTATCCTTGGTGCTAGGAATTATGCTTATTTCTATTCTTCAATACCAAATGGTATGGTTGAGTTGAAAGGATTACAGAAAAATTAACTCCAAGATCTCAATAGTTTGAGGTTGAGCATTATATTTTTCCTAAAATCATAATCTCCTAAAGTTATAACTCCAAGGTTCTTGAGATGCAAGTCTAATGAGCATGAGATGCATATGACTACTCCACCCATAGGAGAAAGACATTTTGATCTTTTCTCACCATAGTCTAATATGAAAAAACTATTTGTTAAAAGGTTATAAAATATGTGGGAATCCAACCAAGCTAAGATTCATTGAGGTGGGACTTGATTTGGACTACTCCACCCATAAAAGGTTATAAAATATGTGCTTGGGTGATCTGGACTACTCCGCCGCATCAACTATATGCTGCCACGTTACCTAACCTATAAAATAGAAAAAACTCACACAAAAGTATTAATAACAAGGGAAAATAAGTGTGAGTGTTTCTAATTTCTTAACCTTGAGCCCGTGGGACTATAAAATTGTCTCAATAAGCTCGTCAACCCAAAAAATAACCTTGTTCACAGAGAAGTAGAAGTTTCTAAACTTGACATCATTATGCTCCTTCCAAATCTCACAGATAATCAGAATAGTATTGTACCTCCTGATCCATGGTAAATCAGTTAAAATCTTTAAGTCCGAAGGTTTGTCAAGCTTTATGGTTTATTATTTCATGTAGTCTAGAGTATTTTTACTAGGAAAGTATTTCTCCCATACTTGCTGGGAATCCTTACAGTGAAGCATAAAGTGAATACTCATCTCCTCCTCTAGGCAGTTGCCACTTTTAGATGTCAGGCTGTAGCCCTTCTTATTAAGAATTTCATCTGCTAGGATGAATTGATTAACTAAACATCATCAAAAAATAGATATCGTAACAAGAATATGCTTGTGTCATATTCTTATGTGATCTGAAATCAAGTCACCTCTAGAACGTACCATAACCTAGGCCGACTTAAAGATGAAAGGTCCCCTATTAGAAAGCCAGATTGGTTTGTCCACCAGACCTCTCATAATCTTAACAATCTATTCCACCAATCTAAGTGGGAGCATCTCATGAAGCTTCTCTAGGTCCTATCCATCACCCCTAAAAAACTATTTGACTCGAGTTTCAGGGGGACCCGAGGTCCATAGCGAGCTAAGCTTCTCCACATCAACCCACTTATCATGTCAAAATGATATGTCACGCTCCCAACCTTCCATGCTATGTACTCCTCAGTTGTAGCACTTACTTTCTTTATTCTTTCCCATGTTGGAAAGTCGGAGTACCTTTTCTTTATATCAGGGAAGCCCATATCATAGTACCTATCCCTCACAAACCTATTGAGGATGGACTACTTAGTCTAGAACTCCCACCACAACTTCATCTCCATCGATCTTGAGATATCTTGAAAGCCCTTGAACCCTAAGCAGCCCTCATCACACATCTTTCAAAGGTTCACCCATCTTGTCCACCTAATGTGCCTCAGATCTTTCCTGTGACCCTATAAAAGTTAAACATAAGTTTATTCATCACCTTGATCACCATCAGGGTGGGTCTAACCTCCGTAATAAGATAAAGAGGGAGTGAGGCTTGAATATGCCTGACACAATATTTTCTCCCTTCAAAAATAATATATTCGACCAACCCTCTAAACGATAACATAACTCCATTAGGACGTTATCAAAATAGACATTCTTGTTGTGTCCCTTGAAAAGGTGACAACCCAGGTACATGATGGAAAAGTCACACTTCTCCATCCTAAGATTTTTCTTGAGCTCGCACACTCTATTAGGTCTAGTTGTTTTCCTTACAGTAAAACTACACTTTAGAAAGGTAATGGCCTAACCCAAAATCTATTCGTACCTATGCAACAACTCCCTTACCTTCCTAATGGAGCTGCTTAGCCCATTAGTAAAGATAATGGTGTCGTCTACATAGGCCATGTGCCTAATTGACACATTGCTATCCATAAGGTAATGGAATCCCTAGTACTTCTCATAGAGTCTATTAAGGCTCCTCGAGAGGTACTCCATCATCAGGACAATAAGGGCTGATGATAGTGGATCTTTCTGCTAGAGCCCCCGAGTGGACTGAAAGAAACTTGATGCCTCTCTATTAATCATCACTGAGAACTTGTTATGTAAGACGTACCTATCAATCATGTTGTTCCACTCTACATAAAATCCAAACTTGGTCAATACCCTACTCATGTAAGACCAGTCTATCCTATCATATGCTTTCTCCAAATCGAGCTTAATGATCAAGTTGCTCTTCCTATTCTTCTTAAATATCAGGTGAGTCAATTCCTATGCCAGAAAAATATTATTAAAAATATTTCTCTCTGTCACAAAGCTAATCTGATTCTTTGATATGCACTTATGGAGAACTCTCTTAACTTGCAAAACCAGCATCTTAGATATAATCTTGTATGACAAATTGCAAAAGCTGAGCGGTTAGTAGTCGTTCCAATACACTTGGTTCTAATTCTTGGAAAATAGAGATCATGGTGCTGCAGAAGGATTTTGGTAGCTCTTCACCATTGAAGAAGCTAACTCAACCCTCCCACACATCACACTTAACTATGTCCCAACATGACTTATAAAAAAAATAGGAAAAGCCATATGTCCTTGGAACGCTATCAGACTTGATAGCAAACAGTACCTCCCTCACCTCTTCTAAGGTGGGAGTCCTACATAGCTCCAGTCCTTCATCCCTCGAGATAGCATGATGAATGTAGTCCAGGATGTCATCCTCCACCTTGGTCTTGGTCAGGAGCCTGCTAAAGAAATCCTCACTTGACTATCTGATTCACCCTTGTTAGTCGACAAATTCTCTTCGTCAATCCATATCTGGTGGATATGCGACTTGGTGAATATGTTCTTGATCAATGAGTGGAAAACTTGGTGTTCTTGTCACCTTTCCTTAGCCACTTCACCGCCAACTTCTGCCTCCAATTTTTATTGCCTTATTTTTTTTTTAATTCCATTTTATAATTGGCCCACTTCCTTATTTTGCCATTCTTTCTTTGGATGTCACAATTTTGAAGAATATCATGGCTTCATTTTCAATTCTAGCATAAACATTCTTTTCTTATATTCCCAAAGTTACAATGTTAAGCCTGACTATGACTTTGTCTTTAAACTTATTTTCCCATTTCTTTCGATAACATCAAAGTCATAACTCTATGCACATCCATAGTCTTGTCATTATGCTTAATATGAGCAATTTAAGTTTGTACAACCAAAGTTGCACTACTGAGCATGGCCATAGCTTCTTCATTAAGCTTCTAATGAGTAATCTAATTTTATAACACCAAAGTCATGGTGTGGTACATAACTACGGCTTTCTCATTATAGATATCCTTCAAAAATTCTATCTCAACCATGTCTTCCTCACTTACTTTCTCAAATTATTTGAAGTTATCAGAATTATTTTCCTTTGAAGTCATGACTTTAAAGAATATCACAATCTCATTATAGTCATCCTTCACATCTTCATCACCTTCATAACTCCACACTCATTATTATGTTGGTTTATGCCTTGATGATCTAATTACTTCTACTAAACTCAGAAGTCAGGTTGCTAGCTCATCCGGTCATGAACTCCTCGCACCGTTGCTTCCATTTCTAGGACCAACCGATGCATCACCTGCATAGGTAACTATGTAGTGTAGTGTCGGTACCACATTCAAAATAGCATTCGAACTCATGAGCCTTCCACAACCAGGAGTCTTCGAGCCTGCTGTGTATGATTCTTGTAGTGTCAAAAGGATTAGACTAGTATTCTCTTTTCCTTCTATCAAATCTCTCTCTTTAGGCCAGGAAGCATGATTAGACGAGAAAAAGACCCTTTATGGGTCAGCTTACCGATCACTCTATGTGAATTTCTTCACTCCTCCCGCCTATTCCTATTCTATAACACTTGCAAGGCTTCCAAGCCCCACTAAACTTCAACTAAGAAAGACAAGATTTTATCTTCTCTCTGTATTCTATTCCGTAGAAGCTCCTTCTCAAAGACCATATTTATGGTCAACAAAAAAGACTTTATTTTCATTCAAGAGTATGAGCGTGTAAGCCCCTACTTAAGCATCTTCTATGAAATTCCCTATGGGCTAATTTTTAGATTTTCATATTCCATGGATTGCTTCTTTGCTTCTTCCTATCAATAAATAAGTTATTCTTCTTCTCTTTCTTCACCGATAGAAGCTTGGATATCAAGCTCAAGCTCATTTCCTTTTACCATGGGAATGATAAACTTCTTGCTAGTTAGCTCTCCATGGTAGTTACTAATTCAATTCTTTTGAATGGGTAGGATCATGGTGATAGGTTTGTTAAGTTATAACCTCTATTATCATTAGATGGAATGAGTCTGGTCCTTGGTTTGGAGAAGAATATCTCGAATCATTAGCTCTGGTTATTTTGGTTCACAAAAAACATTGTAGGCTTAAGCGGATATTTTGCTCTTGGAGTAAAATAAGTAGGAGATACTGGCTATTGAGTCCATGAAGAAAGGTATGAATTGAATCTAGTTGATTCCATTGAACTAAGGCAAGTCAGAGGTAGTTTGGGGTTGAAGAATGGGATAGAACCTTTTCTTTCAAAAAGAAGCTCCGGGAGTGGACGATTCTTTTTCTTTCTAACCACAACTTGGCTTTCTTTCTATTGTAGTGAAGCTATTGGAACAGAGGTATATTCTAAAGTAGAATAACTATAATAACCCTTATTTATAGTTTATAGAATGCAAATTCCAAAAAAGTTGAATTCTATTCCGAAGGGAAGGCTTCCATAGAGAGGAAAAAAAGAAGCAGTAAGCTCAGTAGAGCGAAGGAAATGCCTTAACTTAAGCGAGCGAGGAGTTCCAAATTCTATGGACCCTGCTCGAATGGAGCGAGGTTTTTTGCCACATCATTCATAAAAAGGTCGAGACATTCAAGGATATATTGAGAAAGGCAGGCCTATAGACCTAAGGTCTAGAGAGTATTATCATTGATGAGATGGTTCTAATTGCTGAACACGAAGGCTGCTTTCGGGTTGAATAAGTCATAAAAGAAGCAAATAAGTCTTACAAGTTCCATTGAAAATAAATGGTTTCTTAAACTTAAAGGGGTCAAGTCGTGAAAGGTCATAGTGGTCAAATGCAAATGTTGGTTCGCCTAAGATGAAAATGGAGATGCTTCAATGGGAATGAAAGTTATTGGGTGACGAAAGAGGTCTGCAAAAGGTGAATGTGCCATGTTTCTTCATTTTCCATGTGCATGAGGGAGTATCACTCCCTTTACTCCAATGGGGTTCTTTCATTTGATCTAAGGGATCCTATCATAGCTGATCCATGTTACACTATCGTCTGGAGTTGTTCTTTTGCACTCAAGCCCCGCGAATGGTGGTAAAGACCCTCATGTTTTTGTTTGACTGATACATGAATAACAGATGTAAATAAGTATTCAATTGATCTTTTTGAGGTACTATATGCTAGACTAATTTCCTTCGAGATGAAAGGAAAGAAATAAGATGAGTATGTGACTTTCTGCGAGAATTTCTCATCCTAATAAAGACTATGCTTAGAAAGTAGGTGATAAGCAAGAAGAAAAGTCCCGTGAAGATTGAAGGGATAGATGAGGGAGGAACCTCTCTTTATAGGAATAGGATGTGAAAGCGCTACCACCATGGTTGGAAACCTAGACAAGATGTTGTTTGAAAAAGGCCTTTAGGAACTTGATATTTAGGATATGAAGAGAGGCAAGGACGGATCCACAAACTTCTATTTCATGGGCAACTTCTCCAGTGATCATCTAGCTAGAGCTTAACTTGGAAACCTCGGTCATGGGATGACTTGCCCGGAGGTAGGGAGTATTATTGTTTGCAGAGAAAACTTCTCAATAGCACTACCCACCCTACTACAAATACAAAGGCCCGACTACGATCCAATTAAAGAGGTCAGTCAAGGGAGTTTGATCTAGCTACAAAGGCTAGAAATGATAGAAGTGAAACCTTCCCCTTACCACATTCAGACAAGGTGCTAAAGCTTTTATCCAGCTACAACTCTCCTCCTTCCATGCACGAACAAGGATTTGTTGTTGAAACAAACCTTCAACAAATCTTTTTTTTTCGTAGTTGGGAAATATTTATGCTAGGCCCTAGGATCAATAGTGAGCTACTACTCCCGAAGTTTCATCTTGGCATCTTTTCTTTTTAAGCGACAACATCAATCACTCCAGAAATAACAACCAGTTAGTATATCTACTCTGTTATATGTATTTTCCAACCTAACGAACTATCCAATGAATGTATGATAGTTAAGGAGTCGAACCACATAAGCACATCTAGAACAAGCTGATCATTGGCCTGTCACTCAACTGACAAACAAAGGAATTAATATCGCTTAGCGTGCCCTAGCTCTACTCAGCAAGGCTTATGAATCAACAGCTAATGCTAATAAGATAGCTGGATCAAAGGAAAAGTAGTCAATGTGAGAAAGAAAAAAAGGTAACGAGGTGACCAGAGGGGGGAGAAAGGATAAAAGGAGTGGCAAGTAAGTGAATGTAATACCACCCTTCATCTTGACACTGAATCTTGATTCTAGAAGGAGAAGGTGCCCGACTATAACAATTTTGATTAAGAATCACTCCTCTTTGAAAGTTATATGATTCCAAAAGATGATCTAGAATTGGGCCAATCACTTTTATTAGAAGTAGACAAGACAGTGGTTGCATAGCCAAAACAAATCTACATCTTATTGTCACATCTATTGGTATACCTCAAAGTTGGGTTGTACCCTCCTTAGGTGTCAAATGTGATGCTGTACTTGGTCATTCAAATCAAATCTCAATTTTGGTACAATGAGAAGAAGTTTACTACGGTTAGTGTAGTGAGATTTGTGGAACTCATCATGCCATTATGCATGCACCCAAAAACATAGCATGATTACTGAGCATACTCTGGCTCAGCCACAACACACTGGCTTGTGTAGCTTCTCTTAAAAAAAGAAGCAAACAAACACTGGAGCCCACCTGAGAAGCAAACAAACACTGGAGCCCACATGAGAAGCAAGCCGAAACTTGCTCCCGATAGAGCTGAAGAGACAGTTAGGATAACAAACTTAAAATGTGGAGCCCAAGCAGCCGGCGAGCGAGTGGTTAGTGGCCAATAATGCTTTAGTGGAGGACATTTCTTTCTATGGCCGTCACTCGAGGAACCATGGGGCACTCCATAAAAAGCAATAAGTTCCAGGTTATGTGTCTTTGGTTGAGTTTGTCTTTGTTTAGTGAACATTCCTTACCTTTACTTTTTTATTTGAAAGTGCAAGTGGAATAGATCTTACGTTATAGTTCAAGTTCAAGATGAAGGTGCATGCTGAGGGTCAGGTTTGTTTGTCTTGCTTTCTCATATGATGAAGTGAATTGACTTGCCTGAATGAGTATCCGCTTCCATCTTTGATCATCTTTTCTGGTTTTCTTTTTATATGCATTTTCCACTTTGTGATCAAGTCAAAATGTGTGCATTAGAATTTTATTAGTGTTAAGCACAGTTCATGTATTGAGATTCTACTTGTAGATGCGGTTGCGCCATTGCGACACCAAACAAGAATTTTCAAAGCTACGCTGAGTTTTTTCTACTATCACGTTGAGGAAGAGTCCAACTTTGGTCGTTATTTGGCACGGACATTATATTCAGCTCTAGAGTGATATGTTTCAGATTTTTCGCAATATGGAATGAAGCCACCGGTGCTGTAATTATGATCAGGGGATTCTCGGTCCTTGGTAGGATTCAGTACAAAGAGGTGCGACACTTTGATATCTCCTCCTTTTACATGATTACTTGGGCAAGTCCTTGTGTTGTAGGCATCTGAAGCAAACCTGCACTTACCAAATTATTATTATACATAACCCAAACATGACCCCCTTTTCTTGCCAGCCCTCTTTGAATCTTGTGCACGAAAAAGAGGGTTTTAGCATTCCTATTCATTTTCGGCTTTCACACTTTTAATTTTTTTTTATAAAGTTTGTTTTATTATTATGCCCTCACTTTTGGTGGAGGAATACCTTTGATTACAAGCTAGAATACTACCCTTTACCCTCTTACATCCTTTCCCAATCGCTAAACTAATACAATAAAAAAATCTCAACATTGCAACAAATATTATGTCATCTATTATGTGGAGTTTCTTGAGACATTTTCCTTGTCCCTGGGGCTTCCTTTTTACTGTCTTATGAGCCGTGTTTCTGTACTTTCTGTCTATAGCCAATGATGGGTCTTGCAAGATTAGAGTTCAATACTCTTTTCTTTCATTATTGCATGACTTAGTGCTGCTCCTCCTTACCATCCCGATCTTGACTATCTCAATAATTATGTTAATCTTGCATTCCTTCTGAGTATCCTCTTCTCGGTAGTCTGTATTATTAGGTACTTGTTACTAGAAACTCAATAGAACTTACAAACTACCAGACTTATTGACAACTTGACTCAATACAATCACTACTTGCAGAAAAAAATAGAAAATATCCTACCACAGACTCAAGACTAGCTAGCAGGGCCACAAAACTAACACAACATCTTACCTTTACAATAGAACAACTTGACACGACCACACTCTATCTTAGCATGTTCAAACAGAATTAACTTGACCTTGACACCTACACCAATCTATCCATGTTCTGCCTGCCACTTTGATGATCCCCTGCAAAAACCATTCTTCATACAGAGCATTTAACAATATATACCCATTACCCCTCTTGCCCTTGCCCTGCTACATTACCACATAAAATATATATAAACATGATCACGACAAAACCAAAAATTGAGGCCGATTCAATGCACAACCACAACACACCACGATAGTCCTTATGAATCCTTACCTCCTAGGAATCTTTCCTGTCAATCACAAGAAGACAAACAAACACACCATTATAATTCAACACTCCCTATGCTGGAACATGCTCCAGCATTACTCTTGTTGCCCTTTCACTGTTTTCCCTTTCTTGCTCTGAAGTAGCCTGCACAAAATAGAAACTACCTACCCAAAACTAGTAGTATATGTGAAATAATAAGTAATCATTTCTTCCTTATTCTAATACCCAGGTGCTTCCTACACCTATATTCTATAGCCTCTAATGCCCATATCTCCCTTCCTAATTTCTGCCATATTTAGCTCACATGAATCTAGCCCAAATGCTATTATTTTTTTCAGCCTCTGTCAACTTTTACAGGGCCAAGCTTTGATTAAGTCAGAGAGCCTGGTAAAACCTAGCCCCACCTCCTCTATTGGCTGACATAAGTCTTTCCATTTTCTCTAGTGCAATCTCGACTTTCCTTCCTTCTTACCCCACATAAAATTGGCCATTTCTCTTTCCAGACTCTTTAATACCTTTATAAAAGGTTGAATCACTGAGAGTGTGTAAGCTAATGAGCTTTGAAGCACATATGTGACTAATGTAATTCGACCACCGAGACTTAGCAAATCTTCCTTCCATCCTGCTATTTTCTTTCTAATTTTGACTATTAGGTAAGCTAAATACTCTTCTTTTATCCTGCCCTCATATATGAGACAACCTATATATAATAATGCACATTTCTTTTGATTAAAGCCTGTAATATTTTTAACTTTATGTGTTACTTTTTCCGAGGCATTTTTTGCTATCATAAATTGGCATTTTCTTTTATTTACGATTTGACCAATTTTCTCTTCTAATATTTGCAATAACTTCATCAAATTCATAAGGGATTTACTACTTGCATTTGTGAAGACAATCACATCATCCACATATGCTAGGCAGCTTACTAACGGAGTGTTTTTTGGTTATCTATAAGCCAAGATTCTTCTCGACTCCCTTCTCTCTTTTAAGTTGAGGAGAAGAAATTCCAGATAGATGTTAAAGAGAAAGAGGGACAATGGATCACCTTGCCTTAAATCCCTATCTAGATTAAATTCTTCCCCCTTTAGGATATTTATAATAGTCTGAACCATGAACTCGAAACACATCTGAAAATTAAATCTATAATGAATTCTGAAAAACCTTTTCGTCTCATTGCAAAATAAAGCATATTCCATTCTACCTTGTCAAAAGATTTTGACAAGTCTAGTTTTAATACCACATTATGGCCTCTAACCTTGGCCCCACTTTCTCTCATCATTTTCGAAGCTAAACTTATAATCTCAATCATTAATCTTTCTTTAATGAAGCCAGATTACTCCTGGGAAACAATATTTGGTATAATATTACTCAACCTGTTTGTAGTAGTTTGGTTAAAATCTTGTAAGTAGCATTGCACAAGCTAATTGGCTAGTAATCCTAAACTTTCATTGGGCTATCAACTTTTTGAATAAGCACAATGAAGGAGTTCACCCATGCCTTAGTAATTTTTGCTCCTGCAAATATTCATTTGAAAGCCTGAGTAAGCTCTTTTTTGATAATATGCCAGTAGAGTTGAAAAAAAGCATTATTCCAGCCGTTTGGACCTGCAATACTTTCTTTGTTCATGCTAAAAACTGCTAATCTTACCTCCTCCTCATCTGAGTATTTCCTAAGTTAAAATTATCTTTTTCTATAACTTGATTACTCATAGCTTGTATTAGTGTGTTTCCTCCATGTCATTTAGACCTACACAAATGTTTTTTAAAGGATTCATTTTAGATATGTTCTTATCTCTTCCTTTTCTAGCCAAATCCCTTCCGCATTTTTAATACCTTTTATTTTCTATTTTTGAGTTTTGATTTTAGTCATCTTTTGAAAAAAATTGGTGTTGTCTCCTTCCTTGAGCCACTTTAACCTTGTCCTTTGCTTCTAGAAAACTTCTTCCATGTGGAGTTTACGTCTTAGCTCTGCCAGAGCTTTATTTAACTCCTGCCTATTTTCCTCGTTCTGCTCTCTTTCACACTTGCTTTCCCATCTCATCACTTCCTCTTTAGCTTGGGAAACTTTTTATTTATGTTTCCAAATATCTTTTTATTCGATTTACACAAACTAATTTTTAGCATGCACAGCTTGATTGTGAGTGATTGAAGGGGATTACCTATTACTGGTTCTTGCCAAGAGTTACTCACTATTGACTCGAACCCTACGTGCAGTCCCCACATATTTTGGAATCTAAAAGCCCTCTCAGGCTTCTGTAGTCCCTGACAAGTTATTATTATTGGGCTATGATTAGAACAAGTTCTATTTAAGTGACGAACACTTGCAGAACTATAAGTAACCACCCATTTTGCATTATACATAACCCTATCCAGTCTTGCCCATATTGCCCATCGCTTCTTCCAGTTGCTACACCATATGTATTTTGAGCCCTAAAATTCTGCTTACATTAAATTTGCATTGGCAATAGCATCATTGAACTGTGCTATTGCTTTCGTATCTGGTGGCTTCCCTCCTTTCTTTTCTCTAATATTTCTGACCATATTAAAATCTTTTCTAATAATCCATGGTAGATCCTTTCTTGCTGCCTCCATCATTTCTTGCCATAACACTTTTCTTTCCTCCTTAGTGTTTTTCGCATAAACCGCCGAGATTAGAGCCTCCATGCCATTTTTCACTCTTTAGATGTAATATCTATTTTGTGTATTTGTCAAGTATAATATCAATGCTATTCCACCATAGCACCCATATTTTCCCATAAAGATAAGTGATGACATTATCAAAACCCATTAGCTTTTTACATTTATCTAACTAGGTTTTGTCGATCATAGGTTCAATTATTACAACTATTTTTATCTTGTGAATATTTATAAGTTTTATAATTCTATTTAAAGAAGGTGCGTTCCCCACACCTCTTGTATTCCAGTATTTTACTTCTATCCATTAAATACAACTTTAGCTTGAGCTTTTGTTATACATTTCGAATCATATTTTATGTTAAGATACTTTTTCCTATTCCTTGGAGGTTTTGAAGAGCTAGTCATTTCAGATAGCTCCATTCTAACCTCTTTAAGGCTTTTACTCATATTCAGTGCCATTAATTTTATATATTCCATAGCCTTTTCCCTCTAATAAAATGCCCAATTCTTTGCCATCTTATCCAGATCATCTTTGGCCTTATAGGTTTCCACCTCTTTTTCCATTCTACTAACCATCTCAGTGTTGCAGCTTATAGCTACCGATTCAACTTCTGATAAGTCCAGTGTTTCTTTTTCTGATTCACTTTGAAATGCATTGTACACATTTCCATTTTTTTTGTTCTTATAGAATTTGCTAAGTCTCCTCATGTATATGCTTTGCTTTGGGAGTGAGGCTATTTTATGAGTAAGCAAGGAAACTTCCCCTTTTGGGGTTATTGAGTTTGTACCCCCCATCTCTGCCCCTCCCCCTTCTTCCCTCTCTAAACTATTTCCCATGACTACCTTTCCTAGTATAATCTACCTGTTCAAAGGAGCCTACTCCTCTCCTAACTATTGTTGGAAGCCTTTTAAAAGATTAATGGCTTCCTCTTTAGTAGCTGGTCCCTTTTCTAAACTCAAACCAAAATCATCCTTGAAATTGCTAGCCTTCTCTATAAATACTGCCCTATTTCTATCATATAGTGTGCAGCTCTTAACATCTTCCTCCTGTGTCGATAGTTCTAAGAGCTCTTCCCCCAACAAGTAATCCTTTTCCAAAATCCATCCTTCCTCCTCATCTTCTAACCTATTCTCTTTCTACTCAATACCCTCTTCTATCTCCTTCCTCTCCTTCTGCCCTAGTTTTAACATCTTCCTCTCCTTCTGCCCTAGTTTTAACACCTTCCTATTCTCTTTCCCACTGACACTTCCTACCCTCAACCCCGTAACTCTGTTCTTACCCTCTTCTTTATCCTTCTGATCCTCCCCCCTAAACAGTCCCATCTGACCCTTCTTTACCCACTTACTTCTACACTCTGGAACTCCCTTCTCCCTCATACTCTCTCTATTCCTTTTTCTACCCCCCCTAAACATACAAACTTGCTATTCATGTCCCATTTTCATACAATGATTACAATAGATTGGTAAGTATTCTGGGAGAATGGGTTTCCAAAACCTTTGCTCCTCATCTTCCCCAATCCACACTCTCTGTGGGAAGAGGGTTTGTAAATTAAATTCAACACACACTCTTGTCACACTTGGTGGATTCATCTATGATTTGAGGTTTACCAACACAAGAAAAGATGGAGAAGAGAGCAAATTTGTTAAAAAAATTGAAGAGGAAGATTGGGCAGAGATATCCATACCAGGGATATTTGAGGTTCTTCGAAAGGTGAAAAATCAGGCATCGATTTGAGAATTCTCATTGGAAAACCTTCTGTGTTCCATTGCCTCCGAATCCAAATTATGTAGTAATCCTCCTTGGCCGAGAATTGTAGAAAAACATGCTTACCGTCGAGGAAGGAAAGGTTCACCACTGCCTTAAGTTTTAAAAAAGCCACGAACCTCTAAATTTCCTTGAACCGAGGCCTGCCGTGCAAAAATTTTTCAATTAGCATGTAGGAGAAAGGTTTTGAGAGCTTCTCGATATCAGCCTTAGTGTAAAACACAACCGATTCTCCATGGCATTTTCAGTTTATTGGATAAACGGGCACGGGCTTCTCAAATATGGCCGCAAATGATTTCTTGTTTGACAAGATATCATTTCCATCCATTCTGGCTTCAAGATGAACTTGTTTAGCTCTTCAATAGAGATGTTCTCTCTCTAAAAAATTGGGGTTTTCTCTCTCTATAACTTTGGCATTTTTCTAGGCTCTTTAACACTAAGGCAAGGTCAGAGACATTATTCAATCTTATTAATTTAAACCTGAATAGTAGTTCTTGATGGCAAGGTCAAAGATCAATTCAATCTTATTAATTTAATTCTTGTTGTGTTCAATCATAAGCCCAACCCTTGAATTCTATTCCACAGAAAAGCGACAAATGGAAGTGCAAGCTAGCACCCCCTTCGAAAGTGGCCTTCATTTGCTGGGAAAAATTCTTTGTTCAGCTCATATCCATTCCTAGTCATTCACGGGCAAAGATGAAGCTGAAAGCAAATGAAGCTCAATCTTAGTCTCAGGAAGTGAATTAACAAGATACCTTTTACGGACAGCCAAGTTGCTTACCAAGAAATTTTCTCACTTTTTGTATAGGAAAGTCTCATACAAGAAGAAATTTAATGCTTTAGTAAAGTATTATAAGATAAGTCAGTTCTGAATAAAGTTTATCAATTAGTCTAAGTAGCTTACCCGAGTCTCAGGTTTCTTCTTTCCAGCTTTCATGCAGTCTAGGAGCGCAACAAAAAAGAAGTAGTCAATGTAATTGTACTCACATCACTCCAGGTTGTGAGCCTGAAAATTGATTTAATCATGATAAAAAGGTTCAGGTAAGTGGGGGTAGAGCCCTCCTCTTATGAAACTATTCTTATTGAAGAGAAGGAAAAAAAATCTCAATCAAATAGAGTTAAAGTGAAGTATCAACCCACAATCCATAAAAAAAGTTCAGGAGAAACAGGGATAGTCCATAGCTCACATAAGTTAGCTATGCTCTCTCTAAGGAAGATAATACAGAGGAAAGAGAGAAAAAAGGTGGGAAAAGGTACTCTCATTCAATGTTTTAGTTAAGGTAATTTCTTACTTCAGTTTGGACTCTTATTACTCTACTTCCTTTGGTAAGAGAGGACCCATCCATCTCAGGCAATGGTGAAGGTTGCATTTTAGCCTATTTTGTTCAATTCCACTTGAAAATGAGGTGAAAGTTCTTGCTCGAGTTCTGGAGTGAGACAGTTTCTTAACTGAGTGATCATTCTATCCATTATAGGGCAAATATAGGTATCTAATGGCTAATGGTCTAGAAGGTACTATCCATCATAAAACCTTTTCATACACTTGTCAGGGCTTGTGCTTTCCGCTTCTTTACTAAAAAAGGCTAGAGACTTCCACATCATGCTTAACCAAGGACTCTTCGTCCCCCTAGTCCTTTCCTTGTGGGAGGCGGCATTGAGGTACTATTGTGCTTTATCTTGCTTTAGCATTAAGGGTAGTCCAGTGAAAGCAAGAAGTACTACTTGAAAGTCAAGCTCTTTAGATGCTAGTCAGTCTAATACTTCTTAGGCTGGCACTTGGTAGCGGTGCTACTCTTCCTTTCTATATTTGTTCTCTTTCCACTCTTTTCGATTTGAAGTTCTTCGAACCTTTCACCTTGCTCAAGCTCGGAAGGTAATTGTCTATCTATGGTTTTCAAGTAAGGCCTTTGTCAAGAGCAGATATTCTGAGTTCTGAGTCCAAACTGCCTGATTGGCAAAGAAAAAGAAGATGGAGTCATAGATGACAAGTAGTAAGAAGTAATCAATGAAGAAATGAGCTACCGAACAGCTTTTTATTCACCTCTAAAAAGTGATGCTGCACTAAGCAACTCCCATTCTTCAATAAGTACTTTCATTCCACACAACCAATAGGTACGAAGTGGTTTGTTTCTTTTTCCAATCTCATTGAAAAGGACTTTGGATACCCTAGGATCCTCCCATCTTTTCTCGTCAAATGATAAGATGTCAAGAGGATTTCTTGGTAAATCTTTATCTATCATTGCTCAGCTTGTGCTGGGCCCTTCCTCTTGAAAAGAGGTTGACCAACCGAATCTTAGATCCGAGGATCACTCATCCTAAGACTGATCACTTTACTGAGCTATATAATGCAGAGTTTCGGCCTTTGGTCCTTTCTTCGAGCCCGCAATTCCAGACATTGGGAATTTATTAAGGGCTGAATTTAGGTGCTTACCTAGGATGGAATCCACTCCCATGTGTTAGTGAGTTCAATGGGTTCCATCGTGGAACACATTCCCTTCTAGGTATCCTAAATAGGGTTCTAATTTGTTTGTGAACTATGTTCATTTAGGAGTTTCTTAAGAGTATGGCTCCCTATACTGATTCACCGCTATGAAGACATTCCGATTGGTATCCATTCCACAGATCCCATTTTTATATATCTCGAGAGTCTCAAAAGGCATATAATTATTGCTTTGAGCTCTTTACATATTTTGAATTGGAAGTGGGTAGGATGGAGGAGGAATCCCTTTGTGAAACCTCTCCTAGATAAGTCTCTTATAGCAAGGGACTCGCATCATGGTCGCATTGCTTATTCACAAGGTAAGTGTTGGTTGTTTGCAATAGGAAATTCTTGCTTCAAAAGGGTACTAAAATGACTTCATTATTTTATAATGGGGTTGTTGCCGACTCTACCAATGGATGGAACCTCTAATCAAGTTCGTTCATTAGCCTATCAAAACAAAAGGTAAGAGAAAAGGAAGTGTTCTCGTTTGTCCTCAAATCTGCCTCAGATAGGTGACCTATGTTAGTTCAATCAAGGGCACTTGCTCTTTGACTATATAGTTACGTTATATGGCATAGACATCTTTACGAAGAGTGGTCATGTGCACAGATTCCAAGCTACATCATGGATTCCAAGATAGCCGCTCTGTACAAAGCCAACCTGACTAAGGTTTTTATATCTAAATAAAAATTTATGTCTCTAGTATAGGCTATGCTGAGTTCACAAAAAGAGCAAAAAAAGTAATTTTATCTAGTCGCTAGCTCCAACTTCTTTCTATACTAGCATTACGTAATGATAGGTCTTGAATAAATCAAGAAGAAAAAATTGATTTAACTTGACCTAGGAGAAAGTTTCATTCCAAATAGTGAGCTAAGAGATGAGACAATACACTGTTATATTGGGATTTTTGACCTTTAGGGATCGGAGTTGCAAATTGCTTGATCTGACTTAGGAAAGGATGAGTAGGAAGGTCTTCCCATTCATGAAAGGGTTGAACTGAGGAAATAAGCAGAGTTGAGAATGGTACTCCTCTTTCAAACTCACTTCTTAAGGTTCGAAGATGCTCGCCCATCTACCAGGATAGGAGTCAGTGGGGCAAATCTTTTCTAAGATAGGAAGATGCCTCTACTAAAGTAGCAAGTATTTGGATTTCAAATTGAGATTGAACTTTATAGTAAAAAGGGGTCGAAATAATCTTGTAGCAAACAAGATTGATTCCAATATATTTAACAGTAATGAAATCGACTTATCTCTTGTCGATTCTGAACTATAGGAGGAGAGTCGCTTAGCCGACTAAAGCTAAAAGTAGAGTTGGAACTTGGCAATGCAAGTGATCTTATAGTTGAGAGAGATGCTGGCATTGAAAAAAGTTCTCTATATCGGGCAGACAAAAGAATCTTTTATAATGAAGAATAGGATGTTAGGGAAAGTCCTTTAGTCGAGTAAGAGAACTAAAAGTTTCAAGCCAGTAAACAATGAAACTAAGTTAGTGGGGTCGTTAATCAATTCTTTCTTCTAGAAACAACTAAAAAGATCATGAGCAAGGATTGTCCGGGGTAAGGGATGTAGGTATGTCATAAAGATAAAGCTTTCAAGCAGTTGTGAAACTCAATCTCCATCATCAAAGATAGGGGCAAAAAGGTTATCAATCCCCACCTATGTAAGAAACACGAGTAACTTGAATCAAGGGAAGGGATTTGAGAATCAATTGACCAATAAGGCATTAGTAAAAAGATAGAGGAAAAGAGGTTGTGTTAGTGAAGAACATATCACACATTATAACTTACGAAATTAGTGAAGTGAAGAGAGAAGAGAGTGGAAGAGATGTTATGAGATGAGCAGAAGTATCCATTTGTTTTGCCATAGGAGATAGATCCATTCCATCCATATCTTCCTCGAATGAAGTGAGAGTCTAACTGCAGCTAAGAGTTTTAGAAAGAAGTAGCATCTATTCACTCTACTTAAAAGCTCTCAGTTAGGCGTAGTATAAGGGGTAAACTCTATACTGCTAGCTACCCTAGTAAGACTTCTAAATGGATTCTCTTTATCTCAGCAGCAAGATAGGGTGCAATTAGACATAGATCAAAACTACATCAATTAAGTATAAAATCGAAGCTACCCTACAGAATAAGGCAGGCAGACCTAGCATCCCAAACTAAAGACTCTATTTCATATTTCACTTCACCCTTGCTCCCTACTAAAAATGTTCAATCCCAGCTATGGAAGTAGATTATTCAGTTGATTCTATTTATTCTGAAGAAACTAGCCTGACCTAGTTCAGGAGAAGTAGTTGATCTCATTTTAGAAGTGATCAGTTTATCGTCTTTACTTTGAAGCAATGGATTTACTTTCTGATGTAGCCGCCTTACATCCTTATTCACTACTAAGCCGACTCCTCCTTAATTGAATAAACCACCTAAAGAATTGAGAAAGAAACATAAACTATATATTTAGTTGTCAGCCTCCGCTTGCAACTGGCTTGACTCAAAGGAAAAGTACCAACTCAAAATTTTAGGTACTAAACTTACTATCTAGTAAGCTAACCACACTACCACAAGGATAACACTTTTAGGCACTGACTACAATTTACATGACATTTGATCTGTAAGCCCATTTAGAGTGTTGGGGTGAATGTCTTTGAAAGGTAACAACTATTGCCACAGAACAAGCATAATCAAACTAAGATTCCACATATGGTACAGTACAAAAGAAAACAAAAAGAGAAAGAGAGAAAGAATGCTACTTCAATGCTTGATCTTGACGTTGCCTGCTGATAATAGTTAACTATGGCTTAATTTATATACTACTTTCGCTACACTAGAAAACTACTCTCTCATTGAACTTAACCCCCTTATATCCCTCTGGTTGCACCATCTTAGTGCATCTTGAACCTCTACATTTGATTGCCCCCAACTATGACTTTAACCAATATTTTCTGAAGAGCGTGTTTGCCAACTGTAAGCTAAAAAAGATTTAGTTTCACCATTTTATGATGAAGAAGAGCAGTCAACTTAAATCCAAGCAACTCAACTATTTGTTTACTGAGCAACCACATGTCCAGCAACAATATGACTTACACTAAATAAGAAGACATTTGATGGAATGCATTCAGTGTTACTTTAAGAAAAGAAAGTAATCAATGTCAACATAGAAGATGAGTGAGCATTCAGTAAAACTTGAAGAAGAAGAAGATTCAAGCACCAACACATATTAGAAAAAGAGCGTGTTTGTGTCTAGTGCATTGCCTTCTCTTTCAACCAAGAAGAAAGCAAGAAGTTGTTAGGGCGAAGAGAGTCGTCATTTTTCCTTTCTCTTCAAAGCTTCCTTACTTTCTAACTTACCTTTCTTAGTAAGTGGTAAGTCAGCCAGTCTACTACTAGCTTCTTTTTAACTAGTTGCTTCCTTATAATGATAATATAAAAAAGTAGTTCCCTAAGTCTGATTTATACTTTTAGTTTAGGTGACGAAATGTCGCTTTACTTTATTTAGTGTCTTAATAGCTAGTTATACTATCAAGTTATTTTTCATGATAAAGACATGACTAGTGGAACCTTCTTACTCCCTTGGCAAGTTAAAAGATAACTTTTAGTACTGGCTTTCTGGCCAGCTTACTTCGTGAGTAGTGAGAGTGTTTTGTAATCTTTCCTCAACTGAACATAGAAGAATACCTCTTCCACTATCTGGTTAGACGTCAGACCTTCTTCCTTACCGACTAGTAGCTTGAGCCTTATCTACTTAGGATTCTAGCACCTTGCTTTTGACTTACTTTACTTAATAAGATAGGCAAGAGCAGAGCTATATGGACCCCTTCCTTAAGAGAGTACAAAAGAATACCTCATTTTTTTCTAGTAGGCCTTCAGGATAGGGAGATGGTCTTTCTCTTTCTTCCTTTACTAGGAATAGCTGTCCAAACCAACATGACTAATCTTCATTACTAGTAGTCAAATTAGGGTGCATTTTTTTTAAGACAAAATTAATTCACGCCCTTTGGGATGGTCTCTCTTTTAGATCCTAACTTTTGTGAAGCCCATGGAGCGGTGAGGAGGACAAATCTTAGTTCGAGGAGCGAAGGTACCCTGTCTAAAGTAAATGGGCATATGAGTCAGGGGAGGAATGTGGCAACATTGATTTGACTGTCTAGCTTTTCTTTCTCCCTAGCTCTACTCCTTACGAAAGGTACAACCCTACTAGGAGGTACATCAGCAGGTGTGACAATAAGGCGTAGATTTGTAGTGGCCCAACAATCACACTACTATTGCAATCAAATAACTGCCATTAATTAGTCTAACGAACAATGGCTTTTAGCATAGGTGCTCGCCGCTTGTTGGGGTAGGAAAATAGTTTACATTTACTTCCAAAAGGAAAGTGAACACAACCTGTGTAATGACCTTACTTAAGCTTATGGAAAGATTTTACGGAAAGCCTAGCTCTTAACTCAACCTTAAGATCCATAACGTCTTCCGTAAGGTCGACACTCACTGAGAGAGCCATAGTCCCCATCGACTATCATCTCCACTCCCCTTGTTGGGGAGCCTTTGGAATTCTTCTGCCCAAGCCCCATCCCTTCTCGTACCAATTGATTTGGCTTGATCGATTCAGGTTTGGTAATAAGAGCATATGGCATATTTCAAGAAATGGAGAGAAAGAAGTTGAGTTTGTGCTAGCAGTGCTTTTTCATACGATAGTTATTCTTTATCTAAGAACAAGAACTATCATATATATTATATATGATCAATCAATAGTCTTCGTCTTCTTCCCATTCCTCTTCTTCTCCTCAAATGTGTGAGCCTGCTCATGCTGATGCTGCCTTTCATGGTGACACAGCTTAGCCTTTCTACAAAAAAAGGTAAAGGGTTCTGATGAGAGTAATTGAGTGTATGCCATCCCAGTTAGTGTCAGTCTGGCATAGGTTAATTCCTAGTAAGAAGATGTTTATCCTTCACTATATATCTAGCTAGTCTATTAGATTGAACATGTAGCTTTATCAATCTCAGCTACTTACCTACACTACCTACCTTCCCTACCTGCCATACCTTAAAGTCCATATCTTTCCTTCTTTAGCTAATGAGATAAATCCCAAACCTATGAGTATGAAGTGAAACAAGCTAGCCTTTTCTCTTTTTAGCAGAGGCATAGCTCCCAAACTCTTTGCTTGATATCGTGAAGCGGAAGGACTGCTTCCTTTAAAACCTTGCTCCGACACATCTTTTTTCTTTGTGAGAGCTATTAGGGAGCTATGAATGAGAAGAGTGAAGTGAGGCAGATTCTCACTAGGGAGATCTTAGTTCAATTCCATAGATACAAAGAATCTTTTTTTTTAGATCAAAAGGAAGGAAGAAACCTTCTAAACCTTCTTTAAAATCTTTCCGAATAAACCATTCCTTGGTTGATAGCTATGATCCTATCATCCCTACCCTTTTCTTCTCCTGAAAGGGCCCTAGGTCATGCCCTTGAGATAGAGATTGTGGGCTAAGACCCGACCATGACTTACTGAAAAATAGAAGGAAATAATTTGTGCTGACATACTCTTTCTATAAAGGAATTCCTATCACTCGCCTTCCTAATGACTACTATCACTATCAATCCCAAGGATAATTCAATCCCACCTAGATGGTATGGCATGAAGATACCCTTCTCTCTTGATCGTGCTGTCATAGTTGGTACGACCGGTGACATGAACATTGTGATGCCTAAGGAAAGGAATAAAAGGGATAAGAACTAGTACTATTACAGGAGGAATCTCACTCATTAGATAATGGGAATATCTAGCATGCCACTAGTAAAGACTCCAATTGGGAAATTACACTAGGGGGAAGGGCACCCGAACTACAACTAGGGATAAGCATAATCAATCACATACTATTGTGTATTAACGGGATTGGTAGAACTTATAGACTTTTAAGACAGGACGACAATTTGATAGTAGCTCGTTTAGCACAATCTTATAGGAAGGTGCCTTGAACGAGCACATACATAGTAGAAATGCTTCTAGACTAAAGAAGGTTCCCTATAGTACATTCCAAGCAAACAAATGATCGAAAGCTCTTGACTCTACTCTACCATTATTCTATTCTATTATAGGGGTCCAAAGACTACTCTACTACTATTTTATCTATAGGCTATGCTATAGGGGTGCTAATGCACATACTTCCTCTCGCTAGCATGCACTTCCACTTACTCACTTCCATTTGATCTCTCCTCTAAACTAGTTCACCACCAAGATGCTTACGGATTACCCTGATCCAAAAAATGAATGATTCGAGTCATTCTCGCTCAGCTCAGCATTAGGCCGAAAAGAAACTCATCTCAACATAACAAATCACTTAGTCTCGTTACCTCTTGAATGACCGCCTCACCTTCTAAAAGCTCATTCACAATGAAAGGGGCCGATGACACATGCATGCACAGTAAGACTCTATTTTTGATCAATCTGGTTGACTGTTCCTCCTTATTACATAAGTTAGGCTTTCTCTTTCTTAAGTAAGAAGGATCGTGTTCCCAATTTGGAAGCTAGGTGGGATAGTGATAGTAAGGAAGGAGCAGTTTCTTTGAGTATCTTGACTTAAAAAGATAGGTTGCATCGGTGTCAGCGGAAATCTGACCATAAGATATAACATCTTGATGCTAAAGGTGCACTATTGGACGATCCATTCACCTCTTCAATTCTTCTAATTGGAATCTTGAACATTTACTTGATAGGAGAAGTCTTGAATCTTGACCTCATTGCTTTTGTTCTGATTCCCACTCGTTCCGTTACGGTCGAGTTTCTACGTGTTCCTTTTGAAAGTTTGACTCATTTAGAAGGTGAAAGAGGTTTGCTAGTTGACTTCATAGAAGATGGAAAGGAAAGCTTTTTATCTGTTGTAGCCCACTGTATTTTTGTTGAAAGAACTTTTTTTTTCTTATCAACCTAGAAAATGATTTCCACTTGTAAGTTTGATGCTTTCTGTCTAACCAAAGAAGCAAGCCCACGAAGCTAAGCTACTAAGCTAATAGAGTCCTGGTCCATTTTCAAGTTTCCTTCATTGAACTTGAAGCATTATAACTCGGGCCTTTGGAAGGTTCCACTTTCTTTTTTTTTCCATATGAGGAATGTCGAGACTTATTGTACTTATTGTCTTGAATCTTGGTATAAGTATAAAAATTCTAAGTTCCTATTTTTGAGACAACATAAACCAGTGATGATTGGATAGGAGTAAAGCAATCAGTTGAAGTCAGAGAGTTGCTTTTTGTTTGCTTTTGCTTTGCATCTGTGGGTTTTAAAGTGGAAAACCTAGCTTTAGAACTCTCAACAAAGACATCTGATTGAATGGAATAAGTCTATCAATCACCCTATGCTCGAGTTGACCTAGCACAATATCTCTCCCCTTATGGTTGAAAAACTGATATTGGTTGAAGTATCGTAAGCTTTAAAAACTCAATCTTCCTCTCTCCCCTCTGCCCTGGCTAACAATCCACCTAATCCTTTTCGTGCTCCTACTCTCTTTTCTCTATCCCCCCCAAAAGAGAGAGGCAGGTGTCGAACTATGATTAAACCCTCCTACCCTTCTTGAAAGGGATTCTTTGGTCTCAAGCCTATGGTCATAGGTCTCCAGTCCTGTCCCTCATTCCTTTCCTTTTCTTGCTTATGACCAGAAAACACCACTTGATGGAGCTCCATATGTAAATTTTTAAATATTCATATTATGAAGAGAAATAGAGTATCATTCTTTCATTTCATTTCATATGGGTATAAATTATACATAAGGTAAATGATAACCATATGTACTAAAAGGGCTCAAACTTACTCATACAGGAATAGCTAAAATCAAGTCAGATTGATAATTGATATCTGGGAATTGGTAGCTCATTCACCCTTCACAAGGTTAGTGGTTTTTGCTTTTTATTCTATAACGAATCACTACTAACTAGAAACTCGAATAATTAGCCTAGGCTAATAAGAGGTTCCATGTAAGAAAAGCATTTGATACTTAATTACTAATCCATTAAGTTAGTCTTGGTAGCTAGGGTAAGAGCTAGGAATAGATGTATTGAAAGTTTTCACTTTATAGAGTTAGAAGCAAAGTCAAGTACGTGGGAAAGCTAACCCATCAAATTGGAGTGCTAAAATAAGGAACGAACCTAAGCTATATTTCCTAAAAAAGAGGTACTTTTATTTTTTAATATGGAATTGTGCTTTCCTCACTTGCTTACACCTTATCCCTTAGACCTACCGTGGAGATATCTAAAGCCCTAACTAGCTCTCTTGGCTCACAAGGAGAAGGAATAGCACTGGCTGGCTAGTAGGAGTCCTGGAGGTATCACTGGAAATGGTTGAAAAAGAGCTCACATTCTCGTATAGAGGCCCTTGGGTGGATCAATGACATAGAAAAGCTATAGATTGACACTAGCTTCCTACCTAACCCTAACACCAATGGACTTCCTTACAAGAAGCACTTCGAAAAACTACTCCAACTCGATGGCTTACAAGCTTAGCTTTTTTATGCAACTAGAACGAAGACTATTCAAACTTGAAATCTTTTTATATACTTGCCTCAAGACTCCAACAACTATCTCTCTAATAAAGGCAGAATCAAAGACAGAAGCCACTTCTACCCCTGGTAGGGCCATATATAAAATTAGGCTAAAATCTATAACCTTAGCGGGGATCACCATGCCACTTAAATGTCTTTGTTTCATTACTTTTTTCAAAGCAAAGCTGGGAGTACTGTACTAGAGTTTCCTTACCTTCAAGGAGGGGACTTCAAGCGATGTTACTGCCGCCTCTCCTTATTCGAGAAAAAATTAAGGAGACTTGTTTCTCGTTTGAGTTGTTCAGCCGGATCGATTGCTCAAGATCTTTAGTCTCTATCCAGACCCGATGAAAAAAAGGGGATCACTTCTTATGAACTTGTTGATAATGATTCTGATCTAGTTCATGGCCTATTAGAAGTATAAGGTGCTCGGATGGGATCTTCACGAACAGAAAATACCGTCAGTTTGATAATGATCGAGATACATTACTTCTTTGGCCTGAACCAAGGAGTCCCTTAGATATGATGCAAAATGGATCTTGTTCTATCCTTGATCAAAGATTTCTCAATGAAAAATAGGAATTGGAGTTTGAAGAAGGGGAAGTAGAAGGAATCCTCGACTGCAACAGATCGAGGAGGATTTATTCAATTACATAGTTTGGGCACCAATAATATGGAGCCCCTGGGGCTTTCTATTTGATTGTATCAAAATGCCAAATTCATTGGGATTTTTCTATTGGGCAAGGTCATTTTGGGGCAAACAAATCCTTTATGATGAAGAAGATGAGCTTCAAGAGAATGATTTAGACTTCATGTAGAGTGGAACCATGTAGTACCATATACGAGATAAATCTTCATAATAACAAGGCATTTTTTGAATAAGCTAATTCATTTGGGACCTTGTCCTATCCACTCTCCCAAAATCTCTACTCGTAATTTGAAGAATAAACATAAGGAAAAGTCTTTTTTTTTTCATGGTATAGGCTTATCTTATAAATGAGTCTTTATTTGGCTCATCTCCTTTTGTCAAAAATTCTATAAAACATCATCATCCAGAGGTAGGGGAAGAGGCCTATGGCTGAGTAAGAGGAAAAGTGCCCAGGGTTCGAATTATATACAATTCAATATGGTGGTCAGAATAAATGTAACGAGCTACACTAATTTCTTGTAGCTATATTTGAAGCCATTGATGGAGAAAATCAAGCTAGAATAGATCAATCTGGGACTTGGATTATCATAATAGGAAGAGAGAGGCCTGTTCACTTAGGCAGTTGGATTTTCATTCAATAGTTCCCTATAGAGAAAAGAGGGTTGCTAAACTTAACTTGACACCAAGCCAATTGATAAGGAACTTAGCCAAAGCAAACCAAATCAAGAATTTCATAGATAAACAGAATAGGTTTTTGCAGTAGTGGTGGGTTTAGCTTGATACCCAAAATACATGTCAACTTATTATTGTTCTAAATGGATAATTCCCCCAATTAAGAATCCTGTCCATCTAATTGTCTTCACCATTTTTTTGCTAGTTCCTGCTTTTGCTATTCTTGTTGCTGAGGTTACATTCAAAGCCTATACCCACGAACTCTTTTTTCTCAACATAGGTGTAAAGCGAGCAATATATGAGTTTATTAAGCACCCTACCAAGGCTTAGTGCGAGTTATAGTCAAAACCATAATTATAAATTACTTAAGAGAGAGTAGCTAAGGTCCTCTTTCTCTCATAGGCTGGAGCAAACCTTGTGTTTTTTATGGCCATGAGAATAAAAAAGATAACTACCATCTCAAGAATCTAATTAATGGGAAGGAAGGTCAATATTCTAGAGAAATTTCTGGATAATGAACAAGATGCACTACATCAGCAATGGCAAGTCTCTTTGGAATGACCCGACATCGAGGTGACAAATGATTCCATCGATAAGAGCTCTTGGGAGTCATCATTCTGTTATCCCCGGAGTACCTTTGATCCGTTGAGTTCAACTAGAAGAAAATTGATTCATTTATTCTAGTGAGTTGTGGTTGGTCAATAACCAGCTCTCTAAAGTTCTATACTACTTTTCTTCTCTTATTCCATTAAGAGTTTCAGATCCTTCTTAAAAGAAGCTCTCTCTTATATATGATACCACCAGATGTGCCCTTGGCACCCTGGTCCAATCTTTCTAAGTGCTAGCCTAGCTTCTGATGAAGCTGAACAATATGTCCAACTCCTTAAAAAATGAATACCTTGGCATATTTGGCTTGGAGTTAGGCTGAGATGCCTAGGCTAGACCATGAAATCACCATCCACAGGTTTAATATCAAACCAGATGCTAAGCCCATCAAGCAAGCACAATGATGCTTTCATCCACTCCTCATGAAGAAGATTGAGAAAAAAGTTAATAAATAAAAAGATGTGGGTCTCATACTCTCATAAGAGAAGAGAAAGATTCTGATTGGTTGGCAAACATTGCCTCAGTGACTAAGAAGAATGGGCAGGTTAAGGTTTGCATTAACTTCAAAGACCCAAATAACACATTCCCAAAGAATGAATTTCCTCTGCCAATCACATAAACCATGCTGAACATTTAGTTGGATTGGTCCTGTGCTAACATAGTCTCATGCATAGTATTTTTTTTCTGCCGCACTGCACTAAAGAAGGTATGATTTATTCACTTCTTAACTACCATTGTACAAGAGTACAATATGAACTACTGGGTGGGCGGTTGGGTCACCTCGAGGTATTCCATTTATTATTTGGAAAGTAATTTCTCTTTTTCTCCACCATCAAGTGTACCTAAGGGAAGGGGCTCAACAATTTAGGTGGTTGGTTGGCTATAGACATGACAAGTAACTTAGTCAGTTATTTCACTTTTTTACCTATGATCAATCATAGCTATCTTTGGTTAATGAAAAAGAAGTATGTGTTTGACGCATCTTTATTGGTTTCTCAACCATCCTTCCATGAGAAAAACTTCCTTAGCATACGAGTGCAATAGTTATCATTCTTAATTTAGCTCTGAATCGTGTGCTTCACCTTCGGATTCATATGTAAATGGAGATCTAGAATGGAAGTCTAGGTTAACAAGTCTGGTAGAAGAAATGGCAATCATGATTAGGCAAATTAATCCAACAACTATAGGCAAAAAAAGGGGGATATAACATCACACATGGGAAAAGGATAACTTTTCTTCTACCTGATTTATGGACATGCAGACCTGTACCTAGACCTGGAAGGTAGAGAAAGAATTCATAAGACAAAAAGGATGAGACTAAATTGAACATATAGGTTGATTCTGATGCTGATCGTTAGAGGGAGGATAGAAGTGCTATGTATGGACCTAAAGTTACTCACCATGGACCAGGATAGGGACCTTCGATAAGTGGTATAAATTCTCTAATGCTGAAAAGCTCTATCTCGAGTAGTGGAAAACCCCAGATACAAATATGCTGAGTAGATGGGGGTGAATTGTTGAGCCCTTATGCAACGTCCCAAGAAAACTAGGTAGATCCATGTTTAAATTGAATCACATATTATTTTCTTAGGAAAGTAGTAGAGTAGACTCCCTTCACTTTTCCAGTACTATAACTATATAGATAGTAGGACTAAACCTATTATGTTAAAGTAAGAAGGAAAAGAAAAATCACTAAGACCAAGTCAGGCCCAGGAAGGCAATTGGACATAGAAGCTCATCAATTCAATAAAAAATAAATGGGATAAGTTGGCTCAAAAAGAAGTAGGGTGGTAAAGTTGGAGTAGGTAGTTTAGTTCTAAATGCTCAAGGGAAGGAATTTATGGATTTCATAAAAAGTGGGGGGGTGGGTGGGTGCTATTTGTGGAAAGATGACCAATGATGGCTACCCTATTACACTGGAATGCTTAACCAAAGCTACTATCCGAACAGTCATTCTCTCTTACTTGCCTAGAACTCCTGAATTCACTCTAAAACTATAGATTGCTTCTTGGAGAGGATCAAGAAAATGAGATATATCATTAACGGAAGTTGCGGACAGAGCACATATAGATGAGCTCACAAGGCCGGGGGTAGGGAGGAAGATTGAAAGGAAAAAGATGTAGGCTTAAATGCACCTTTATTACGACCCTAACTTGACCCTAAAGAGCCCTTAAACTAGTTCAAAAATAAAAAGATGCCAAGGTTATACCATGAAAAATGGAAAGGTGAAAACTTTACCTTAGCAGAAGTGGGAGAAAGATTATCACAAACAATAAAAGAAGGATTTGTGTTTCATTCAAAGCCATGAATCAATCTTAGAGCAAACAAGAGATTCGCTGGTAGAGGAATAAAAAGAAAAATTTCAAGGATGGACAAAACAAGGGATGAGACTACTGCCTTGAACTTGAAGAAAGTACACGCATATCACTTTAATTCAAATGAAAGAAAGTATAAATAAAGCCATCAGTCTCTATGCTTCAAATCAAGCATTTTGAGATCCTTTCTGGAAGTGAAAAACCTATATCGGGACTTTAGAATAGGACATCGACTTACATAGAAATGGTAATAGAGAGCCTTTCAATCATAAGACATTGCAGTGTCATATATTCGAACCTTACTATATTCTTTTCTCTGGTCAGGAAAGGCAGGATGATTAAGAAATTACATAATTAGAGAACATGGCCTCTAAGGCACGAAGAAAAATGAAAAGAATCTCCCACACCTTTATTTGATGCTGCCATCAAACTAGCACCACCCCCTTTGAGAGATACAAGCAACTACGTGCACAGATAAACGATACCCATTTTAAGAAAAGAACTAATCTAAAAATGACAGAATTCAATTCATAGCAAAGGTTTCCAAATTATCCCAAGTTTCTGTTTTTGCTAGATATGAGTGGAGTATCCCAGTATCCAACGAGCATCTAGAATGGAGATCACCGAGTATGAGTCTAACCATGCGCCCAACAAGAGTAACCATCCCAAAAAAAAGTAGTGTTAAATTTCCCATGCTAATCTCTGGAAGGGGGGCGAGTCATGTGCTAGAAGAAGAATGAAGGAAGCACCCCTAGACTTGTGCTTCTTGGTTGAAATAGAATAATAACTTTTTATGCGATTCTCACTCCAAGTGTGAGCAGGAAATTTTTTGAGAGAACCACTGAGAGGAGCAAGGGGGTCGTACTCGGGCGGCAACCTTTTCTGCTTGATCAAAACCAACTTATTATTCGCCTCTTGGGCTGTGATGCCCTAGGGTAAGGCCTTGCATATATTCTCACAATTCTTGTGACTGGACTGGATGGACTCTATGATAAGCTTTCAGAGAGGGAACAATAACTAGCAGTATTGTCACCTCTTAAGAGTTGCTTCATTTGAATCGAGATATAAGGCTTCCTAGGTGCCTCTAAACTTTGAACTTACGAAAAAAAAGATCATTCTATATAATCTATATCAACTTATGATTTTTTGATGAAGAGATGTCGATGAATGCTTACGATGGATTGTTTGCGGGAGATCCTAGTAGTAAGGATTTGAGTCGTCGACCATCATGACCTCCTATCGAGAGGATTAGGTTCTTTTGTAGTTGGATATTGAGCTTTGCCATATCAACCTTGGATATTTTGGAAGCTTCTTATCAATGATGTTAGTGCCTCTCTTTCTAAGTGCTAATTCATGTGATCTGACAATAAAAGGCTTCTTCACTAGTGATTGATCAGCAGATGGGTACTAAAATTAAATTTCTTTTGAGTATATGGGTATTTACATTTACAAACTTGTCTATTCTCTGCTCTATCTTACATGGAAAATGGCAAAGAAACTTCTCTATTGGTTAAAGCAAATTTGAATGCCTATTTTGATGTGGCGGGATCACCCCTTTTTGTACAAGATTCTTGACTTAATATCTTTTTTCACAAGACATTTGGTTTAGAAGGATTTGGTAAAGCTAGAGATCCTATTGTGGTATAGGGCAATTCTTTTCTTTCAGCTCATGCGTATGCTTCTCTTTTAACATTTGCATATGCAGAAATACTGCTTTGAATTACATCTTTATATATAGCTAGGCGAAAGAGCAAAAAAGGGAGTGATTTCATTGAAATAAAAACTAATATAATTCACTACATGGAACTATGCCCACTTTGGTTATCTTATCCTAGCATTGCTCACTTTTTCGACAGGACCGATCTTTAAGTGTGAAATCACTTTATCATCCCCCCAATAAAAATTTTTTAGTTGCAGAAAATCTTTCTCGAGTAAGTCTACCCTTTTAGGGTCATCAAAGTTAAGTAAGCTATCTATCCGTCTGATACCTTAACTTCAAAGACTTGCTCGCAGCGATATCAACAGCAGATGAAGGAGATATTCTTTCCACAAGGTGGAGTGGGGCTGGTTAGAGCTTTGTGTTACCCTAGAGTTTTTCTAGTGTAGATTGACATTTAAATTTGAGATAGGTTATTTTCGGTAGAAAAAGAATTTTGGGGTTTGTTAAGAGTGCACTAGATTATTCCCTTTCTATGGTAGGTCAAAAAGAAAAAATACCAGTTTCTTTGTTAGTGGAATAGTTTTTGTTGCCAGTATCTATTTTGAGACCTCTCGAAATGATCTTCCATGTTTATATCTTTATACAAATTATCATGGATAGCTCTAATATACTCCGTTGGGCAAAAAGGGAAAACTAGGCTTTGTAGTTATTCAGTATTGGAATAATTCCATTACATTAGTCATTCATTTAGTATCAGTTGTAGATCAAGCTTTTCTTTTAGTGGCACCTCACACAATAAAAGTAGAGTAGTGAACATGCTTTGTCTGCCCACCTTTTTGAATGACCTCTTCATATCAATGGAATGACTCGGTAAAACCAAGGCTCCTTTTTCTTCTTCCAAGCAGCTAGCTTCTCCGAGCTACCCAATCCATCAGTAGAGTGAGAGGTTGAAAGTAGAAGTTTCCCGACCATGGAGATCTTCCTTTCATACGGCTAATATCTAACCATAGAAAGATGACTTGATGCCCTAGCAAGTCCATAGGATTGACTTCTTTCTTAGGTAGTTGAAAAAAAGTCATCAGCTATCTCAGTATAACTTGCTTCAGTTGCTTTTGCTTTGTGCTCTTCTTGAGTGAAGTTCGAGAATTAACATGAAGTGCTTTTCACCTTTTTTGCCAAACTAGAACGAGAGCCAAGCGGGTTGATCCTAATGTCACAACACTATATAATTCTACTAGTGTGACTATCTCTATTATAAGTAGCACACAACACACCCTAAGCAGATCTTTAGCAAAGTCATATCTTCATAAGCATCCAAAGCTGCTTATTCATTGGTAGTGAAAAAGCAACAACATATCTATGTTTACGAATAAAGTCTTCATAAGATGCTCGTCACAAGACATTCTCACCTTTCAGGATATTGAGGAATGGTTTATGCACTAAAGGAGGAAGAGCAAGCTCAATATGAAAGCTCATTGCTAGAAAGACAAAGATCAATAGTTTGCTTTTTAATCCAATTTCTAAGCATAAAAACAATAGTTTGTGGACCCGACTAGGGAACCACCTCAAGCTTTTAATGAGAGTGATGAGATTCACCCGAACTCGAGAACCTTCCCTGAGCTGGGCAAGGCTTCACTAAGCCCGGTCATTCTTTTTTCATAACTTAAGTGCGAGGGCTACGAAGAGCTTGGTCTGCTATGCCTTCTTTACTTGTATTTGGCCTTCCTTATAAAAAAGGGCTCCACTCTTTGTTGCTTACAGTCAATCAGGTAGTTTTAACTGGTCTGATATTGAGGACACTCGTCATTGCTTTTGCTTTTCTATGCTGCATCTTCCATGATGTCTTTGGATTTTGAGCATGTTCTTTTTGAGATTTGAAACATCGAATGCCTCTTTAAATTGACTCTTTCCGATGAAGTTCATTCGTGCATTCGTCTAGACTGAAATAGAAGTCAACTATGGCTTCTCTCAAGGTATGAGTTCACAATTGGCACTTTGAGTTGTTTTCGATATTGTGTGTGGCATCCGTAGCATTTCAGTAGAATAAGAATGGAATGAGTCAAAAAAAAGATTTCGAGTGGGGAGAGCGGGATCAAGAAACTTTGAGGAAATGTCATTCTTATCCCTAAACCCCTGGCAGTGGAAGTTGGTGCAAGCAAGAGCAGGACCATCATAGGTCCATTGCACAACAAAGAAACTCTCGAGAGACGGTGGCACAGGATGGGTTTAAAAGGAGAAAAGGGCATGGTTCACTCGAAAAAAGTCTGACTTTATAGGGGTGCACTAGCACACCCTTCATTTTACAGCTTGTTGCCTCCGTTTGCAAAAAGTGATCTCTCTCTTATCCTTTAAAGTGAGAAGTACTAAATGGAACTTAAACTAGAGTTGGAAGACAAGTCCGAATACTAAATACCCACACTCGAGAAGAGGCCAACATGGCTTATAGGAAAGGGAATTAGAAAGACTAAACTGGGAGTGCAATTATGCTAGCTAGTTTCGTGAGGAAACTTTTCCACCTTCAAAACAAGCTTTTGGCTATCAAGATGGAGATTTGTTGAGATCAATGCTTTTGGTAGTTCAAGGAAAGGAATTGAGATTTCAAGCAAGTAGATCAGAGCAAGGACTAGAGTAGAGAAAGACTTTAGAGCTAGTATAGGTTAGTTCCATCTATCTCTTTCAGAAATTGGCAAAAAGGTGAAAGTGAAGCAACTTAGTGGAGCCCATTACTATTAGTCAAGTGATTCATTCAGTTTAAGTCAAGTGGAATAAAAAGACAATGCACTCCTAGAGAAGAGAATATATCATTTACTTTCAGCTCAAGGCTTAGTGCTCGGTAGGTCGTAGATCAAATAGTGAGTTGTGTTACAGAGGTCGAGGGCGATAGACCTTGAAAGGCTGAGTTGAAAGAGTAGCCCTTCTACAAGCCAAGCAAGGGATGAAAAAGGGAAAAAGGTACCAGAGAAGCTCTTGGGCTATCATAGGTCTAACTGATTAGAGGGAGGAAAGGGCAGAGTGCTTTGATGAATAAAAGTCCTATTCGCTGGTAGAAAGAGAAAAGTGAGGGGCATGGATTAAATGAAACTGTTTTTAGCTTGGGTAAATAAATGCTTGAGGACTTTCTTTCTTATGCGATAAAGATAGAGTTACATAAGGTATCTAAGGAAGGGAGAGCAAAGAAATTATTCATCTGTTGGTGCCTATTCACTTGGATAACTTTGATTTGTATGGTGCTTGGATTACCTGCTTCAGTGCTTAGATTAGTAGGGGGATTAGTAGAAGAAGTGAAGAGGTAGGCTTCTAGAAATGACCAAAAATAGTAAAGACCCATAAACCAACCCCTCATGCTCTGAGTTGACGAGAAAATGACTAATCTTATATGGCTTGCGCCTTCCTTGCTACCTATCATCTATGCCTCCTGCCTAGATAATTTCCAAACATATCATTAACCATTCCTCAATATAACTTAATTGCTTCTCTAAAAATTAATTTCGATGTACTTCCATTCTCAGATAGGTAATAAAGTTTCGGAGGCAAGTAGGTAGGTGTTCAGTGAATACTTGGTGTGAAGCCTTGGAGCTGAGCAAAAGGCCTAGGGTTAGGTTGAGCTACAGGGTGAAGATGGCTATGCCTATCCCATTCCTTCTTTGGTTCAGTCTTTGGTAGTAGGTGCAATATTGAAGGAGTCCAGGGCTAAGAGCGAGAGCTTTATCCCCACTCACAATAGTCTGTCTTTAGTAGTTCGCTTGGAAAGTAGTCTTTCGTAAGTAGAGTGTAGCGCTTCGCAGGTTAAGGTGCAGGATGTGCTTCTTTTCTTTATAGCGGCTTTGGTCATTTTCACATAAATGTTGTAAAAAATCTTATATCTACTTCTACTAATGAACACTAGAATTGAGATTAAAGAGGGTAGGATAGACTGTCGAGGGTTCAACAAAGAAAAGCAATCAAATGGATGCATGTTAGAGCAATGGCTTTCATGATACTATTTTATGCACCTTTTGCTTGTTTTCTAGACTCTCTATGCTCACTTCTGATCAAAGATTAGCACTATCATTTTGACCATCTACTGCTCCCAGTCGGGGTAGATGTTTAACTAGGAAGAGATATACATGGCAGCTAGCTGAGACCCCAAAACAATCTCTTATAGATGTTCAACTAGGAAGAGATATACATGCCCACTTCGAATAGTCCAGGGTACCCCGTCTTTCAAAAATCGACATTAGCCGTGGGGTGAAAATGTTGAATTGTTAAGTGGTTTTATGAAACAATGCATGAGTTCGCCCCTATCACGTCGGGCTCGTTAAACTAGCATATGAAGGCGCACACTCATAGGAAGTAAACCCATTCAGGAACCAAACAATGTCTACCCTACTAAGTGCCATGATGAAGTGGGAACCCATTTGTGGGACACGAGGGATAGATTTTTTAGCCAATTTGAATATTAATTCAATGGTGTGGTTTACATATTCATACATAAAAGATGCTCCTGCCTCAATCAAAAATATTCGTTCATTACATTACATTCATTAAGTAAGTTTCAACACATTCATTTGTTGGTGGGTGAGAGGCAAAGTAGGAGCTCAAAGCATGTGCTAGTGAGAGAATAATGAAGCAAGCAATATGAAATGGTATGGGCACTGCCACTATGACTAAAAGAATACAGGCAAAAATGACTTTCTATTGATTCATTAATTTGCTATATATGAAATTAGGTCTTCTCTGACAGTCACAAGTTAAATTTTTTCATTACTTCTTTCAGTGATGGCTATTCACTATTCCACGAACAACTCAATGAATAGGCAACCAAGTAGTCGACCATTCACCACATCTCAATCAAATTTGAAAGCAAAAACATATGGCGATCGATAACAAAGCACTTTCCTGATCTTCGACCACCCTACCGAAAACTTGAATGGAATCGAGGTTTCTTGTCCTTCTTGAAACCTGAAAAGAATCCATCGACCTGACCAACCATTTTTCGCTTTAAGTGAACCAATTGATTAAAGCAGATTAAAGAAGAAAGTTTGGGTAGTCGAGTATGGCCCTCCCATTCCAAATAAATTTACTACCTCATGATCCTATACCAAAATAGTAGTTATCACCGGCTCAGTCTTTTCTTATTCTTTTATTATTATTATAAAGATTTTTATCCAAAAATCTTGGAGTAGGACTTAGGAGCACCAAAGTCTCATTAAGTAGTTCCCATTCCTAGCTAACAATTTGAAAAGTACATTTCCATTATTCCATTTCTTCTAAGAAGCATGTACAAAATTCTACTCAATAAATCGAAATAAGGAAATCTCTTTCTTTTTTAAACCAAAAAATATGTTGGTTTGATAAAAACTTATATATCTATTTGCTAGGAATAAAAAATAGGAGCTCTTGGCTGATGCCGATTCGTATCGAAATGTGGACTCAACTACTTGTTGAACTCGGTATGAGAAGGATTGATGTTGCTTCTCGAAATAATACTATGCAAAACTGGTAAGCTAACCAATAGTAGCTAAGAACTACACAAAAAAGCATAATTTTAGTAAACAAGGCTTTGACCTACTTGATTGAAGCTCTTTGATTTAGAAACAACAACTAAATGATATCAAATAGATTTGGCACCTCGATGTTGGTTCTCCCTTCTCCACATGGGGTAGTAGTATGATGTTCCAAGGGCTAGGGCTGAGAAATGTATGTATCAATTCCTCCATCCCATGCCATGCTCCATTTCATGGCTGGCAAAAAATGCATGGGAAATTAGATGGAAATTAGTACAAATGGTAGTTATGGAATTGAATAAGATATACTGACTACTTTGCCCATGGTCGATCGGGAACATATTTCAACATCTTCCTCTTACTATGGTTGAGCTACTTAAGCAGCCATTATAGTCGATCAAGCTCATCCTTAATTTATAAGTTGAAGGGGAAAAACAAACTACTCATAGCAAACCCCGGAAGGGAAGATAGATCAGTTATTGTATTGACTCGTAACCCAGTCTCACCTGATGATGAATGCTTCTTCTGCAAAAGTAGAGGCCCTGATGCCCGAACCTTTTTTCATCGAGCTTTCGAAATCCAATCTTTATGACTGCACTGATGGAACTACATCTATAACGGAGACATTCATTTCATATCGACATCTATAATAGTCACTCATGAAAAATTACCAAGGCACCGACCTTTCATTTTCCCTCCCTTACCTCGTAAGTAAGCATGTACTAATGAATTAACCTAATAAAAAAATTATTTTTCATTTTGTGGGCCTCCATCAACTAAGCCCTGTATCATATAGCCCTGTATCATTAAAGAAAGGAAAACAAACCTCACAAACCAAGGTCGACTTGAGATTTCAAACTTGCCATTGTGCTAAGGGTTAGTAGATCACTAATTCACTACAATTTATCGTCAAGTAGGTGGAAAAGAAGATGCTTTCAAATACTAGGAGCCACTCTCTCTCAATTCATACTTCATCTACCTTATAGTATCCAACCCCTAACCATGGCCAAAAACATCAATGATTAAGAAGGCTAGAAAACTAAAAGCTGGAAGTGGGAGATCACAAACTTTGTATATGAAATACTGGATTAATATCCATAATTTACCATACAAAAACCCTTTGACACCTACACAACAATCCTAATGTCTTTTTGACTAGCTTTATTGCTTGACCTACTTGGTCCATACTAGCTAGGCACCTTATGAAACACACTTTAGACACGAACTGACAAACTTGATTGACAACATAGTAGATGTTAGGTTTGGTGAGAGTGAGATACTGAAGGGGACCAACAATGCTACATTATTCTGTTGCATCAGAGGCATCATATACAGAGAGCTTTGAGCCAGACGCAAGAAGTGTGGGACATGGTTTGGAATCTTGAAAATGAGTGCGAGTAAGCAGATCCTTAAAAAGGTGTATTTAGTCTGAGTCAATACTAGAGAAGTAGATGAAATCCTTGTAAATAAGAGGGCTTTGATTCTCAAGAAAGAAATGAAATGAAGATTGAAAAGATCTTTCTTTCATGGCGAAGTGAGTACCCAGTCGCTAAATGAAAGAAAAGTGACAAGAAGAGACTAAAGCATGAAATAAATACCAAATAAAGATCCAGCTATGAACTTCTCTATTGCTAAATAGGAGAGAGGTAAATGACTGCAAGGATAGGAGACCGATACATATACGTGTGAGGTTTGGAATCCAACAAGTGAGGAACTTGACTTTGAGAAAGAAGGGGGGCTGCCTCTTTTAAAGGAGGAATAGGGTTGCGACATGAAGGGAGGACCTCTACTAGATTGAATCCCTTTCATAATGAAATCCTAATACTAAGATATATAGCAGGGATAAAATGAGCGGCAGAACTAGTTGCCAACAAAGATCTTTGTATCGATCGAGGTCGAGGTATCCTATTATGAATGAAGTTCGGCCTGGACAAAGAAGATAATCAGCTCCTTCCTTTTTTTGGTCGCTCATTATTCCTCCTAACTTACTGGAAGAAGTCAATCCTTGGATGTAGCTGAAGGGTCCACTTGCTAGAAAGAGCTAGGTCGACTTCCAGTTGCTTCCATCCCTCCTTATATAGGTCTGAATAGATCAATTCAGCTCGAAGACAAAAATAGATAACCATATTGATGAAAATCTTTTTTATAGAATTATGCCGAAAGGAGCCAAAATAGGTGAGTGCCCCCTACTCTAGTCTGCTTTTTCTAGCCTTAAACCAAAGTAGTTTTTGATCTTAGTGTGACCAGTTGTGAGTATTGGCATGTTGGTGTGTTAAGCCACATTAGTAGTGCATCTTATCTTTCAGCTGTGTAAGTAAAAATGACCCTTAGTCCTCCTATGACCGACAATAACTTCAACTTACTATTGAGGGGAGGGGCCTCACTCTCTAATTCAGCCAAAGTGCACTAGGTTCATTTAGGTGGGCTCGACAAGAAAAATGCATCACTTTTTATACTTAGTTGAGGGTAGTCATTGTTGGTTAGGTAGAGCAGTGCTTTTTGAAAAGTCATGAGGTTCAAGGATCCCAGCTTTTTGTAAAAAAATAAGGGAAGAGATATGTGATTTGAGTTTTTGGGAAAAATGTGGATTTAGGCAAAGACAAAATATTTCGGAAAAGTGAGTCAGTGTGGTATCCATCCACCATCTTTCATTTCCTCTCATGAAGCACGAGCATCACGCCTTCAGTTAGTAGGGAGTTGTCTTTTTCTTTTGTAGAAAGTTTGTGAAAGCCATCTAATAAGTTATAAGTTATGAGGCTTGAGCACAATGCTCTAATAAGCTTTTATGCCTTGGAAATAAACATTCTTCAAAGATAGTAGGCAAGGCACTATAAGGAAGTGAAGTAGGGTCGGCAGATCTAGGTTTCTCTCGTATGCCTATTTTTGTGTTGTGACAAAGAGGCATTCCAAAAACTATTATGGAGGAGCAAGAAAAAGAGCTGAGCTTAGTTTGCTTGTTTAGTGGCATTGGATCCCGTTGCTTGTTTCCTTAATGACATCCTTCTAGGCACCTGTCATTGTCTTTATCATTGGCATCCGCTTACATAATTTACTTTAGAGAACACCTTCCTTTCCCTATCTACCATTCTAGGTATGTGGCACCTATCCGGTCCTTGTTTACCACTGCTTTATACTATGGTTTCCATTATATAGTATGATATCCTTGCTTGCCATGTCCAATTTCCTAGTCAACGGAGCTATCCTTCCACAAAGAATTGGATGTCAATCAATCTTCTTGGCTTTTAATTCATTTCATTCCTATCCCATTGTAGTTCTTCTTTCCTCTATTCTATTTTCTAATCAGTCATTGCAACTCATCAATCGGCACAAGCAATCAAATCATTAGGTTTGGGGCTTCGGGAGTCGTAGATAAGTCTATCCGCTCATTTCTTTCTTTTCTTTTTGAATGAGTTCCATGTCCGCTAGCACATCTCCTACCCTTAATGATAGTTTTTGTGTTAAGTGTAAAGAGATTTAAGTTTCGGGGTGAGGGAAGAACATATGATGCGTATAATGTGCTCCTACTGATAGGTTAGGAGCTTCCACTTAAAATAGCTATGCTAGTTCCCTGATCAAGTATGATAGCGTGGAGTATGGGGTAAGAGAGTACATAAAAACTTGTTTAAGTCAAGCATTCCTGCCACTACTTTCACTACGACCACCCTATCTTATGACATGCTAAATAACATAACTCGATACTCTACCCTTCCCATTATTAATAGTTCATTAAAATCTCCGGAGAAAATAGTTTGTTGCTCAACATTTGAATGTGGAATAATGGATCCTTTGCTTTAATAAGCAGATAAAAAATTAGAACGGTGAGTATTATTACTCTGCTAATGATTTGCCTCCATAGACTACTAATAGCGTGGATGATAGAAGAGATCTAGTTGAAGTGTCTTCAATGGTGCTAGGAAGATATGGCATAATCCCTTTTTCTTGAGCATCCCACTCTTCTTGATCTTATATCGCTACAACCTCTCCTCACATAGGCTACACTCTTTGAAACAGAGCACATTCAATCTTATCCTTTCTTTGGGTACACAAACGAGCTCTTACTTCCACTCCTCGTCATAGCTCATTAGGACATATACATGAATGAATCCAACTCATATTGTTATACATGCTACAAGGGAACTTTAAATAGATGAAATAAATTCAATCAAAACTAACAATGGAACTAGCTCTCAAAGAATGAGCAGGAATGTCACTGGCTAGCAAAAGGAAAAGCCTAATCAAAAGAACAAAGAAAACAATCAAATTTTCTAGTGTCAAAACCCCTTCTTGTAATTGTCTATCTTCAAGTACAAAGGTAATAGCAATCAAGGCCCTCGAAATGACTTCTATACCTCCTGGCTGGTAACTCACAGGAAAAAGATCAAGCTGGATTGGGGACTACTACTAATTCCGTATCAAAACACCACTCCAACTACATTGATCCCAATGGCTGGAACATAACTCAGCTAAACATATGATCTATATTATCAATATATCTGACACTGTCTTGCCTATTCGCTTACCCAAGAAGAGAATCAGCTATTCCATAGACTGCTACTATAAGTATAAACTAGGGACTAGCATGAAGGCTGGTGGATAGTAGAATAGTGACATGGAGACTTCACCTATTGATACCAGGACAACTATGAGGAGATAGAGACTCTAACTCAATCCTCATCAAAAGGAACTGCAAATGTATTAGCTCATACTCCAACATAATGGAAGACATAGATTTGAGGCTATATGCTCTCTAAAGCTCTAGCTCATGTTAGACCCAAGCTTGTATAGTTGAATTAAAGAAGGAAAATGAACAAAGACACATCCTTTTTCTTACTGGAACTAGCTGACCATTAAGCACTAAGGTTGTTGTACATTATAGAATTGAAAAAAAAATCAAATTGAGGATTTAGATGAGAATTGATCATTCAATCTTGTAAACTAATTGAGACTAAAATGGGAAAAAGAGATACAAATGGACTGGAATAACTAATCGATGAAGGAACATGAAGCCATTTTGTTTCAATAGAGGTACAAGAAAGAGTTGGAAGCAATAAAGTAGGTGAAGTGGTTGGATTTTGTGAGCTGTTCCAACCACTTCTAGATGTGATTCCAAGAGCTAAACAATTATGAATACCACATAGAAGTGTCAAGACAAGGCTTCCTAATGTAATCTTTAACTAATCAATTCTGGATCGACCGAATTGGTATAAAAGTTGTAACATGGGAAAACCATGGAAAACACAACTTATTTGAATAATTTGGTGACCTGCCAATTGTAGATGTAGGATTTTTGGCAAGCAAGAAGTACTTAAATAATACAATTTGAGTGTACCATCTTTTTGATCATTTCAAAGTAAAGGTGCGGTAGGAAAAGGAAACATCGGAGAGATCCAAATCAGACCTAAATAGGAATGACATGAAAAGTCATTTGAAAAACCCAGCATTAAGGGTGTGATGATGATATACGAGAGGAATGAAGAAAAACTCATGATTAATGTACCGGGGAAGATCTTTTTATAATAGACTTCAAGAAAAAATCATCTCATTTCTTTACTTCTTCATTCCTTTAAGGTTGGTTCTGAACACCATGTAACATCATCTTCAACCAACCCCCACCATACTTTTTGCTTCTACACTATAAAGCTACTTATATATGATTATGTAGGCTAATGTGAAATTCCCAAAGATAGATGTGCTTAAGGTGGCATGCAAGTAAACTGTGCACGCTCATAAAAAAGGAAGGATATATGTTCTCAATTACTACCACAAGAAAGCTGAACCCCTACCCAGGGGCCCATCGCTTTGTTCGTACCTTCTTAGCTTAGGATTCTAATTGAACTCGTGCTGTTCACCTTCTTTACTTTCTTTATTTTTTGTTGCTGTGTTGATGGAATCAAGTTGCCACTACAGATCTTTCATAAAAGCTTTGATGATGTTGTGCCATGAGTGCTTTTGTCTTTCTCGATGGAATGAAGATGAAGGCTAAGGCTAAGGCAAGTGCAGAAGGGAACAAAGTAGGGGAAGGACCAAGGAAAGGATAAGAATCGGAATCTTATTGGATTGAAAGAGGTCTTGAAGGAGTGAAAAAGGTAAGCCTATCACCTGTTGAATAAGCAGTGTGAGCAATATATCCTCTTTTTTTTGCATCGGATTTGGCTAATGCTTTGAAAGTGGCAAGTCATTTATAGGTCTTAGGGAACTTGACACATTTGCAGCTAGAGCTCCTAGGGGCCTAGTTTCAACTCCTTGTTTAGATGTTGGGAATCGAACCCAACATTTTTCCATGAAATGACTCCATTCGACTTGAATGTGTTAAACATATTGCCGTGTTGTACCGATGAAAGCCTCCCACCAAGGCCACTCTTTATGTTCATATAAATAAGAAAATGTATCTCTTATAGGAAGTCTTTTTTCCTTTTCGGACCTCTCCTCTTTAGTGGGCTAAAATTCTATCTATACAGTTCCGCATGTGGTGCTTTCATCGAGCCATCCATCTTTATTTGCCCTTGATCCTCCCATGCAGTGGGACTAGTGCAAGTAGCCACCCATTTTATTGCAGCTTTTCATCCATCCAACATAACTTTGTCATATTTGTTTGCTCTCCGCATCTAGCTTGATGCTTTCCTGGGTGGATTGCTTTTCATATCCCCATCATTTTGACCAGAAGATTCAGAATGAGTGGTCAAAACATCTTAGCATATAGCATCTCTAGGCTTTGTAATTTAGCTTGGCAATAGGGTAAGCTCCCTTTCCTTAAAGGAAGTATGGATTCACTGCCTTTGGTGAAGAAGGGAGAGCAGGTTTATAATTAGGTAGCAAATCCTTCTTTTTTAATGCCAATGCCAAGGAATAACTAAGGAAGGAATGCATCTATCTAGATTACTTGCTCAATTACTTGATTGCACAGATTACCTTGTTACATTAGATTAGCACTAGGAAGAGTTTTGAACACTTATGGGTCAAATAGACTAATTTAGTGCCCTAACTCTTTTTTTACCGTAGTCTATAATCCTTGGCCAATGGCTTCTCCTCATTCCTTCAATCAGTCATGCTTTTTGCAATCACCACTATTCTTTCTCCAATCTCGCCCTTCTCTTATTCATGTCCCATCTATCTAGATCGATTCCAAACAGTAGAGGATTGGAATATCTTAGAGCTAACTCGATTCCTAGACCGGGAAAGAAAGTTGACAAATCATATTGATTAATAGAGTGACCTTTACATCAGAAAGGCTATGCACATGTTTCCAACCATTCAAGTTCTCGGGCCCGGATAGTCTTAGTTGAGTTATATCTTTACTTATAATCAAGCAGCAAGTGAATAGATATGAGATAGGCTCATAGAGCAATCCTAGATATCAGGAAAATTTTATGAATGAAAGATCCTTTTCTTCTTAAAGAAGTACGTCATGAGTTACTTGACAAGTCCAATAAAATTGGAAGAACTTTTGGCTTGAGTCAGTTATGGTAAGCCACGCCCCAAGTGAAATGGATTCGCCCTTATAGCTATTTCTTGAAAAAATCATCTGAAGCCCTCTTGATAGAGAGGAGTAAAGCTGCTTTGCCAAAGAGAGAGGGGGGCTGGTCAATAGCTAGAGGTTTCTGAGTAATATAGTCAGCCCACAACACATCATAGAATTTATCATGAATTACATGAGAAAGTAGTAAGATTAAGATTAGCACCATGCTGACTGATCCATCCATGGGACACAAACTTCCATATATCTTAATATCCGCGCCTAGAGGAGACTCATCTTGACTCAATAGCTAGAACACAAGCTAGTGTCAAACCTGAGCAGGAGCTAGAGAGAAGCTTCATAGCAAGCTCAGATAGGGAGCCACTAAAGCTAGTTCATGACTGGCTAATGCAAGTGCCTAGGAGAAAGTTTACAAGAAAGGAATGAACCAAGCCTAGAGTTAGTTTTGAACATTCGGTTGTTGGTCAGTTCATATTTAGGACATGTAAAAAAAGGAAAGAAAAAACTTTTCTTAGTTCCCTCCGGGAGCCATTAATTCACTCACTCGGGCACTACACTCATAGCTCCCTTCTTGAGCTTCCCATTAACCTACTAAAAGTCAGCTATTCCTGATTAAAGAATGGGGTTAGGGGTGACCTTCTCCTCTAAGTCCTACTATTCTAAACCGGCTATTTGTAACTCTATCTGCCTTAAGTACTCTAATGGCATTAGCTTCTATAGCATTGGGTATTCCTTACATTGATTTTTTCTAAGCCTGTACTGAATTTCCTTCTTGAACCAATCATCGCCTCAACGGTAGGGATCTCCATGTATGCCATGGTATTTACAAGACCAAATATTGCACATGTAGTAGGTGTGATAAGCGGGTCTCTTTTAAATCTAGGTAAACCATATTGGGAAGAATCACACCTAGGAGGCACATTAAAAGTGTATTTGAGGGAATGCATCACCTATGCTAAAAGTCTTCACAAATGCAAATATGGTAGGTGATGTTATGGTTGAAAATCCATCTCTTTCTGCTACAGATGCTAAAAGTCATCACAAATGCAGATATGGTAGGTGATGTTATGGTATGTACAAGACCATAGAGGCATGATCTATTTATGCTACTGAAGCTTACAAGGAGATATTATGGTTGAAAATCTTCCTAAAAGATTTGGGTTTGAAGCAAAAGAAGTATGTGATCAAGTGTCATCACTAAGAAGGTCTACAATAATGAATTGTTGTAGATCACACTAGAAAGGTATGAAATGTGACAAATAAACAATAGTATAACAACCAAAATTAGTCATTTCCCATTTAAATTTACCTGCATTATAGAAAGGAAGCTTAAGTAAAGAATGTAAATCTAGTGTATCACACCTATATTGAATGTTAATGTGGACATGTCAGAAATGACATACTAGTAGCAAGCAGCCCAACGGATCAGAGAGGAAACCATCCCCACCTAATGTATATAGGACAGTATGTAAATGTGGTTCGTCGGATATGGTCCACCACCATACTCTCAAAGAAAGAACTAGTGTATTGAAGATCCAACAGTACAAGCAACCAAAGTCATTGATAGCCAATAATGGACTAAGCCTCACCCCAAATGAGGCATGATGCAAGCGGTAGTATCTCGTAGATAATTTAGGGCATCATACAACTTCTTACCCGCAAAATAGATTATACCTAACACAAGCAACCTTGAAAAAAAAAATGCTCCCACAATCTCACTGCCTATGTGAACAAACGGAATAACCATAACACTTCTATTTGTTCATAAAAAAATATTACATTCCCCAATTTGCTACTTCAAGGCTTTTACGAAAGAGAATGTTGTAAGATCTAACTCGTCCCGGTGGTTTCTCTAGTTAGTAAAATAGCATTAGCAGAGTAGGGAACAAATCAATCATTTAATTCAACTATTCAAAGTGGCTTACCTCACTCCATGGAGCAGTCTAGGGACACTGATTGATAAACCACTACACACTTCAACGAGTTCAGCTTATCAATCTAATGCTAATGATGAGGCGGATCCCTTATTTTCTTTGCAGTTATGAGACCGCTATGCCCCTTTCAAAGACTAGATTCTCTAACTAGGATAGGACTAAGTGGCTAACTATTATAAAAGTAGGTCTCTTCTCTTAGGCAAGTTTCTCAAGCCAACCTCTAGTTTAGGAATTAGAATGGTTGACGAGATAGAGATCTTTGGCTCACAATACCCGAGACAACTTTAGCCGTTAAAAAGAAGCCTATATGTATATAAGGCTCTCGGGTTTGCCACAAAGTCCCCACTTTATGAAGAGAGTCACTTGAATGGACTATTCTATATAATTATTTCTATAAAAAAGTAAGTCTTTGTTCAATCTCTCCTTTGTTCTTAGTTTAGCGTGCACTACACTGTGGGGAGGTCATGGGTCCATCTCCAGAATGAGTCCTTTTTTCTTTTGGCGATATCACATATAAGAGAATGGTCGAGGAGTGATCTTTCTGTGACATGAGAAAGGTAGGTGAGTGGGGAGCCTTGGTTGTGTCGTGAACAAAGAACTGGAATGGGCGTAGCACACGAAAAGAAGATGAGAAAGAAAAGTGAGCCGAGCTTTGAAATAGAATAGATTGAATATCAAACCAGCCTATAGGCATCTTTTATACGATGTTCACCAATCAAAAAGCTAGCTTTAAGTGAGGCATCGCATACGTTAAAAGCAGAGAATCCAGTGTAATTATTAAAAAGACAAGTGGTGTTGGCACTTCACTCATTATTGCCCTAAAAACAGGTTTAACTAGGGCATTTCCTTAGTAAAAACTTCCAATCTAGTCTACTCTCTTGAATTATTGTAACTAAGGCTTTTCTCTTGTGAGTAAAGTTCTCGATCTATTGTTCAAACCTTCCTCCACTCCTTCGCAAGAGTCTAATCAAGATCTTGTCACTAAAACATGTGCTTCTTCCTTCAAAAGAGTTACTATTCCAGCCCAATTTCTTGGACCTGTCATTGTAGTAGCCAAAACCATTCACAAGTAAAACACATATTCTAGTTTGGTGGTTTCCTCAAACTAGAATGGTGGTTCATTTTGAGTGATCGTTGATATTTTCATTTCAATCGGTGCTCATATAAATCTCTTCCCAGCAACTACTTATGGATAATGCTTCTTTTGATCGGTAATTAACTCAGTTTATTTTTAACCCAATAAAAAAGACAATACTTAACTAAATGGTACCATCATAAGCTTATCGGTGGGGTCTAAAGTTATAGAAGAAGTACTTGTGTCACAGTGAGTCAGTGGAGATGTTCCCATAGTCGCCCCTTCTTTCAATGGTAGCATAATTTCTATTCCTATCTTGTCATCCCATTTTTTGGTCTATCAACATTCCAAGAAATTCATACACTCAATAGACAAAGAAAAAAGTGGAGTCTTGGTCAGAGCAAGCCACCCTATTCTTTTACCAGGCATAATTGGGAGAAGCTCACCCAAAACTTGAGCTAGAAAGGCCTTCTTTCATTTCGTTCCCATTCTTCATTTCCTTCTTCTCGAATCCAAGGGGGACTTCACCTATTTTGAATCTGCGGTGTGCTCTATTCACTATTCTTTCATACTTTCTTCTCTTTACCATGCAAGAGGTTAGTGAAGCATGAGTGAGCACAAAGGAAAGGTCAAGCACTTCAGCCTGATGGAAATGAGCAATGATGAAATGACAAGATGAGGTGCCCCAAGCACATCCATTTCAATATCCAAAGAAGGTTCAAAGGTTTTGGGCTTTTGGCATTCCTTTCTTAGTCAGGTGGTGCTTGTGTGGAGGGTGTGCCACTAGAAATTGGGCTTGAAGTCCTCACCTTACCAATGAGCCGATAGCTGAGGGCTGTTGGTCATGACTACTACCAAAAAGATCAAATGAAGATGAAGATTTTACATGGATGAGTGTGCATCTGTATGTTGGATGTTCTTCTGTATGTGACCCAAATGGCTTATGCGTGAACTTTGATTCATTTTGTGTCTTCAATCTTGCCGTTGAGATGCACATTTGACTCCTTAACCATGATAAAAAGATGGTTTCTTCAAGAATTCGTGCATAAGGTTCAGAAAATTAGGATGATCTAATGCGAATGGGTGAAAGCACTCCTATATGAGAGTCACCATAGAAAGTTATGATGGAGTTTGGCCCAACCCAAGGATCTCATCGATTTAACCTCCCACAGCGGTGAATAGCTCTGTCGGAGCAAGAGCATTAACTTCAAGGGTCTCCGCCCTACAAACAGAAGTGGAATGTCCCAATTCTTTAGATGTGGGGCTATAGAAGGGATGATGGGTCCCTTAAAAGGGTCAGGCAACAAGGAAGAGGTTGAACCAAATACTTCTCTATTTCCAATGACACTGTGCAGAGCCCTAGCCAAAGCTAGTATGTTGTGGCTACTAAATCTATAGCTACATCTGCTACTAAGGGCTCTTTCTTTCTTACTTAAATAGAATATGTATATGGAACATCTATAAAGGCTGGAAGGTATGTCGTGTGCTATGGAACATGATCCGTGCCTATCCAAGTCAATATCCAAAGCCATCACCTATAGGGGGCCCATTTTTTGTCCATATCCAATTGTAGTTCTAGCTGCAAGAGGAAAGGTAGAGGCTTAAAAGGCAAAGGTTGCCTGACATGAAAAAAAGAGGAAGCATGGACAAGAGCAGCGGGTTACTTGGTCGAAGCAAGAGAGGCATAGATAGTCGTGGAAAAGCTATAAAATAAGTAAAAAATTAGATATCATTAGAAGATCCCATGTTTGCAGTAGCAGCATAAAAGTGAGAAGAATCAATTGAGTTGATCAGAAACCACCAGCAGAGAAAGCATCAAAAAGGAAGGTAGTAGTAGTTCAAGATGTAGCTGACTAATAGCGAGTTTAGTGGCAAGGTCTCTAGGCACATATTGAGATTGAATCCATGTTCGAGAGCATGCATTAAAGCCAGAAGCAAATGTAGAGGTATCGGGTTCACCAGTTGATTCAGAACCAGAACCTACTATTATTGGTTGCAAACCTTGTTATCATTGTTTACTTAGATTAAGTTGGAGCTCAAAAGATTATTCAAACATCTGAGCCAATTCAAGTACTGAAGCTCGCAGTAGAGCCTACGGCAAAGGCAAATGCATAGTTTTTGGTTACATTTCTAGTTACAGTTTGAGAACAAATGTCAGTGGATCCCATAGAGCTAAAGGTTGGAACAAAGATGGTAGTAGTTGGAGCATAGTAGGTAGCTAGAGCATATGCAGAGAGAAAGCAAGAGAGGCTAGCGAATAAGCAAATAAGGACTTAACTACCCAAAGATAGCTACGACTAAAAAAGAAAGAGACCAAGGAGTGGAATGGAATAGAAGAGTTAAGGATAGAGGCTCTAGAGAGAAGGATATAGTAAGCTATATATTTGTAATCAGTCTTTGTTCAATAGAGGAAAAGAAAGAAGGGGCGTACAAAGAGGCAAAGAAAAGTAAAAGTAGTGGGTGGGCAAGACGCATCCAACCTAATAAGCCACCTAGTCCTTAAAGCATTAATTGCGAAAAAGATTCTCAAACGAATGAATTAGTGAGATCAACTATGCAAGAGGATAGTGAGTTACAAATTCTTTCCCAGCTAGGTGTTAAAAAATGGAATGGTAGCCTGATCATTCTCTTTTTTAAGTAAGATTCTTGTCAAACCAAACAAAAAGGAAAGGAAAGAGAAAAGCCATATGAATTATCATTCTTTAACAAAGGTTATCTAAATATGTTCATTTCCAAGGTGGAATAAAGAAAGAAAGAAATGATCAAATATGTACTATATCACCTCAAACAGAAGCAACAATGGCCATCTATCCCTTCAAGCTAAAGGAGAAATAGTATAACAAATAATCACTCGTGCGAGTAAGTCATGTTGGAAGAAAGGTTATGAGAAGTGAAATGTCATGCTAGGACTACTAAACCTAAGCCTCAGCTAAATTCTATTTACACAAGGAAGAAAGATGAGGGATTTCACTCTTTCAAGATCGAAGAGTAGCCAAACCAAAGTCCTTTACATGAAATGATTGATTTGGTTTGAACAGCAAAAAAGCATTCGAACTTGAGAGGTGCCTTCTTCTCTGGCCAGGCACTAAAATAGAAAAGGATCTTTCCCCAGAGTGGTAAGAAGCAAGATTGGGGTGGTATAAGATAAAGAAGTCGGTGCTGCTTTTGCTATTATAGATCTAGTCTTTGCTTAGTTAAATTCCTTCCCGCTCTAGTTTGACTAGCTTTCCTTTCATGTGGTTTAGTCTTGTTGTGAACATAAGGTGGTCATAAGCACAGTTCTCTCATTCTAGCTTAGCCAACCATACCATGAGAAGAGGCTTACTTGAAGGTAGATTGCCTTTGTATATCCTCACCTTGCATCTTTTAGGCCTGGGATTACTATCTCTTTACTTAGGATCCAGATCCCTAGAGAGAAAAGGGAGACTCATCAGCTTATAAATTAGCTCGTGGGCTAGTTTGCTTCTTGGATATGGGTTCTACTGCTACTTTGGGTTAGAATGCTAGATCAGGGGCTTACGGATAGGATCGAAAGTAGGGCTGCAAGGTTTTGCAAAGGGCTAGCTTATTCCTATAAGGCTGGACACATGGGAATGACTAGCTCTTGCTATAGAACTAGCACTTGAGAGTAATAAACTGAATTTAGCTCTATCATTTCTAGTAGGATTTTAAGGGCACTTAGCTTATTTGTCAGCCCAGGGATAGCTTTGAATTAACCCTACCCTTCAGAGGCTCATAGGTTTGTTCACTATTGACTTCCAATACAACAAAACCTTATATATGGGAGAAAGAACCTTGCTGACTCTAGCCTTTGAACTTCCTTTTTTAAACCCATCATTCTATAAATTTGTTTTTTCCAGACCTTGAGTTGGGAAGCATGCTAGACCATCAAACCCTACCTGCAAGTAAATAATTCCTTGTTAACATGGGATAAAGCTATAAAGTTAGAATGTGATATCGTAGAGCGTAAGTTACCATGCGCTGGAGCAGCTAAAAGAAAAAAATTGAGAAGTTAATGATGAGAAATATGAGTAGGAGAACGAGCTATCGAATCAACTATCCACTGGTTGTATCTAGCTTGATTTTTTTACTAACAGAAGCACCTGCCATGGGCTTTACTGACTAACGAGTTCTCTATTGCTATCCATCTAGAAGATTGCTTAAACATGTTTTTTTCAAGAGATTGAATAATGGTGCTGATGCCTTAAGTGTCTAAGCCGAGTTAGCTTCAATAAAGCTGGATGAGCAAGTCAGCACAAGACAAGTATCGCACGAACTGAGATCACTAATATTGTGATAGCTAGCAAGTAGGCAAGCAAGAAGCCAAAAATGTGAGGATTGGATTTTCTAAAGCACACTCAATGACTTTTTTTAGGCTTTCATGATGTGGAGATAACTAACTACCCATCCTTCCAATGGGTATAGGGGTTATGTCATGTACGAAACTAAATAGTTTACCACTTCTGGTTCATCATGCTGCATCTCTTCCGAGACTAGGAATGACTTTTGCCTGTTGCATACTCTGCTTCCATTACTGTATGAATAGAATTTTCTGCTATGGTTTGAGCAGCATACGGGGTGTCCCTTTTTTCTTCTCTTTTGCCTTTGAATTCACAAGTACCTATGTAGGACCAGATAAGCTCCGACAAGAGTAGGTAAAATAAGCAACATAATGAATGCCTTGCCTTAAGGGCATTAGTGCATCCTAGGGGCCAGGATTGTTTTTTTTGGCTCGTAGGCTAGGGGTGAGTCATGTCTTTTGCATACAACTTTCCTTCTTCCAGTAGTTCTTTATAGGATTCAGAATGAAGACTGATTCATCCCATACCCCTATAATCTATAATAATGGTAGAGTCATGGTGAAGGGTACTTTTTATGAATGGGATGGAGGAATAAATCGATACTGCCTTACATAATAGAAGGAGAAGCTCTAGTCGAGTAGCACAAAGATAAAGGAAAAGGACCCTTGGTTGCTATTTCCAAAAAAGAGATTCACCATTGTTGCCGGTCTTTCCACCAATGAGCACTTGCTTCTCTTCATGCTGCAACCAAAGGCCGCTTCACTTGGTAAGAACTGAGACCCTTTGACAGTCAACCTATGGTTGCCTTATGTCAGGTTGGTTAGTCAAGTAAATGGCAACTACAGGAAGACATACTTAATGAAGTGGTGAAGCAGGCCAACACTAACTAAAGGATAGCCATCGAGCCACTAAGGAATTGGTTCTACTTGGAAAGGGTCTACCCAAAAAAGAGTGTTTTTCTTCAGGCCTTCATTAATATGGGGCATGTCTAAGCTCATCCACTTACTACTTATGATGCCCTCTCTCATGCAATGCGATCGTATCACACCTATGAAAGCAAGAGCTTGAGCATAGTAAGAAAAAAGTTGTTCCCGAAGGTAGTACAACGTGGATCATGAGATGCATTTTGCATGCAACATTGAGATCATGTAACCATCCCAAACAACAACAATATAAGCATAATAATGCATGGGAGGGGGTGGGGGGGGGGGGGGGGGGGGGGGGTCTGCACAACCAACCTTTCATGATTTATTAGCATGTCCAATTTTTTGAATTCTGTTCCTTTCGGATCGCATCTTACCAAGGAGATATATGATAGTAGAAAGGGAAACCCCAAAATAATTCTGCTTGGCCACTCCGAGGGTGAGGATCAAGGGCAGGTCGAGTGGCTATAGCTCCTTTTAGGAAGGAATTTCTCAAGATGAATCAAACCCCCTAGCATGAGTCCTTGGGTGGATTGCTTTTCAAATCCCTTTTTTTACCAAAAGATTCGAAATGACAGGTCAAAGCATCTTAGCATATGACATGAACTTCACTGTGCATATTTAGAAAATTCCAGATAGGTGTTCCCCACTAGCGGAGACAAGACCTACTTGTGGAGACCATCCTTATGTTTATCTTCTTTACGGACATGAAGGGCCACTATTATACTCGATTTTGGCATATCGTGAGTGCTCCGCTTGGAGAGAATAAATTCTGTGCCATTTCAAAGAGATGGTGAGAGGGAAGCAAGATATGTTATGTATTGAGAGTAAGGTACCACCAGATAAAGTTGACTTATTGTTTTTCACTACGCTCCTGGCTATTTGAAAGTGTAATCTGTCAGATTGGTCTTGGCTTCTTCTCTCGATGTTCTTTGTAAAACTAAGATTAGTCATGACAAACTCATATCACAATTTGTCAATATGATACTACATGTGAGTTGCAAGTCAAACTTCTATGCTGTATGACAAAAAAGATGAGGATCAAAGAAATGAAAATATATGCCTGGGCCCGGGAGGGACTTCGACTACTTGTAGTTTATGCATTCACAAATTCTAGAAAGCAATCAAATGAATTTGATTTTCTATTCAAGTCAAGTAGTCCCGCTAGCCTGATTAATCCAAGTAACTAGCTCATTTGCATTCTAACCTATCCTTGCTTGAGAGATGCAAGGTACCTATGAACTCTTCTATGATTTGGGATAGAATTGCCTTCTAAAGGATAGAGGCTCGATGAAATGCTTGATTTGATTGACTGGACTAACATTTGTGAGAAAATGGAAGTGCATGCTAGCGAGAAGAGTTAACACCCCTACCGAGTAGAGAGTGTAGAGTAGTAGAGTATTCATTGTTTGCACCCCTATAATAGAAAATATAAGGCTTAGAAATTTAAACTACTGGCATTTTCTGACCAATAATAGGATTAAAGTTATAGTTCCCATTTCTATCTAGTAATCCCATAATTTTAGCAAAGCAAAGAGAATATGTTGTAGCATATTATATTAATGGCTTTTCCAGCAACCAGTTATCAGTCCAAAAGTGAGTTACAGTTCCATCTCCAATAAGTCAACAAGAATTATCAATTAGAAGCTTAGCATTAAAAATTATTCTAGAACAAAGCTTTGAATAATTTTGAAAAGGTATTTTCTTTAGTGAATGCTCTTAGAATTGGTACCTAAATCCTAGTTAGTTCCTGCCATCTATGCTGCTTCCCTTACTGATAGGTGATTAATAGAAAAAAAATACTTTTGACTTTCTTGGACTCGGTTGAACTTTCTTAATCCCAGCTCCACTAAAACCACCTCATGATCTTATTGAAGATGCCTTTCTTAACTAGACAAATAAGAAAGCCAGAAGGGCTTGACTGATGGATTAGTTTGAGTTTTTGGATGAAAGAGTGAAAATCAATCGAATCAAAGACTTGTTGCTTAAAAGTTTTAAGCTCAGCCCATCTTTCCTACTATGATTCCAAATATAGTAGCTAGTTAACAGAGTGAAAGAGCTTAAATAGTCATTGCCGTTGCAGGTCCATTATTTAGGTACTAAATCTAAACTGATTTAAAAGTCAAGTCTTCTTAGTCTGCATCCATTCCTTCATCCTTGAGTATAAAGGGATAGACATAAGCTGTTACAGACTCCACTACTATTGATATTGAATTCCCTGCTAGTCTGAGTGCTATAGAAGTAGCTGTAATGGTGCGCTATGCTACGAAGGTGGTGAAAAGGATCTCTTAGGTAAAGACCAGCTCCCTAGCTTCCTGAAAAAGAAAGAGCACTATTCAAACTACCTTAGCCTATTAATAGGATAGGCCTTACTTGACTGGTTGAAAGTGCTTTGCTACTCCTTTGCTTGCAAGGAACCCACGTTGTAGAGCTCGAAAGCAGCTTTGCTGGCACTCATTCATACTAAAAGAGATTAGACTGAAACCTTGCTACTATGCAGTTATTCTCTCTTTCTTCGGGTGTACTCAAACTATCTCTTTCATAGACTCTTCCTTCTCGTTCTTCCCCAAATTTAACTTTTTCCCCTCTATCTATAGCTCTTGTACTTACGAGGGGAACACTTGATTATCTTATTAGATGGAAAGCACTTGATCACTTATCATTAGCTCCTTGAACCTAGTCTACTCGACCCGACCTTGACTCATATGACTTTCCTACTATCTTCCTAGCAATATATTCACTGGACATCAAATATGAAACATATAGCACTGCAACAGGCTACTCATATGAATCAACATATATTAGTAATAGTAATAGTAACAATGGAAGCACGAATGACACTGCCTCAAAGGCCTGACCACTTAGAGAGTGAAGACATGCCTCTCATGTGATTCAGTTTGATCTCACTCAATAGATTCACCTTTTAGGACAGGCTAGAGTGGATGAAACAAGCAACTATCCACTCTACTAGATAAGAGGAATAGAATTTAGAGACTTCAGACTAGTTGTACTCTTTGATTGCCATTGGCCTAAAATGCTTGCTTTCTATCTCACTTGTTTCCTAGTGCTGTTATGAGCACTGCTTCTTATTGAGCAGGGAAAGAAAGATATATGGGGACTAAAGGGAATGTCACTACTGGTAAGGGCATGTAAACTTTAAGTTGTATTGCTGGCAAGGAACTAGCTTTCTTAGAGGATTGCCACTGAGGGACTTCTACTTATACCTCTAGTGGTAGGGAGAAAAATCTTTTTATTGTGAAAAGGGGGACTACAAATGGATGAGACTGTAACGCAAACCTCAAAGAAGATAGAAAAAAGAAATTCTGGATAGATGGGCAAGAGACAAAGGGAATCTCACAATAGGGAGAGAGACTATGAATAAGCACTAATGATCTTTAAAGGAAGAAAGAGACTAGGAACTATTAATCATTAGATTGCCTAAGGCACATAGTCCTTTTAATAGATAGAACTCAAAGGATTAGGGGAATATTGGAAATATACTACTATAAAGGTAACTTGAATTAAAATGGGATCGGTTTACCTTAAAGCTTATAGGAAACTTCCACTAGAGGGCTAGTTATTAGATATGTTTTAGAAAGGACAACACATAAAAATGGGGGTCAAATGAAATGTGTTCATGAGTTGCACTATTTATCTATGCATAATAGGAAAAGAAAACCTGCTTGGGCCAATAGATCTTTTCACCATGATCCCAAAACACTAAAGGGTGACAGCTAATCCTACCTATCTAATACAAAGAGTGATTATGCTATGCTAAACTGCTAATAAATGCCTATTTGAAAGACTATGGAAGTGGATAAAAGGATTATAAGTAGAGCAAATGAATGAGCTTTTGTTTGCCCTGTCTCTAGCTTTATTATATAATATACTTTCCACTCCATCATCACATAAGGAGGAATCCTTAGAACTAGAAACTGCTTCCTTGGTAGAAGAAATCCAACTCAAATACATATAACTTCAACTTCTACTGGCTCTTTATTGAAAGCAACTCAAACTGACTACAATCGAAAAAATTTGCTCGCTTACAATAGCAATGGAAATAGAAACTACAGATACAATGGTAATAAAAGCAATTGACTTTCCAAGCTTCTTAATATTAGACTTCCACTACAACAGCATTGAAGTAAGCTAGCTTGGACATTGGCTCATCTAGACCCACACCCTATTAATAACTCCATTGGGCCTGCTCCCTTTAATTCCTTACATATAGAAAACTCTTCCTTATAGATAGACAGCTATAGTTTATGTATGGTCTTCCACTATAATTGGATGAAAAATCTCCAGGATCAAACTACCAGAAATGCTAACTATAAAGCAAATGCAAAAGCATAGGGTGTCAAGAATTGCATACAATTCTTGATAGGGTAGTTTACGATCAACTGCTTTTCTCTCATCCAATTATATGTGCTTCTTAGGGGTTATTCAGTCGATTATCACATTTGATTCACTTGTAGTGGTATTTTATGTTATGAAATTAAAAAAGATGCCATTGGTTTTTTTAGTTAGTTGGATGCCCGGGCTTATATTGATTATGTGAGTTTGATTCCGGTACTATAACTCTGTCATAGTTCTTTGAGTTAGAATGAATAGTATCAAACAGTGGAAAGAAAAGCTTATTTCAAGAATGGGAGAATAGATAACATTCTTTCAGGAAGAAGGGCTTCGATTGACTAACGCACCTCCGTGTTCTCATTTCCTCTGCATACTGCTCTTTTCTCATTTTCTTCACTTGCACTCAAATCAAACCTACTTTAGGGAAGGGGAATCTCTTATACATTGGTTATGAGATTAGATTCCCTACTAAAACCTTGGGTTTGTTTAAGTAAGGTCTCTTGCTTTCTGTTCTACTCTCTCAAGCACCAAAGTCCAATCAAAGCATAAGTCAGATGATTCATACACTTCTTCCTAGATCTTCCCCTACTATTGATAAGGGTCTATCGAATCTAACTTCTTAGGCAGGGTAGAAAGTTAGATAATATTAAGAAAGCCATCAAACATGAAATGATAAGGGACCACTCCAATAAACCTCTCATAAGAGTCATGCACTTCAATCTTGATCAAAATAAAAAACAACTCTATCCGTCTGTGCTGCTCTAGTATCCCTAAAATCACTTGATCTAAGTAATGCCAAAAAGAGGAGTAATCAGATTTGACAAGCGTGGAAAGTAATTACCAAGATATATTTGGCCTTTCAAAATACTCGAGAATGTGAGTTTGGTTGCTTATCGATTAGCATTACTACCACATTTATCTGGTGTCCACGTGATATTTCATGTCTCTATGCTTAGGAAATATATTCATGATCCAACTCATGTAATGGATTAGGGCGAACTAGTTATTGATGCAGATGGAATATTTAAAGAAATGACAATGCGTATCATTGATAGCCGAGACCAAGTTTTGCGACACAAAATTGTGATACTAGTAAAAGTAATATGACAGTATCAAGGAATAGAAGAAGCAACATGGGAACGTGAAGACACGATGTGTGTTGCTTATTCTTTTTTATTTGAAAATTAAGGTATGTATTTTAGTAATTTTATAATTATTTGACTTCAGTATATGTTTATAAGTGTAAAGGTGTATTTGTAAGAATTTTGGGATGAAATTCTTTAAGGAGGAGAGAATGTGAAATTCCAAAAAAAAATAAATAAATAATTAATATAATTTGATTTCTAGGAAAAAAATGAGCAAAATGGTAATTTTGCAAAAAGAGAAAATAACCTGAAAATTTTAGAACACTGATGATAAAATGAGCATCATTATTGATTCATCTTGGAAAATATAACTGTGGTGTCAAATTTCGCTAAATTCTGAAAAAATTAAAATTTAGTTATATTTTTATTTAGTTAAATTATTATTAGAATATTTAGAAAAAAAAATCACGCGTAACCGAAAGACTGCGCCATGATGTCCGCATGTGGATGTGCATGCGCAGACGTGGTCCGTCAGCCGTACAGGCATCAACCCAAAGAAAAAAAAATAAATAAAAAATTAATTAATAATAATAATTATAGAAAAAAAAAATAAGAAAATGTCAGGAATCTAGAAAACGGGAGAAGTCTGAAAAAAAATGTTTCGACGGCAAGGAGAGAGATACAGTACAGAAAAAAAATATCCATTGATTTTCTTTTAATCGTAAGGGATTATTCTAGATTCAGAATGAAATAGTTCAATAACTAAAGTTACTTTACACGACGAGATATTCAGTTTGATATCAAATTTATAAAATTTCCGTGAAATTTTCTAAAAGGTTATGGTTTTCTCTTATCAAAATTTCTTTCTATTTAATGGCCATAAATGATCATATTTTATATTTCAATTCGAATTGTTAGAAATTTTATTAGAAATGATTAATTGGTGAAAAGTTTCGGTATTTCATTTAGTAAAAGTTAGTCCAGGACAAATTGGATTTGGATTGTTATAATTGTGTATAAAACATAGGTTAAATTGGAAATTACATAATTACATTTCATACCCATAGTAACATTCCATATACATGGGTGGGCGCATGATATATATATATAAGTATATGGATGGAATTTAGCGAACTCGAATTAAGAAAACATCCAGACAGAGTTGCATGAGATTTTATTTGGTACATGGCTATTATAGATTTGCGAACTTGAATTAGGACAATGTCCAGGCTGAGTTACAGTGGTGCACATTTCTCGGAGTAAATCCAAGAAAATTATATTTTATTCGGATAAATGCCCAATATGTTTTTCGGAGGAGGTCTATTTTTCGGAATAATTCGAAAAAAATAAATATTTCTATAGACACACACACACATAAAATATGTCACACTTGGCTTCAGCATGTGTGAGGAAATCGATGAGACTTAGGATTATGAGAATATAAATAATTTATCCATAATTACATTCATTTAAACATTGTACTTGAATGAGCATTGATTTATATGCATGATGTTTTACGTGCACTTAGGTAGGGAGTAACTCTGAAAAAGTTTTCATCTACTGAGTTTTGCTCATTCCGTTGCGGGACCCCTTTTCAGGTACAGGTCTAGGGCAGATGACAGATCCACATACGAGATCACACATGTGAAGGGAAGCCGGTTGTGGTTTAAATAATATGTTATGTATTTTTTGTATTTCGCTGAGCAAATAAAATAAAAAAAATATATGGTACATTTGAGAAAATTTATTTTATTGCACATGGTATTATGTGATGGAATGAATAGGACCCCTAGGGGAATAGGGTGTCATAGAAGATTACTCCGTCTAAGTCAGTTTTGGTTTGACTTTCAATGCTATTTAGATGGTAACTTAAGAAGACACCCCCCCCCCCCCCCCCCCCCCCCCCCCCCCCCCGGGGGGGGGGGGGGGTGTTGTTTCTTTAGGAGTAGCCTGAAGAGATTGGTCATCATGCACGGCATCAAGTGGAAGAAGCCTTGTAACCCACCATGTGTGCAAATGAAGTGGTAGAAAATCCATTCCTATTGAACCTGCTCAACCATAACATTGGGTATGTAGGTCCAGCTGAGACTATGTTCTACCGACCAAGTGTAGTTGCCTCAATAGTAAGGTTTTCCCTGGTCAAAATATTTCTCATTAGATCTGCGAGGATGCCTGACCAGAGTTTAGATCATTAGTCAATCCAGTTTAAGCAATTTTTTTTATTTCTATTGGACTTGACCGACTCTATATTCTATTCTTTTTTTTTATTGCTAAGAATCAAGGATTGAATTGTCAATGGATAAATAGGATTCTATTGATTCGAGTCTCTCCTTTATATAAAATATAAAGCTATTATAGTCAGAGACTATCTCCTAGGAGCTCAAAGAAAGTCTTCGACTAATTGAATTAGAGTAATAGCAGTGAGAGTAGCAAGGAGTTATGCACACGCTAAAGTAACTGAACCTTTTGTACTAATTTTGTCCTTTGGAGATAGCAGCCTCTTCCAATCCACAAGTGGAGTCCGAATCCAAAGCTAAGGCTGTGTGTGTGGGAGGGGGAGGGGTGTCAGGTGGGGTGGGGGCCAACTGAGCAGCTTATCTAACCTATAAAGATAAAAACTTGAGGTCTTGCTCATGGATCCAATTGAGAAGCTCACGGAAAGACATCAATCCATGGATATGAATATTCAAAAGGCTGAAACTGGCTTCCCATTTCTATATATTGAGTATCTTAGCCCATTTCGTTAACAAAATATGGGTGGCATTAAAAAGAACACCCGATTGAGCACTTTTCTTTGCACCACTCGAAGACCCACCATGTTGACAAAGAAAAAATTTCAATTTGACTCTTAACAGTCATAATACCATCACCTATGGTAGCTTGACCAAGGTCCTTCTATCTTCCTAATGATAATGATTCCTTCGAGTGATTGAGGAATTACAAAGCTTGAATGAGACTTTTTGAAAGAAGAAGGAATAAAATTGCTTAGCGTGATAGGGCCCACGGAGCAGTAGGAAAGCATCTACGTTAGTAGCAGATAGAGTATCTAGTTAAGTTTGAATGCTAATAAACAAATTTCTAACTTATTGACTAACTACCTACACTAGTGAACCAGTCTTGAGGATCGGGACTTGGCTCAAGAGGAAAGAAGAAAAAATGAAAGGGCTTAGGACTGCTCTAAAGGATTGACAAATCACTTGCCCTATAACCAACTCTCCCTTGTATGTACTTTCAAACTAGCCTTAAAAAATTAAAAAAGATTTCACTGGCTGTAACGGAGAATACATGAAAAGGAGAAGGCATGAAATGATGGACTTCGTCTATATATAGGAAAATAAATGAAAGTAGTCAGTTTGAAAAAAACACTTATCATAGTAGTCCAGAAAAAAATGTCTCTCTTCTAATCCTCTCCATTTAGACTGATACATGAATTACACTTGAACTGGCTTTTATTTAAGGTCAGGCTTAATCACAGGCTAGCTTGCCTATAAGATCATCTCTAGTTTTCTGTCTATCCCTAGCTTAGGTTGCCGGAACTTGTAGATATCCTGTCTAAAACAGAAACAAAGAAAGAATCCAACTCCCATCACAAAAGAAGCTAGCTTTCAGCACTATAAACAACATGAAATGGAACTCAATGGCAATAAGCTCTTATACTTAAGAAACACTCCTTTCACAATATCCCTTCTAGGGCAAGAAAGATTTTCTCTTTTTTCGATTTTCCTCTCATGAATCTGACCCTAATTTAGCCCTACAACCCATAGAACTATAAATGCCATACAAGTAACTAGCTTTCTTGTTTGATCCCTACCAAAAAAAAACTAAGGAAAGTATGTGAGCTCTATTTTCCTAGTTGAAACTTCATTCAAATGAACTTCCTTTTAGGAATGCATGACTGGAAACTGAAACTATAACTATTGCTACTCCAACTGCTATTGGCATGTGAAGTTCCTAAAAAAGAGGTATTGATGTTGTTGGCTTTCTCTTTCAAAAGAAGTCATGTTGGGTGTGAGTCACTCTAACTTCTACTTGAACAACTTTTCTCCATTGCTGGATTGACCTAGCTTTAATTCACTTCAAAAGTAGGTTTTCCTGAAATGAAATGAAAAGGGAGTGCCTTCCTATGTGTCGCATTCCCACATCTTACCCAGTAAAAGTAGGAGGACCAGTATTTGTAAGCTCCATCTAACAGCATGATGACCTAAACTAGAGGGACTAAGCTAAGTTACATGTAGTAAGAGAGAGAGATGACCTAGGCCAAGGGCTAGCCAAGAGAGAAGATCTTCTTAAGAAGAAAAAAGTCCCCTTTTCATTATTGCATAAGCAAAATCTAGTCAACAGGATTAAAGATCAAATTATCTCTAGTAGTGTCGCATTAGGGAAAAAGGTAACTATCATCTCGATAATCACCCTATTTAGCTAAGAGAGAGGAAGTCAAGTATTTAGGCTAATCAGTCTCCACAATAAAATAGCTTAATCATGGGATTGAGAGTGAGATCTTATAAATCTCAGAAGACCAATCATGAATAAACATAGGTAAGGCATAATAATCTATCATTTCTCGGCACTTTAAGAAAAGATGAATAACTCGATGGTTCCTTTATGTCTTAAGTATGCAAGGATGGAATTCCATTCAATTACCCTAAACACATTCAGCTTGAAAACATGAAATTGACTAGTTGGACTGGCTTTCTCCCTCCCCTTTCTTCCAATCTCACATCTCGTATTATTACACTCTCCGGTTTGCTTCCTTGGTCTAGCCTATGTCCTAATGTTAGAAAGCATGTTTTCATCGAAGAGTTCGGTATCATGGTCAACCTTTTTACAGCATCGATACCAGCTTTGGCCTACATTTTTCAAGCCAATTCTTATTTATTGATTTATAGAGAAAGGCAGTCCTAGCAGCCTTAGGAGATGCTGTATATGTAATTTGTTTTTTAATAATCTGTTTGTATAACCAAATGTTTTTTTTCTGTTTTAAAATTTTCATGTAAGTACATGAAAGGAAATATTAAGAGGCTAAGGATGCAGCAATGACACAATAACGGAGGTCCCGCTGACTGGTCAGTGCACCAAAATTTTTGGAGCAGAGCTTGACTTGTCCAATGATCCGACCCGCTCCAGTTAAATAAACCGAGAGAATTTTTAATTTTAAAATGTTTTGTAATTTTATTTTCGGGAGGCTATTTTTGGACCCGTGGAACTGTTCATCATCTCTATCTCTTCTCTCTACGTGATTTATCGCGACTATTCTGTGTGCTGCATACTGTAAGACATTTTTGTTGGTTTAATCTGTAACCCATAAGCATTTTCTGGTGGATGTAGCTAGTCGTATTGAGCGACTAGCGAACCACATTATTTTTGGTATTTGTTTCTCATTTTTTTGATTATGTCGTGGATGGTTGTTGGATTGGGATATATATATTACTTGTTTTCTGTATTTCTATTATTTCTGTATCTTAATCTCACTAGCGTGGAAGCGCAATTGCCCAACATGAGAGATCAAGAAAAACTATTTTAGTTGCCCCCCTATTTGGGCTTTATGACTTTATCGAGCAACTTAGTCCCTGAGATCCTGGGAGTCATGCAAGCATCTTAATATCCAATCAAATCCTATTTTTCAATGCTCAATCCAAGTGGCATTGAAAGTCTTCTTCTTTCGGTCTCAAACTAGGGCTGTTGAAGGCATTATAAAGGTGTCTTTAATAAGGAAAGTGACCTTATCTATGTGAAAAAAGCCATATTTGGTGTGGACTCCCCCTCCCTCCCTCCTTCCTCGTACGTTTGTCTCGATCCTTTCCTCTTCTTATTTTTTCTTCTTCCTTTAGCTTTCAATTTTGTGAAGATAGTGCCAGATATTTATATAGTTGCAAAGGTACCCTTTTTGATCAAGATTGAGGGCTTATACTTTTTACATCCAAACCTTTGAAAAGCTAGCAAGTAAGTTAGCCAGCATAAAGAATTCCTATTAGTTAAGATGCAATTTTTAGGCTCTTTTGAAAGAACCTAGAAACTCGGTACCTTCTTGTTGGGTAGATCTGATTGGTTGGTAAGATCTCTAATGGAGACTTTCTTTGCTGCTATTAAAAGACCATTCGTGACCCACGGAGAGACTGAAGACCTCCTTTCCCTTTCCCACCTATCCCCCGCACAAGAGAGGACTCGCTCTGGCTTTAAAGAGCCTCTTTTTAGCAATCTCATCTATAAGAAAATATTGACCATCTCTTATTCCAAATGTGAATGACAACTTTCAGTGAGTCTGAGTTTGATGATCAAATAGTCTTCCGATTGTGTGTGTTAAGAAAGGTATGCAAAATTTAACAAAAGAAAGAAGATCAAAGAGCTCTCCTCAAAGAATCATAGGCTTAGCTTTGCGAGACCTTATCGGTCTACTCAAGGCATTGCTCTAATGGGTGCAGCTTTCTTGATCTAACTTTTTGAATAACTGAACAGACTATTGTCCATTCTTTCTTCTTTTAAATAATTTCTAGTTTGTTAGTTGGATCACTCCTAAATGCAGGCATGATCTTCTATACGATCAATTGCCATCTCATAACACCATAGTGTGGGAAACCTTTTATCCTCGACAAAAAATAGATTGAGTTCTTATTGTCTCAAGAGGTAGATGGAGTGGAATAGGGCTACTCCACCTGACTCACATTTGCTCCACAAGAAACCACCACTAGGAGGTGAAGTAAGTCGAGGGTTTCAAGGCAGATATCACCATAACATGGTAGTAGAAAAATTGGTCATTATAAGCAGCACTATAGAGGGGATAAAGACACAAGACTTCAAACTCATCCTCTAAGCCAGGTTCCTTGTAAAGTCTATCTGCTAGAGACATTCACGGTGCTCACTCGGTTGAAAAAATTCCATACTTGAATTGAACGCCCTCCATCATACAGTTCAACAGACATTAAAGAGGGCTCATGCAATCATGGGACCGACGGTGAAAAGCTCGGGATGATAATGGGGCTATCAACTGGTCTTCCAAGAAGCTATATCTTTTTGGCATCCCTTGTAGCCAAGTGATACTCACTCCGTACGATGAAGGATTGGGCCTTTGAGGTTGGAACTTATCACATTACTAGGTAGATTAGTTGGGGGATAAGTGTTATAGTTCAATAGATGTGCTTCTCATTATATTGAATAAGAAGCTAGGCATGTAGTGCTCCGGCGATGAAGATTCTAACCCATTTTGGGTAGTAGATAAAGAGATCCACATAAGTCGTGATCTGCTAAGTAACTAGAAACTAGTCACTATAGCCCCTAGTTGTGAAGCTTACATACCTAGATCAATTATGGGCTCCCCCTACTACTAGTGGGTGCCTCTAGTTTGAGATGGGACTTTTTAAGAAAAAGAAACTTTTCTGGCAGAGAGAATGGAGTTGGTCATTGCTTCAAGTCATCAAAGTTCACCTAGAGAAACTTCGTGAGAGTGGAAAACATTAAAAGTCTGCTGCCTTGCTTCCAACCACATCTCATGTAATGTTAGCTACCATTATCACTGAACACTAACCAAAAGTCACTTGCCTTTAGTTCAACCCCCCTTCATTTTCACACTTACTATAAAGTTGCCATAGTCACATCAAGGGTCACTGTCAATTCCACAAACTTATTATGATAAAAGGTTATTATCACCATCACTATACCAACTCCTTCTGCCAAACCTAAATGAAGTAGTGCAGGCAGTTCCCCTTCTTCGGATGGGGCTTTTTGGATTTCCCCGGGCCATTGACTTTGGTTCCAGTTCTAGAGATGGGTACAAGCCTCTATTTTAGCTTGAAACAAGAATATATAGAGTTTACTCAAAAGAATGCGTGGAGTGAGGCCTTTCACGGTTAGCTTTCAACTCTATTCTATTGTAGTGGCATTAGGAGTTAGTTGCTTGCAAAGATAACAAAAAATCTATAGTATTCAAAATCCCAATAGGGAACCCACCTTTAAAATTAATTTCCCAATTATTTTTGGTCATATTTCGAAGCTTCGAGATCAATGAGAAATTTTATAAATGCACGACCCCTCTTTTTCACCGCCACCAAGATTTCTAGCAAGCATTCCTTTTGCACCTTGATCTCTACTGCTACCTTCATAGCTCTATCTGTCAATCTCATAGCTCTCATTGATAGGCACTAAGTACTAGCTAACTACCTTCCTTAGCCATTTTCATCGATCTTGGTCGGTCATTCCCAGCCTAGTCTCGATCAGTCTCATGAGTGGAAATGGATCTCTCCATGGCAGAGAGGATGACTTTCACTTAATCGATAGTGTATGCTATCCTTTATACACCATGCAAAGCTTTAAGATGCCAGACTAAGTTTGTAAGGAGTTGGTTAGAAAGTGTAGGGCCTTTATATGGGGTGACAATGAGGAACGACTGAGAGTGCATATGGTCTAATGGGATGACATATGTAAACTGAAGGGTATAGGAGACTTGGGATTACGTAAGGCTAAGAAGTCTAATAAGGCCGCTCTTGCAAAGCTTGGTTGAAGGTATATCTTAATTATATACAAGTTCTTTGGGCTTGAGTGCTTATAGGGAAAAAGGGTATTGGGCGTGAACCTAGCAACTTCGAGAGAGTTGGTCATTCTCATGTTTGGAATGGCTCCTATGAAAGTTGGGAGAAGTGTGCTCCCATAGTTGGATTTTTGGTGTTAGTGCATTTTTGGAGAGATAAGTGGGTTATTTATAAACCTCTTATAGAGTTGGCAATTTCTCCCATAGAAGAATCTAAGCTCATTGCGGATTATTAGGGGGGCAATAGAGAGTGGAGATGGCCCAAATTCAAGCACTTAATCCTGACTAGGATATTGATGCCTCTTTCTAGTATTAAGATTTTTGGCAGCTAATGGGAATTTGATGATAAAGTAGGCCTATGGAATGCTAGCTGAATTAGATAAGAAAAGGGAATAAAAAGGGTGGCGGCATGTTTGGGAAGTCTAAATACCCTAACAAATATGGGCTTTCCTTTGGCTAGCAGCTAGGGATAGATTCATGACCAATGACACTAGGGTTAAAAGAGTGCTGGCTAGTGATAGTAGATGTGGAGGTTGCAATGGTAGCTACGATGACACAATGCATGTGTTGCGGGACTATCCCCATGCAAGGGTATTTTGGCATATTTTGTTTCATAAGAATAAATGGAATGAGTTTTTCTCAGGGGAGTGTAGAGAATGATTGACCAAGAACATGATGAGGAGGGAAATTGAGGGCATTCCTCTTCAGTGGAATGTGTTATTTGCTTTAGAATGTTGGTGCTGTTGCATTGGCGAAATCAACTAGTTTTTGAACCTAGAAAGTAGCTGCCATTTAACAAGGTCTCTTTTTTAGTGAACCAAACAAGACAGGTGAAGGAAGCTTAGAGGTGAAGCACCACACTCTGTGTTGCAGGCGAGTAAACGAAGAGTGGCCATTCAACCTATTTTACCTGAATCTAAAAAAAGATCTAATCTTGGTGGAGATCATCTCAGTCTTTATGATGCATTGTATATGACCCCTAGGAGCCAATTTAGCTAAGAATAGCTCATGATACTTCAAATGTAAGTCACTATGAGGTTATTGTTGCAGTTAGTATCAGACATGGTTGAAGCTTATTAACCAATCTATATAGAGTAGGCACCCTTAAACTTGGAAAGGAAAGAAGGGGAAACTATTGCTAGATTTTCCACACTGACACATAAATTTATACTACTTTGTTTCAAATGATGGTGGTGAGTCAAATGCTACTTCATAGACAGGGAGAACCAACCCACCTACCAAATTAGTTTGCTCTGATGACCAACTCATACCAGTCTCCCACACAGTAGCCTGTTGGTGTGTAGCTAGCGATCTATGGCAAAAATGCTTTGGGGCTCTATTCATTTCCTTTCCCAGCTCGAATTGACAATTTTATTTTTCCCGATCTTCTCTATCTTGCATAATGGGATGAAGGGAAAAGAGTTTTGATTCGTAGGGGGAGGAAGGCAAGGCAAGAGCTTGAAATCAACTTTCATTCTTTTTACTTGACATAAGCCTTCCTGAAAGGTTTTTCCATCTCTTTTTTTTCATAATAGACTGAAGCTGAGCCAAAAGCTATATATGTATAGCAAAAATTTTTCGAGGCATTCTCCCAGCATTTCATACCACACATGCTCCAACAAAAAGAAAGACCAATGTCACGATGGCTGCTGTGGGACCCAATCATAGTGCTACTACTAATGTGATGAGATATAAGTGCTTAAACCTCTCCCACTCTTCCTCTCCTATCTCTAAAGTTTATTCACCCAATTCAACATCTTTTTCCCTTACCTTCTGATGGGCTTATTGCCCAATCTCTTGAAGTGCCTGATCGTGCCCCTACTCAAGTGGTTGACGACCCACGATTGTGTGAATGTGATCTTTGACTATTAAATAAGAGCATAGGAGCTTAGTTCAGAAGATCGGTTCCATCCATCATAATCCTAGTTGATGATGTGATCTTTCTTCTATACTACTTGCCAAGTTTTATGTTGCCTTGCTTGCCATAGCCTTTATAGAATTGGGGTTGTCTACTACTTCATCTGCAACAAAGATTATTCTTGCAACCAATAGATTTTCTTTCTTTTTACAAGAAGAAGTTGTAATAAATAAATTGAATCTTCAAAGAAAAGGCAAAGGCTAAACCCAGCAAGAGGTGAATATGATGATACATTCAGTCCAATTATCTAGATGACTATGTAAGATATAAAACATGTTGCTTTTAGGTCTCATATTGGTGTATGCTTTTAACTTTTACAAGGTGATGCCTTTTGGTCTAAAGAATGCCAGTACAACTTACCAGCGAGCAATGACCAACATTTTCAAAGAAATTCATCACAAGGTTGAGTGCTAAGTATATGACCTCGTTCTACAACTTGAGTCATGCTTATCCAGTGATAGCTTTTGTGTTCAATTCGTTGGGCAAAGAGGTTTTCAAGGGTCTCTATCTCAAATAGCTTCCATAATATGAACTCAAAGCCTCATCATCCGCAAAAAAGAAAACTCTTGCATAGCCTTCATACCTGGACTTTCCCTTTTGGCACAACAAAAAGCAAAGGTTGGCAACCCATGCTATCTTTCGTCAATAGAGAAGTATGAACTTTATGCATGGCTTCATAGATAGGCATAATTTGCACTTGTTTTTTTCCATTTGGATTTCCACATGTGGGTTGCTTGATGTGGCTTTCGAGGCCCTATGTCCTTTTCTTTGGGGAGTCCAGTCCTCTTAGCATTGGGCTTAAATGAATGAAGAATTGATTTGCATAGTACGTAGTCCCAATCTCACTTGGATCGCTTCGAGCAACATGATTAACTTCTTTGATTTATTGATTCATTCTTCCCCTGGCAGAAAAGAAACTGCTCCTTACCCCCAGCAAACCAAAATTCTATCCTTCCTGCCATAGATGCAACCCGGACTGCTTTGAGATAAGTTCAATAAATGGCTAGTCTGCTTAAGTACTCACTTCCACGGAGCAGTAAGCATGCGAGTCAATTAGTCCCTTTCCCACTTTTATCTCTTAACTCACTTTTCAAGTCTAACCTTTTTCCTAAGATTGGTTCATCACTCACAAACCTACCAGTCAGTGATTTAGTCAAAAAAAGTAAATACAATACAAGTACGAAATGAGCTAACCAACTGAGCTCGAAAATAGGAAAACACTACTTAAAGACTCCTCGACTTGTATGCTACAAGTGCTTTCTGATTTTTCATTTGCTGCGTCAGGTGAAATACAGTGTCCAATTCATTCAACCTATTCTTTGTTGGTGCTTGCTTCGATTCTATAAAACTAAGACTCCAAGACCTACTAAGTATTCTTTGACCTTATTTTTGCCATATTATTTTTCTATTTCATTAAGTAGGTTATAACAAAAAGGAAAAGCCTTCTAACATAACAAGTTCGATATGTGAGTTTCCTCAGAAAGGAAAAGTGTATCAATCAATTATCAATCACTTTTTTTGCATTCAGATAGTATTGATCTAGTTCAGATTTGTAGTAATAATGTCCTGAAGTACTCCTTCATTCTAAGAGCTTGGCCTGATTCAGATGCCCTTTCCTTAATGGGCTCTCCTATCTATGGTTAGCTATCCCCAAACAAAGGAAGCAGGGGCAAGGTTCAGACTGACTTTAACTGAATGCTCGCTTAATGCCTCTACAAGCAGGGCTTTATATTGGCTAGCTAGATTTAGTGGTTTCCCTTCTTTCAGGGAGGATTGACATTGATTTTGATTATGTAATTTTTATCCAAGATGAAAGCATTTATACATGGTGAAAAAGGGCTTTCGAGTGATCTTGGGGGATTCGATCACTAACTCATCCCAACTTGCCAATTTATGTCCTAGATCAAATACATTTCATGGTGGGATATAATTACTCCTTGCTTTGCTATGGAAAATAGAAAAAATACAAGGTCTCTCCATGGGTGGTAATGAAAAGCTATTAGAAGCCCCCTATCTTGAATCTAGGCTTGGATCTTACTCATTACGGATGAACACTTCAGGTGATCTGGTCCATTCAATTGAATGCTGTTTGATCTCTCAAAAAAAAGACTAGAGATTACCTCATCCATCTTAACTATGAAATTAAGTCACTTGGGGAAGAACGAGAATGAAAGAGTTAATGCTTTTTAAGTTACAGGCTCAAAGCTAGAGCACGAGGAGGCGATTTCTTCTCTTCAGGATTAGGCTCTCTAGAACCAGAACAAGAGACTAGTTTACTGTGGTCCGATCAAAGCATTCTGGAGATGGATTGGACTTGCTGCCTTCATGAAAATCCAATTTCTCTCCACACTATCCCTAAGGATAGAAAGTGACTAGTGGTTGAGTTACCTAATTCCATTCCTAAGACTCTATCTTCAACTCTTTCAAAAGAAAAATTCTATGAACTAGTATGAGAAGTGTCAGCAAGCATTTGAGCAGATCCATGAATCCTTTTTCTATCAATAAATACATGGTTGGAGATTTTTCTTCTCCATTAAAACTATGGGAGTAGGAATTAAAGCTTAGACTATGCCTTATGGAGGCCTACCGAGTGATAAATACTTGACGAGGGCTAATTTGTACAAGGCACGACTAGTAGAATAAGAACTAAGGAGGGCTAGGAAGGACTTCTACTAATTCCATGACTTGACTTACTTCAAATTGGACTGGAAGGAACCATCCAATAAATCTTTTCTTCTAGGCTTTCTACTAACGACTTTAAGGCTTACTTGTTAGAGTCAGAAAAAATTGAACTTGCTTTCTCCTGAGATTATCTTATCTAATCATTTGCCTGAAAGCACTTACTCAATGCTAAACCCTACTAACTGAATGACCTTCTCTCCCTCTTTCGGGCTTTATTGCAAAAAGTTATTCTAGCTTGAATTGAAATGAAACCAACTTAAATCTAAATCCAATTTAGATGCCAATCAAATGAGTTCGATTTCTCATAGTTGGAAAGTCAAGCTTTGATGCGAGAAAAGGAAGTAAAGCTAGTAGTGTATTCGCAAATAGAGAAAGAGAAGACCCTATCTTGGACTTGCAAGCTCTTTCAAGGGATTTTAGCAAGCTTTCGAGAAAGTTTAGATCCCATCCTTCCAGTTAGCGTTTATTTTGTCTGATTCAGGTTCATTATATTGGTTCACCGAGGCTACAGAAAGGTGGAAAACACTCAAGGAGAGACTAAACCATGAAAATAGGAATAGTAAATGCACTGGGAAACATGCATAGTACATACCGGTGCTATCAGGCATTGGATAAAATAACTAGCATCCGATAATAGATAGGGAAATGCTGGTATAAGCAATGATGGTAGAATACATGCTTGAATTTTATGAATGAAAAAAAAAAGCTGATTTACTAAATTAGTAACCTTGAATAAGAGATGAAAGTCGAGTTTAGGAGAGAAAATAGTCTGGGTTCACCTTCCGGCCATTCAAAAGGATGGCAAAGAAAGCATGTACCTTAATTTTCATGACCTCAACAAATCCTATCCCAAGGCTAACTTCATTTTGTAACTCATGCAGTGGATATGAGACATTTCCTCACTCTCCTTTTAGTGGGACCAGGCAGTCCTTCAACTAATTCAAGCCATTCAACATGTCTTAGAAGGAAAGTTCTTTCACTAAACATTAGATTATATACAACCTCAATACAACCAATCCATCATATACATTTATATGCAAAATCTTTTTACTTATTCTATTCTCTTAGAGAAATGGCAAGGATTAGTATCAGATCTTTTCTACCAATCCCCCTCATAAGAATAGTAATAGTAGGTAGTATGTGGTCAAATCTATAGCATCTTTCAATAGAGTTCAGCTGTAAAGATTAAGACTTTACTGGCTATTGCTGCATCAAAGAAGTGGTCCCTATACCAGCTAGATGTGAAAAATGCCTTCCTACATAGAGAAAATATTGCATTAGTAGGATCCACCCCATGTGATTTGTCATTCAATGCAAAAAGAGGGGCCCATGGCAATGAATGTTTAAATAAGATTCACTTTGTTCTGTATGGGAAAAGGAGTGAAAAGTGTAGCATGGCAATCATTGTGAGTACTAGTTTCATAGAGGCCCATGGAATAGTGACAGAATTGGTAATCTACCCAGAGTTCATAGGTTTATTATAATCCTCGGTCGTTAAGTTCAATGTTTATCCTCACTTGAGTACAAGTACATGATTGTCGTCCTATGAGTGAATATGATTCAGTCTAAGGTCAAGATGGCTTGAGCTTATAATGTTGTAAGCCTTAAGTACCCAAGCCTAGGGTTTATGCTGATGCCCCAAGGCTCTCTTCATAATAGCTGGTGGCAATGCTAATAGATTGGATGATCGATATGATACGCTCACTGCCAAGATATAACCATTCTTTTCTAGAAAAAAAACAGATATTTATGACTCCGAGATAGATGACCAAATCGGCAACGGATGTTGACGAGTAAGATCTCTCTGACATTGACTGAAATGTAAGGCCTCAAAATAGTTGACCAGCAACAGCCTCCCATTACTTGAACCAGTGAAAGGCTCCAGGATTACCTTAAGATATTATCAACGAATCGACTATTGCAAGAGTTGTGGAATATAGTCTTTGTCCTGTGAGTGTGAGTGGATTTTCTCTTTTGGTTTGAGATTGTGTGTAATTTGACTTCTTCTCCCACATCGGCTAGCTTTTTTGCTAGCATGCCTTGTGGTGAACTAGACTAATAATATCTTATATAATGTTTTTTCCCTTCTTGTATGAGACAAGATAAATCTCGAGATTAACAATATGGGTCTTTTAGGTGAGTTCACATAATCGTAAATAACTTTTCTTCAGGTGACTGGATTGCCTGCTAATGTGCCTCTTCCACCGATGGGGAGTTCTCTTCCATTCTTAGAAAAGATTCATTCTCGGGGGATCGGGGAAAAAGTTTATTGGAAAAGCTCACAGAATTTGAGAACATGTCATTTTTTCATGCTAAGGTAGTAATTCCTTACTCAATCTTATACCGATTGTGAATTATCTTATTAAGTAGGCATTTATATAAGAGGGTTGAAAAAGATCACTAAGTGGGAAGACAAAAGGAACTAGATTCAAAGAAGGGTTGGTATTGAAAGGTTTGGGTGGTCTCGCTTAATTGGCACTGGCCTATACTCTCAATCACTGACGGCTTTCATTGTCAACTATCTCTGATGAACAAAAGTGATCTGACAAAGGCAAGATATCTGAGTATATAATATAAAGAGAAGACTGACCTTAACCTATTGAGGCAAGATCTCAGCCGAACGAACTTGACCACGTACTCGAGCTTTGGATCGATACCCCGCCCACCTCCCTTCTCGTGTTAACACACTCACGAATAAAATATCACATATGTATGCTTACTCATTGCTACTACTTGAACCTTACCTACCTAACCTATAATACAACCAAATAGCCTAGGACCATCAATCGATTGGCTAATCTGCTCAAGCAAAAAAATATAATAGGAAATCTAACACGTTGTGCAATTAGACCTATGTGTCTTATCATTTCTAAAGAAGACTCCTTCCTTATTGTGTTGCGATTGATTCCATTCTATTGGGCAAAAGTTTATTCAGGCCCTTCCTCTGCTAATTATGTGCCTTTTGGTGAACTGCCTTTGGGTGCATCCAACATGCTGAAGTTTTATACTTTGCAAACCTCGATAACCACCTACTCCTCTTTGAATGAGGACCTTCACTCTTTATAAAAGACTCCCACTCCTATATAGAGAAGAGCAAAGTGCGTAGCAGAAATTTAGTCTTTTCCTTTTTTCCCATTAGGATGTCAATCAAATTCCTTCTATCTACTCTTACATAATCCGCTGCACTATTGGGCTAACTTGAATTTGGGTAAGAAAACTAGCTTTCTGTACTGAAAAAAGCATACTATGAAAAATCTTACCGTGTAATAGGAAGAGATGGTGCTAACCTTTATGTATAAGAAAAAGAGTGATAAGATCATGCTTCTTTTTAGGAGAGCAGTTCTCTTTGGACTTATTTCAAAGGACAGAAAATAGAATAGTACTGCTTTCGTGCCTTTAGTAATAAGAAATTTGTTTTCACTCTTATTCAATCAGAATGAATGGAATATGGATTAAGCCACTACGCACTAACTATCAGAGTAGGAAATAAAAAAAACCCCTTTATTTATGCTTTTCTAGTTTCTAGAAAGACGTTTCTTATTTTTTTTTGCTGTTTAGAAACCACTATCATCCAATCGTTTCTTTTAACAACCTTATACAAGAAGGGGCAAAGAATAGCAGGCCTCAACAATACATGCTTTCTAGCATTAGGAATGGTAAAAATTCATGTCTTTCCAGCCTTCTTCACCCTAAAGAGAAATGAGAGGTTACCTTTGCAAGATCATCATAAATAATGAAACTTTGTGCCATTATCACCTTTAGGAAAGACTTCACGTATTCATCATTCCTACTCACCCCTATGCCTTTTGGTGAACTGGAAATCCATTGTTGTCCTCCTTTGGTCATGTAGTGAAACAAAAGAATGCATTGCCCTCAATAATGAGAGTTTCTGAATGCCTTTTGAGTGTCCAGTAATGAATAATCACAACATGTATTTGAGCCATCTCGTTCTAATAGATTATGCTTGTTCTAAATCGACCAGTCATGGAGAGTCTCCATTATTTGACTTGATGTAAGGAATCATTATTGGCGAATCAAAAAGGTTCAATGACCATACTCTTCTATAAAATCCATCTCTTGATCACCCAGGACCGGCTTTTTACATGCTCTTGGTTGCTCTTTCTCCGATTTTGACTAAAAAGTTCAAATTCCATAATAGAAGTCCACCAGTCTTTTCACAAGTCAAGTGGATAAGGCAGTTATGTAGTCATTGGAGGGTTAGGTAAGATCCTTGTCGAAGGACATATCAATGAAGCAGATCTTTCATTGTAGTAAGAATTATAGCGTGGGCATCTACTTAAGGATGGGACTCCATATTCTTCGAAAAGCAAACATGGGACGCAACACTTTAGAAGGCCTGGTGGTCTATAAAAATCACAGCTGCTTTTAGGAGCCTCGGTGATCCCACTTTCACTGAGACAAAGAAGTGAGAAGCCTCGATAAAAAAGAAAGAAAGAAATGGAATAGGAATTATATCCTTATATAGATTCAAGAAGCAAAAGCTTCCTACTAGGGATCTCTACATAGCCATGGGGCCTTGAGAATGCCTACTTCTATGCAAAGCCTAACTACTTTGGAGCATGAGACAAGTAGGAGTTTGTTCTATTTGCTTGGGATTCTCAAAAGTCTTTTGTGTGTTCCTAGAGACCAGAGTAATAGCCAGTGAGAAGAGATTCATTTAATCAGTAGTTAAGAAAGGGAAAGAAATTCAGTATCTGGAAAGTTAGAGTTACACTCCCTAGATAAGGCCACAATTCCAGAAAGAAAGATACTAGATTGTAGTACACCTTTTATACCGAAGTACATGTAGGGAAAGCTAAAGGTAAAGTAAAACTAGGAAGACCTTCCTTCGCCCACCCAACTCTTAGAATAGAAAGTGAACCAGCCCTGCCTTAAAGCCTCAAAAAAAGATCTTGCGAGATGTTTTCTATACCCAGATGCTAGAGTATGAGAGGAGTAAGCTAACATTCTCTATGTATCCGTAAATTACTTATAGCCTACCACTTTGTGGGCACTAGCGTACTAAGTGATTTTATACCTCCCTTTTGTTTTTTGTTTTGTTTGTGAGCAAATCCCGCTCGCTATCAAGTAAGCTAGTGAATAAAGAAGGTTATAGTAATATAACTGGTTAAGCTATCCTAGCATTGTACAAGTCAGTCCCATGGGATCTTTATAAGAGAAAGTTTTAGTTCAAGCATAAGAAGAAGAGAAAGCCCGGTTAGTGTAAGCCATTCTAAAAGTTTTTAATACGTTCATGACCTGCTCCTTCCGGTGGTGTCTTCTTATGACATTTCCTTATCAACACACAGGCCCACAATAAACTTACCTTGAGGAAGCCTTACCTTCATTAGGCCTATTTTCCTTCCTCTTCTTACTAGCAATCCAAGTTAGAGGTACCAAGCCCCAAGAGGAATCCATCTCTTACTAGATTGATAAAAAGTTATCTCGATACGATCTATTTTTGAAACTTTGGAACAAACCATTCTAGACTAGTATACTAGGTAGTGTGATCAAGTCTTCTCTTACTAGTACCAGATTTGAATTATCTTAATGTTCGCTCCTATGGGAGTCGAAGCTACTACTTTCCTTTTCTCCTAGGAGAAAGTACTCTTGCAAAGAACCTTACGTCAAGACTAGTCCTTCTAGCGAGTTGCTTATACTCTGGGTTGATGCTTTCTTCAACTTTTAGAAAGAGCCCTTCAGGATGCATTAAAAGTAGACAAGGATTTCATGGCTTTTGCTTTAGTGGTAAAGTCAATGGATGTGGGATAATGGCTAAAATCACTTTTAGGAAAGACTAAGCAGTCAGGGCACCCGTTGAAGATAGATTTTCCCATGCAATGGCTGGGAATGGGGTGAAGGAATAATATAATGCCCTTCCTTCTCATTCGATACATACTATTAATGAATTACTTCTTTTTTTTGGTTTCGATTCAAAATTAGTGGTTGAGATCCTTTAGCCTTCCACTTCTAACTCTGGAGATGGAGCAGCAGATTCGTCTACTTCAATGTTTTATGTAAATCTTGATTAATTATATTTTCTTCAAGCAAGATTGACTTTCTTAGCTATATATAGGTAGACAAAACACAAACCCACTCGTCAAATAGATCAACATCAACGTTGAATAGTTGAATTCCATCTATGGTTTACTCAAACTTATTAAATCTACCAGCTGCTCTTCCTTGAGGACCCTGTATTGCTTGTCATTCTTCTCCTAGTTACTTCTTAGATTCACCACAAATAGATGACTAAAAGTGCTTACAAAGCACGGTCCTGGAAATTCCAATTCAATTAGCAGTGAATCTTGCACTTGAGAGGAGTAGATCTCTATTTGAAAGAGCGAATTAGGCACATGCCATGGATTAAACATTCTTTCTTTACTATATGCATATTATCAGTACTTGCAATTTTATCTAAAAAAAATAAAAGATCTAGCTCTTGTTAGTGAGTCAACGAATTCAGTATTATTGAAGCACCATGTCCTGAGGCCACATGCCTTTTACCTCAATCCAAATCCTCAAACACATTCGATGAATCCGGTTCTAACGGACACACCAAAAGAGTTTGACACCCTTATTATTATATTAGAGAAAAGAAACTTTTCAGGCAGAGGGAAAGCAATCCCTGTCCTATTCTACTTTATATGTTATCATTTTGAAAGTCATACCAAGCCTTCCCATCTACCTCTACCCCTTCTTAGCTTATTGAGCTCGAACTCACTGGCTCTGCTACTTTGATTTTGATGCATGGAAATCCAATGTATTTTTTCATGAATGTCTGGAATGACAATGACTAACCAATACATGTCCTGGAAGTCTTCAACTACTCTAAATGAGTTGCATCATTCAATAGATTGATTATCATGCACAAATTGGCCTATGCATCGCATAGGTAGAGATGATGGATGCTGATTTCCAACTCTACTATAGACATTTTAGGGCCTGCATATCAAGGATGAATCTTGATAATAGGCAATAGGGAGAAATGGTGTTGATCCGCACCACCCCTGCTCTAGCTATCCTAGTCATTGCATTGCATCATTTTTTTCTACAGGCAAATCTTTGATCAAGATAAACACCTGAATCAACAGCTTACAAGACTATAAAATACTGGGCATCACTACTATATGGTGTTGCTGATAGCATTGGTAGTCGCTTAGCTATCTAAAAAAGCATCCTCCAATGAGCACACCACTTAATTTACTACCTTTTTAAAGTTAGATTCCCTGAAAAGGTGTGGAATAGGACTAGCTAGTAAATGAGTGAATGTTGCGTAAGTGAACAAATACTATTGGCATGCTCGAGCTAAGCAAGCAAGTAAACTACTTCTCTTCGTTGCGGAGGTGAAGTGAGCTAAGTTGGAGTTCTTGTTCGAGTGAGCCAGGTAAGCAAGCAAATACGCTCGAGTGATGTAATAGAAAGACTCTAAATCTCATATTCCTATTTTTTTGACTACCTGTTTCAATTAGAAACATAACTTATGAATGAATCTAGTAGTTCTTCTCTATAAGCCAAGTTAGGCAAAAAGAAGCTAAAGTGGTTTAACCATCCATGCATGACCCAACGATCTAATAATTCCCTACCACCCGATTAACTAAGAGGAAATACTTCCCATCAATCTTTATAGCTAAACAAGTGAGAAAAGAGTAGTTGATTCCTTTGTTTGTCGCCCCGGAATCATTTGTATGCGCCATACCACACGTGCTAATTCTTGACTGAACTCAATAAAGTGGATGGTGAACAACAACATGAGTCGGTCTTTCATAAGAAAGGCTAAGTGGCTTAATTAGGCTTTGGAGCATGGCTATTGAACATGCTCGGGGAAGGAGAGCTCAAGTCTTAGGTGCTTTATCTTGCAATCCTAGTTTGTCTGTCATTGTTTCCTTGGTCGATCTCTATTCTTCATTACATCCTCCATTTCTTACTACTCAATGGGGAATCCTTCTATCGATTGAGCATAGAGTCGGACTCCCAAGATAGACATGTGCATTCGAAGTTCCCAAGCAGATCCGTCGATAAGACTTGCCCTGAAAAAGAATAAATTAGACTATAGGACAATTAGCACTTAAACTGGCTAAGAAGTTCCCTTATGTAATAATCACAACTTTTTCTTGATGCGCTCTCTAAGTTATTATTGGTTCAATCAGCAGATGGAACTACTTTCGCACTCTTCAGTGGACGAGACCACTTTGATACTCCTCTGATTCAACCATTGGTGGGTCTTTTCTTGATATTGACCTTTTGGAACTGAGAATCTCCTTCTTTCCTCACCTCACTCTTTAGGCAGGCCTATTGTCGTAATCATCGCTAACCCTTGAAAGAGCGAGAGGAAGAAGTCGTAAACGGAAGGCCATACTTTAGGTGCTGGGTATAGGTTCATTCCTTTTACTACTGAAATATAGGATCTGAAGTGGTCTTTTTTTGCCTGAAACCATTCTTCTTCTCTGTATGGTATCTACAGTCAAAGAAGACATTTTAAAGATTAAAAACTCCGACTGGTGAATGGGAGTATGCTAAGCTTGTCCGCACTCATCCTAAAGTGCTTGAATCAGTTCATTACCAACTTGAAAATCAGACCTCAGCTTTTGGAGAACTGCATTTATGTATTTGATAGGAGCCTCTTTTCTGGGTCTTTCATCTTGGTCTTCCATTTTTCTTAAGGTGAATGAGGTGGGTTTGACTTTACAAGTACAAGTCGAGACCTATTTCTTATTAAGATTATGGATGTATACTCGTGTGCTTGAAAGACTTCTATTCAGAATAGTAAGATCGGTTATTTGTTTCAAGCCCGCTTTCTCTATCTTGGTCACCCCTTGTCTTCCGCTGAGGGTGAAAGAAAAATTTCATGTATAGTAGGTCAGTTCATTCAGGAAGGATAGCTGAGACCAAGAGGTGGGCTCATAATCTGATGTGGGAAGTTGTTGGATTGGTGCCAATATGGATTGGTGGATATATCGTCTCGTTCGACTGGTTGTGCAATGTATGGATTCTGTCTTGATGTTCCTTGGCAGACATGGACTAAAGTAAATAGAGGTTCAGTTCGATTGAGTTGGTAGCAAATTCATTAGAGAAGAAGTTTGGTTTCGAAACAAATGAGTGTGAAGCTATTGGTCTTGGTTCTTGTACTTGCTAGAGCTGTTGGGATTGAAACTTACTACGTTGATCTCGATTCTTTCTCGGATGTTAGAAGAGGTAGGAAGGGCTTTATTAAGGTTTAATTAGTTCCTGGATGAGATCATCGACTTAATTTGTCCATTAACTGATTTGGGATGGATCTTTTTGATCGAAATGCTTCTGGTCGAGGTCGAGCGAGAAGTGCTATATAAGAAATGGAAGTTACTATAGGACAGGTCGGTTCAAGTAGCTATAGTTTTGAGGATCCCCTTGTAAATGAATGTAATGTGCCTCAGTTCTTTTGTTTGGCCAAAATCCTACCATTAGCTGACCACCATTGAAGAGACCATTGAGTCCTATCTCGAAGGGAGCGGTAAGCCAAGATTTGTATTGAAAAAGAATTTCTGTCCAGAAGCATTTAACACAAGATTATTTCACAATGACGAAGCAAGCAGAAATAAGATTATACTTACCATTTGGGATAGTCCTTCTACGCATGTAATGACATTTCCACGAACCATCACGAATGGAGAATAAGAAGAGGAACCCCGACACTTGAGATGGGTGCTTTCCTTATTTTTTTCTTTTTTAGGTGTTCAAGGGCTGATTGAGGTATTAAAAAATACATATAATTCAAATTGTTCTTGATTTGGTGGTAACCCATTTGAACGAGCAATCGCTACTTCATTCTCGCCTTTGAGTGTGTAGGGCTTGAATCATCCATAAAAAGCCTATTCCTAGGTGCCAAGCTCGCATGAAATATCTTTATTGCCTGATTCCCAAAGTAGGTTAACATCTCTTTAGTTAATAATTGCAAAGATTTTAGATATCGTCTATGTACTTGTGGCTAGTCCTCTTATATGTACTTGACCCCCTGGGAATGCTTTCACAGAAGAGGCGACAGGATCTATCCTTCGATAGAAAAGCTATGTGTACCGAACGAGAAATCTATACTCGTATGTAGTGATACCTCAAGCCCATGATATAACATTTTGAAGTAAGAAATTAGTTGATAACGAGAATGTAGCCCCCCTTGCTTAAAAGGCGAACTTGGTAGGGTAGAAGCCGGATAAAAGACATTCAGAGGAATGAGTGGGTAAAGAATAAAGAGATTGGAAAGATGAGATTCATGTATTGACATAATGTAATATAGTAGACCCTTAAAGAACATCCAAACCAAGAAATGAGAGCATGCCAATCAAACTGAAAGAATTGAGAAAGAAGAGGCGGGCTAAGGAATTAGATTAGCTTGATTACGCACCTGATTGACTTTTAATTACTGAAAGTGCTGATGAATGATCTTTTTAATTTTAGGATGCAACTCGGATTCCTCCTTCACGGCTTGAAGCCAGATAGCTTGAAGTGAAGCTTAAGGGCTCTCGGAATTCTCTTTCAAGCTTTCTCGAGTCGCCCTAACATAACGGCTAAGAGAACTTGGCTTACTTCTTACTAAATGTTGTACTTAGAGTTATCCCACTCGGGATGAGCTCTTAGCGATTAGTCAGTCCGGGTATGCACTTTCAGACCGGTCCTTCAAACAAAGGCTTAGTAAGCACAAATTTTTTATAAATAGAAATTTTCTATAAAGTTCTTCCTTAGAATTAGAATGCATTCCTTAGCTAATACTGATTTGATTGATTCCCTTAATGATTTTCATCTTCTCATTCATTACATTAGGAGATCTAACCAAGAACTCAAAATGCAACATTGACTAAAGCTAAAGAAGGTAGACAAAAAGGCAAACTAGAGAAAAAGCCAAGCTGACTGAATTGAATCTTTCAGTGGAATTGGGGCTTACCTTATATCATATCCTCTCTCTTTTAAGCACAGTTGAATGAAAATAGTGACTTTTTATCTTTTTAGTAGATATTCCTATCTTAACGAGGGCTGCTTGCTCTACTTCACCACCTTTTTTATAAGGCTGGGGATATTTTTTGTTATGTCTTGGCGTAAGCACATGTACTAAATAAGGAGCGCATTCACTAGCTTTCCTGGGGGAGTTTTGATGTAAGCTATCCCACTAATGCAATTTGATGCTTCCTGCTTCGAAGGAAAGTAAAGAAAATCTCACCCTACCCTCTCGGAGACAACGTTTTTCCTCTTAGAAAATAGGGAAGAGCCTTAGGTTTACCCGAAAATGGGAAAGGTGACAGAAAGATTCAACCTTGAAAATAGGGATGCTACCTATGTCGAAGTACTCCCCTCTCGATGTCTATGCCTATAAGGATAAGGGGCTCCCCCTTATGAGGGTGTGGGCACACTAATACATAAAGCTATGGATGAATTCCTATTCATACTTAGGGTTCACATCAGGCATAGATGTAGATACTCAAACCACCTAAATCTCTCATTACAGGCTAGACGATTGAATCCTTCCCTTAGACATGACAAATCTATCTACAAAGCTTTATTCGTTTGCTTGAACCCACTTTGCTAAAACTTCTTATTGGGGCTTGGCTGAAAAAATGACGAGATTACAACAAGCTTTTGCATGTGACTAATAAACTAATGGCCACAGCTCCTGCAACAACGAAAGATCTCGATTACAAGATCGAGAAGCTATGACTGGAGGGTTAGGAGAATCACTAGCCCTTATTTTTATTATTCACAGGTTTCATTCTATTTATTCTCAGTTAGACATTGAGTTAGAGGTTCGATTCTGTAACATTTTGAGTCGACCTACACATGAAGGGAATGGAAATTCTTATTAGGGACACTGAATCATAAGTCAAGGTTGTCCATGGATCCGCATTAAGGATCATACTCTTTTTTGACTACTAGACTTCTTTTTCACATGGATTGGATCATTAGTACCAGACCTTGATAAAGTGAACCAATTGAGTTGTCATTTCCTCACATCAAATATCTCACATATTTACTTATACTAAAAAGATTAGTCTTCTTTGCCTATGAATTCGCGTAAACGAGAGAATTGGTGCCCCTTCTCTTCCAAAATGGAACACTCTCTCTTTTAAGAGATAAAGGCCTTGAGAGAGATCTTATCCTTACTTCATAGTGAGAGGCCCACCTTTTGCTTGATAGAAAAGAAAGAGAATATTATTAGGTCAATATGACTCCTGTAGAATCTCTCAATTGCCTTTTTTCTAGCTTCTCCTTTGGTTAGTAGAAGTCTCTTCTTTAGTAGAGCTTACCTTATAGTCTTTGTCTGTTGGAATGACTTTCACTACTAAAATGGCTTAGTCAAACTCAAAGTCGACTACTTTATTCTAAACTTTAAACTTACCTAGATATTGAAACTTGACTGGTATAATAACTTGAGAATTGAATTTCACCATAGAGGGCGAAGTAGGTTTGACCTTAATGTAATGATTTGGTGGTGTGTGCAGACCACTGCTCTCCCTTTCAATCTATATCAAAGTAAGCAAGATTTTTGAATCCTATCTTTCTAGCCTATGCCTCTCCCCTTCTTCTACCCTGAGACACTGGGACTCCTGCTTATTAGCCCGGGATTTCTAAATCTAAATAAGCTATTTGAACTATAAGAAAAAAGAATGACTGCTACATCTATAAGAGTTCCTTCTACTTGACTAGATGAGTAAAGCTAAAAGGATATGGTTGAAGCATGTTTCCCATAAAAGGAAAGTAGGATCAATAGAAAGAGTGAGACCCACTAAAAAGTAATGTTTAAAGTTATGCCTGGAAAATAATCAAAGAAGAATATCTTTCATCCAATGCTCGCCCAGGAGATAGGTCTAAAACTCCAGCATGTAGTACAACCAATTTGTATTCAAGCGGTGAAACTGATGTTTATTCACCAAAGAAAGATAAATTCCAAAGGAAAAAGGAGTCCTAGTCAATTGAATATGGAAGTATCATGCATGCTATATGGTTTACATTACACTCATTGAAGGTGAGCTATCAATCACTGGGCTTGGGAAAGACCCCTATGCTATGAATGAATAGATTCACGAGCTCTATCAATTAGAAAACAACTTTTGTGCAAGGGTCAGTGTAGCTACTAATGAAGGATTACTATTACTAACATTGCTAACATATTCTATGATGGAAGCATGCCACCAAGAGAAGAGGCGAGGATGCAGTTTCACCAACTAGGCAAAAATAGCATTCATGCATCGTTAGAGGAACCGAATAGATGTACCAACTGTATCTTATAGCCACGATGATAATTTCCTCACATCGTTACAAACTCACCTATCTTCTATTGAAAAGAGAGACTATAGTTTGAGCAATCCACCTATAAACCAGATTGTGACTAGGTCCCACTCTTTTGTAACAACATTTGACAAAGATTGCCTAGTTCACATTCGACTTAAAAGACTTTTACAACTTTTCCAAAGTGTGTGCTTTGATTCATCCCTTTCTATCACAGTGCAGCAAACAAAGCAAACCCTTTGTTTATCTATTTTTTTCTTCACAGTCTAGCCAAAGTCTCAATTCTTGAATGACATGCCACCCTTCAATCTAAATGCAGAACCTCATAATAGAGTAATAGATGATGTCTTAAATAAAGCTCTGAAAGGTACCACTCAGCAAAAGGTGAGTCTTCTATATGCTATATACTTCGATCTCTTTCTATGAGCTATGAGTGAAATCAATTCAGATTTATCTTTAGGAGCAAGTCATACCAAGCCTTTTTTATTACGTGTTATACTAAATAAACATAAACCTAATATCAAATCATTCATTCTTGTCTCTCCTTAGAGACCTCTATTTCCTCCTTACCCACCCGAATAAGATTTTCGGGTGATTCTGGTTGACCTACTATCTATCTTTTACATTTTATACATTTTACATGATAACTAGACTATAGGCTAAGCATGGTCGGTTTACTTTATTCTCTCTCATATTTTTCCGAACCTACTTCTCCTTACTTGCTAGGTAGAGAATCTTTGAACATGTCTTCTTGGCCTTCCACACCATCACTCATATCATCATAAATCAAATCTATGGTCGCTTATCCTACAAAACTAAATAGGAGGATCTCCTCTCTCGTAGCACTAAGAAGTTGAAACGCCACTCATCAACAGATTTGGTTGGCTGTTATGTCCCAGGTTATAGACATATAACCAGTGGAAGGGATCCAAAAATGCAATCCCAACTGGTTGGGGTGACATATCTTGAAGGGATACCCCTTTTTGTAAGGAGAACTCTCTGATCCCTCGGATGATGAATGATGAAGAAGAAAGGTGGCCAAGTCTGAAGAAAGCATCCGTGGACTTTGAGAATAAAGGTCCATGGCCGAGGGTCACTATCACCAAAGATGAGTGCATAAGTTTATGAAATCCCTGGCATAGGGCCCTTATCAAAGTCCTAGAAAAGTAAATATAAGATATTGGAGCAGAAAGTGTCAGAGCTTTTGGGACTGGAGCTAGTGGCATGATCAAAATCATCCATCAATTCAGAGGTGCTAAGTGTGCTCTCGTTGGCGATGTGCAGCAACTCCGGATGTCCCACCCGAATTGGTCATTCAGTATAAAGGGTGAACAATCTCAATCTTTGTTTCCGGGCCATGTCCTTACCACCAACAACAGTTATCCCGACAGTGGCAATAGCTTCTTCTTGTTTTTCACTAATTGGCCATTTAGTAGGTGAGAAACTCCTAGTGCTAATCTCTTTAAGAGCCAATTCTAGAGATCCATTTTTCATGAGACATAAAGAAGGTGTGAATTAGAACATTCTAAGATAGGAAACAAAAAAGGCCTGCTACTAATGAGCGAGTTATCTCATTTCAAGCATGCACTAGTGCTACTAGCATGGCTCAAGGACTTGTTGGGGAAGACTGAGATAGAATCTCTGAAACTGAGGAAGGGGAAAAGTAAGAAGCTAATTACCAATTCATAATGAATAGTGATAGTGATAATGGGAGTGAAAGGTTGGCTTGTAGTACGAAGTCAACCATGGGATCGAATAGAGTTACTTCGGATCCTCCTCCTATTCCTATTTAGCTATCAGACTTTCGATTAGTCTCTTTTGTATCCAAGACACCAAACTATTAGGCAAAAAAGTACTTATATATTGATTACCTGCCTTGAAAAGCTCTTTGAATAGAGTGAGATTCACGTTGCTTGGTGGTTTTGATTTGTTGTACAGGAAAAGACATTGAATGTTGTAACAATGGTATCCCATGCGGGCGGTCCTTCCCATGTGGAAAAAGAAAGAAGAGTGCCAGGCAAGACTTCTTTAATTGATTAATCTTGGCCTTAGACCATCCAGCCGAGCCAGAAGCCTCCTTTCCTTACTTCAACTAATTATCTACTCTTGTCTCTTTAAGCCCGAAAACCATAACTATACTCTTTCTATTTGATCAAAAAGCAAAAAGGCTTTCTTATTATTATGTCAGAAAGTATCGACATCATAAGAGAAGAGTCCGTGTAGTGAGTTCCAGAATGAGTAACTAGTGTGCCGCACCTAAACGTATGGGGTAGGCTTATAGTGGTATTTAATATCTTTCCTTTAATTAGTAGTTCCTAGAGAACTGACTAAGGCTAGTGCTAATATACTAGCTCGTATAGTACACTCCTCCGAGTATTTTGACAAAGGCTGGGGAACTTTAGCTATGAAATAAGCAAGATACTTTACAGCCCTCTTCAAAGGAACCATGGCAAGCCACTTGAATGAACCTAATTCAAGTGATAGACAAGAAATAGGACAAGTGCTTCTCAAAGGAGATCAAAGGCACAATCACTCGCGTATAAGAACCATCAATGATTTGTTAATTGGTTGCTTTGAAGAGTCTGAGTGAGAAACCAACTATGTCCACCCAACTAATTATCATCCAAAAGGATTAAAAGAAAAGAGTAGCAAGGCTCAGGAAAACAAGTAGAACCATATGTATGCCTTTCCATCTAAAAGTAGTTGCGTAAAATAACCAATTGCTTTGGACTCGGACTTTCCTTTCTATTTGTGCCTAGAGACATCATGGAATAATCAAAAAAGCAAGCAACAAAAAATTCCTATGCCACACATATTGTGGATTAAACACTAATATGAAGAAGGGAAGAAGAGAGTGTTAAAGTCGGTCCGTGGTTAGAATTGGATTAGGTATAATCGATAAAGAGCAAATAGTTCTTGAAAAGAGTAGCCATTCTTTCGAGAGTGAAGAGTTGCGTTGTTGTGGTGAATCTTACTAGTAGCCACTCATCGATAGGAGGTTGTGAAGGTACATCATCCATAAGAGAGGAAAAATCCTATCAATCATCCGAACTCTTTTACAAGATGAGATGAAAGTCTCTGGGAACCTATTACTTGTGATTGCTTGTGGTAGGTGACCCTAAGCATTGTACGAGTAAAAGCCTAGCTTATTTCAACTATCCACAAAAATTAGATTGCCTTCTTATTACCTTGAAAGTAGTTCCCCTAGCTTCTCTTGTAGTCACCTTTCCTCCACATACTTTTTTTCTTCACTCCACATGATGTGGTCAGCTTCCCTATAGTAAATAACTAACACGTACTCCCCTCTCCTCTTGGCTCCTTTGCTTACGCAGCTTAGCGCCTCTAGAGTCAGAGTTTCCTCACCGTCACTACCTTTTCACTCCAACATTGGCCTGAACTGGATCCCACAACCTACTATTCTAAGTGGGGGACCATGAAGGAGGATGCAACCCACAACCATTATTAATGAATTTAGATTAACAAGTGGTATGATGCTCAAGCAGTGGTTTCTATTTTTGATCAAAAAGTGGATAGAATTTCTTTAGCCATGTCATGGTGGAATGACATGGCTTGAAGGGCTTAGCTTATGCCCCATTTTGTTATAGCTTCTTCGGATGATCAGTTGTGAATCTTCGAAACCATAGAGGACTCTGATTCCCAAATCAAGTGCTAACTCCAAGCAGTAACTCAATGCTTCATTCTTTTTTTAGCAATTATTCTTTAGTAAGGTGAAAGAATAATGCAAGATGCCTTTCTACATAGTGAGAAACACCACTCTAGCTCACGTGCTAGAGGTGTCAACCGGGCCAGACCGGCCCAATCTCTGCACGAGGCACGACATGATTCTGGCGTGCCTAGGCCAACCCGACATGGGAATATCCCTCCCGGGCCAGTGTCGTGCCTGGGTAAGGCACAACCAATACCATGACATACCGAGGCCAACCGGGCCTTGTGCCATGCCTGACCTGGCACGGTTCGGTGGTCCATGGCATGACCCATAGGCACGGTTGGGGTGACCGTTCACACCCAGCTCGGCCTCCCGCACCCTCACGAGTCAAGGGACACGGTGGGTTCACTATGACTCAGGACACTTGGGCCAATGCCAAGCCAAACGTCATGTTCCCCTTCCTGCAAAAAAGACCGCGGGTCGGGTGCAATCAGACCCGACCTACGGTCTCCCAACCCGATCCCCCCCCCCTCCCCCAATGGGCAAAAAAAAGATTAAATTATTGCCGTTGGATCTCGCCTCCAATGGCTAGGGGGCAGAATCCAACGCCCCTCATGATTCTGTCCCCTAAAAAATTAAAAAAAATCAAAAAAAAATGATTTTTTTTTTAAAATTATTTTCTTTAATTTATAAAATTCACCCCCCCTCTCTATAACATTTATGTTTTTCATTAATATTTATTCTCTCAAATCTCATATTTTTTCTCTAAAAAATCTTATTCCTCTCTCTCGGGACTCGGGAAGTCGAGATTTTATCATTTGGTTTGGCTTTTCGGGAATCTCAACTTGGGTTTTGAATTTTGTGCTAGACTATGGTGCACCGTGCACGTGATCGACCTGATTGCTTTACCGGGTAATTTATTTTAAGTTTTTTTTTTACTTTATCTCTCTCTCTAGTCTCTCTCTAGACCTAAAATAGATAAATTTAAAATCTATCATCTAGTCTCTAAATAAGTGTCCTGTTTAACAAAAATCATAAAAAATAACAAATACTAATGAAACATATTTAAATTTAGAAAATGAAAATATTACACATAGGTCCGAGGCTGCTGAAACTTTGGTTTCTCTAGTCATCTCAACCCAAACTTCTAAAAAACAAAAAACTAGGACTTCTGTAGTTTGGACTCATTTTAATATAATAAAACAAAAAAATGTTAGGGGTGAGGAAGAAGAAATGGCACAGTGCAAATATTGTATGAGACTTTTAACATGTAAGAGTTCGTTTGAGACTGAGCATCTTAAGGGGCATGCCGAATTATGCGCCAAAAAACATGGTCCATTAGATCCTAGGCTATCCCAACTTGACACTACATTTTTTGAGACTTGATCGAGTTCAGTCTTGAAGTTTACTCCCTTCATATACTTTAGCGAGTTGGGTAGGGAGACATGACAAGACTTATCACATTGATGGGTCTTCCGATCAGATATTTGGAAGATCCAAGGATAGTGCGCATAATGCAGACATATTTTCAGCCTGCTTATCGTAGGATTCCTACGTCCACATCTAGGAATGATATACTAAAATTATATAAGTTAGAAAAACAAAAAATAATTAATGAATTTATGGTATATAGTGGAGTGGTATCAGTGACGTCCGATATCTGGACAAGTCACGATGAATCATCGTATGCATGTCTCGTCAAGCGGGTATGAATGTGTGTTCTCCCGCATTGGATAATATACGTAATGCACTAAAATATATTCGCACTCCTCGTAGACAAAAAAAGTTCGATAGTCTATGTTTGTCTGCGAATCTTAATAAGATGAAATTCCAAACGGATGTGAGACATCGTTGGAATTACACGTACATGATGTTGGAATCATGTGTTGGATACGAACATGTGATATCCGACTACGTCAATAGTAAGAGTGATGAACTTATTATTGACGACACTGACTGGACTTCAAGAATTTCATTTATGAAAAATTTGAAGATTTTTTATGACACGACGAACATGTGTTCGTCGGTTTATACGCCCACAACTTGCATTGCATTCAGGTGCATATACAACATTAGTAGCATGTTTAGGAAGTATTAAGCTGACCCGACACTTAGCCATTTGGTTACAGAGATGGAAACCAAGTACTTGAAGTATTAGTCCACCATTCCATCTCTTTATTGCATCGCTGCATGCATGGACCATAGGATTAAGGTGTAAGGGGTAGAAAACACCCTTACTTACATTTCCTCGTGCATGACCCTGAAAGAGCCACCTGAAGGGTTCATTCGCGAGAAGTTGAATGACCTCTTCACATACTACGATACTAGTTATGGTGGTAGTAGTGAGACTGTGATTACGGAAAAGGATACCTTGTTCGGAGATGACAATTTTTCTATTTAGCTAGCGAGGGGGAAACATAGGGGTGGACCATCACATAGGAGCGAGCTTTCTAGGTACTTAAATATAGATTGTTGCTCAATCCTATCACATTCTGATACTAAGAATATTGATATATTGTAGTGGTGGAAATCATATGAGTCTACATTTCTCGTGCTATCTAGAATGGCACGAGATCTTCTGACTCCTCCGGTGTTGAGCACAGCATTAGAGTCTGTATTTTTTGTTACAATGAACGTGATTTCGGATAGGAGATTGAGATTACGTCCCGATATTGTTGAGGCCTTGGTTTGTTTGAAGGATTGGGAGGATTCGAGGTTTAGCATCCATGATCGTGTTGGAGCTAAGACTGGGACAAGGACTGCAGCCGCATCCACTACGAAAGTGGAGGAGTTGATTGCTGATGATAATGATCCATATGATACTGATCTTGATGTTGCAGCTAATGATGCTCATGATATGCCGATTGAGGATTGATGATGATCTACTACTTTTTGATTTCGATGTTTTGTTTTTTATTGATTGTACGCTTTATTTTTATGTTACTTTGAAACTTTAATTTGTTTGGTTCGGACATTCGGTATATAATGGCTGATTGGTCATTTTTCATTTGGTTTGTTTATGTTTTTTTACTTTTTAATTTTTTTTAACAAAATTTATTGATTTATTTATTTTTTTTGTTTTATTTTTTCATTTAAAAATATATAACTCTATTATTTAATTCTAATAAATTATAAAATAACTTTATTTTAAATTATAAAAAAAAATTAAACTTTGTAAATTTAATAAATTTTAAACAATTTTCATTTTATAAATTTATTATATAATACATTATCTATAATTTTATATATAATTTAATATATTATATAATTAAACTAAAAATTAAAACTATAAAATTTTTTTAAAAAAATTTTACCTGGGCCGTACGACCAGGTTAAGCCCGACCGGGCCTGGCTTTTATAAACCATGCTGGGCCAGGCACGACAAGGTACAATAATCGTGTCGTGCCTGGCCCGGCACGAAAGCACGGTCGTGCTCTAAAAAAATAGGTCGGGCCTTCCCGGCATGGCCCGTTTGACACCTCTATCCCATGTGCGTCTTTGGCTTTAGAGCAATGCAACCTAACTTTGGCTCTCTTTGAGAAGCCCCATCAAAGTACATCTTCATTAGTTGCCAAAGATATAAGCCTGTCGTCTAGTGGCTTCCATAGAAAGTGCCTCTTCATATGGGGGTAGGTTGACACAGATGGTTCAATAGAGTTGCATTTATACTCTCAAAAGCATTTTGGCTGGTTGAGTCTCATTGAAAAGTGACTCCCTTCTTTAGAAATCGAGAGAAGGGCTGGCATCTATCAGAGATATTTGATATAAACCTAATTATGTAGGTTCACCACAATGATTTAAGTTCTCACAAATTTCAAGTTTGTTGGTGGTGGCGACATTTCATGTAAAGCCTTGATTCTGACGAGGTCTATCTTGATTCCTCGAAATCGAACGACAAAGTGGAGAGATTTCTGAGACTCTAAAAATGCATTTGAGTTGATTTATCCACAACTTGTGCTTCCTTATATGATCAAACACTTGCATGAGGTCATCGAGATGATCTACCTTCTTCTTGGTAGTCATGACCAAATCATCGATGCAGACGCGAACCTAACTTGTGTAGCCTATGCACCATAACCCTACACTAAAATTGGATTCCTATTATTTTTTTTGTGAAAATCAATTCATCTGCACCTTCAAAGAGCATCCTAAGAGTATATTCAATTCATGATATAGTTTATTATTGCACAAGGCATTGATGCAACCTAATGCCAAGATCATATAAGATGCAAAGGGCCTCTCCTACCACATACCAGCAGCCTAATTCCCCCTCTTTCCAATCCTAGCTTTATGGTTGATTCGAGAAAGAGTAAGAGGCATTCGTGACCAACCTAAGAGACCAATCCAAACCTCCCTCTCTCTATTCTACAAGTAACTCCCTCTTGTTCATGTGCACAAGCTATTTGTCAATTCCAGGCACTGTCAGAACCTCTTCTTTGATTCAATCAAGATATCCCAAAGACTGATGAAAGCTCACCCAATAGCTTTTTCAATGATTGGAATGCTTCCTTCCTTTCTAGATGAGGCATAAAACCTTTTTTACATCAACCGAGTCAGCTTTCATGACAAGCCCGAGATGATTGGCTCATTCTGGTCGATCCAACCATTGATTATAGTTTGCCATGACATGCCCCAGCAAACCACAATGATAACAGAAATCCAAAAGACACTCATACCGGAATCCAAACTAGGTTTTGACCTAAATGTTGTAGAATGAAATCTAGTTGCAAAGGTTTATGTGCATCTGTGTTCACATTAACCCTGAAAATTTTTATAAAACTCCTAACGCTGCATTATATTAAACCTCCAGTACTTTACTGATGGAGTTATCAATTCTGATGGCATTTGATTTGGTACTTCGATCCAGAGGTAGCCCATGGATTTGAATCCACATGGGTGCAGTTTGGGATCTCCTCTATTGGCCATGGCTTAAGGACAAGAAGTTGTCCCTTAAGATTTCAAGGCCCCTGATTGATTACATGATCTCGTGGGTTAGAAAAGTTGAACATAGGGATCTGGGGGGGGGGGGGGGGGGGGGTTGGTGGCATAGCTCAATTCTTCTTGGAGGAGGGTTGGTTTGTCTGAATGACTTATCCTGCCATAATGTACTCCTACCTATAGCACCGGCAACCAAAGTAGAGCATACATACGACTATCTTCATGTGTGAATAGCGGGAGGAAAAAAAGTTGTAGCCAGTGAGTTCCCAAAAAAGGATAACCAAGCCAAGGAAGGACATACAAAGTCACCAACATCAAGTGTAGAGCTAGGCTATCTTCTCTTTGTGGTGCATGAGGTATTTCTTTAAAAATTATTAAACATCCCTCCATTCTAGATGATAGAGCTAGAATCTAATTAGCCTGATTCACCATAACGAAATTGAGACTATGAGATAGCAACCCACCTTATCATTCACTGAATCTTTCATTTGTGATTGTCCCTACAAAACTTTCTTATTCAACTAAGAAGTTTTGCCACTGTAACCATCTGACTGTATGTGCAACCATCTGACCGTACAAAGTTTTTCCACTTTCTTATCCAACTACAAAACTAGAATCTAATTATTCAACATCAAGTGTAGTTTTATTAATGTCGTGTTACCAAGTTGCCTCTCCCTTTCTTCTCTACCCACTTTCTATGCTGGGAAATCTCTTTGTATTAATCAATAATCTCTAACTCCTTGAATATCCGTGACTTGAGAGAGGAACAATTAACGAGACACATGATGCCATTGGTGAGATCTAAAGCAGATAGCTAGTTCTAAATCGTGCCTTTGAATCGATATAACTAGAAAAACATATTGAATGGATTTCTCTGATTCTGCCCTAAGCCGTGCTTGCTAATCCTAGAAATGTCTCTGACCCATCTGTTCTACCCCCACTTCTTCTTCTTCATAGTCTGGTCAGATTACTTTGTGCTATCTTTCCTTTGACTTATAATCTTCTTTTGTTTGTGATAATCTCAATTGAGTGGTTTGAGCTATCATATCGGTAGTGCTAAATATCCTAACCTATTTAGGAAATTCATTGAGGAAGACTTAGTTGGCATATGCCTCTTAAGTTTTAGTGCTAGAAAAGATGGATAAAAGCATCACTTGACATTCTTTCTCATATTCTCTTCAATCCAATTCCTTCCTAATCCCCGACCTAATTCCATTCATTTTCTGATTTTGATCTCAATTCCTTCTTTTCTTTTTAAAGTTCTACTACAGTTGGAGAAGCTTTCCTTCGGCATTCCTTGTTTCAAGTTTGAGTGAGAAGGTCTTTTCCCTTGTGAGATGGGTTATAGGTCAATCTATTGAAATTTTGAATAAGGTACAAGGGAGGAAGAGGGAAGGATTCAATAGTAGCGGTTCATACAAACAAAAGCCATTTTTCCATGTTTTTTCATTTCTTTTACAGGCTTCAATTCCAATCCCTATTTGGGACAATAGCACTTTTTCTTTCTGTCCCAAAGTAAGAAAAGAAAAGAAGGCTTTTTTTAATCCAGTAGATCTAGGGCCAAGGGAAAGATCATTAGTTAGTGAGTCAAATAGAAATTATATGATTCTAATTCATTATATGGTTATTTTGGTTTTTACTTCTAGTGATTATATCATTAGTGTTGATTTCCATTGCTACATACATGGTGGAGAAGTTCACTTTATCCATAGGGATTTGGCCTTGGCCATAGTGTCAATCCATAGCCTTTTCAGCCACCAGTGGAATAAAGATTTCAACCTTTCCCTTTTCATACATTCTACTTTCGCTTTGAGTCCCCCCTACTTTGGTCCAATGGTCAGTGTTTCTATTGCAGGTTAGTTACAGGTTAGTTTCAATAGGAGAGAAAGAGCAGGTGTTGCAGGTTAGTTTCTTTGAAAGGGAGTTTGAGTTGGAGTTCCTGGTGGAGTGCTAAGCCCCAATGTATTATTAATGGCTTTTTAAGGATAAGATTGAGTCTAAGGTTAGTGGGGATGTAACCATGTAAAGACCCGAGTGTTTATGAATAGACCATTCCCATTTGATGAAGGGCCTTCATATGCCTGACCTTTATCAGCCTAGTCAATCTCGAAAGCAAGCTCAATTGTTGTACTAAGGGATGGAGTGCTCAAGTCTTTTTTTAGTAGGTGAGGAAATCCACTCTTGCCAAACTAGTTTGACGTGGAGTCAAAGTCAAGTAGCCCTCGATGGACCTACTCCTAAGTTGCAAAATCAAATTTCCCAAGTTTGTTCCTATCTTTCCATTCCTTCTCTAGAAAAGGTGCAGGCCAAACTACATGAAAATATTTACTTACAGGTTGACCTAGAAGTCAAAGTTCTGATCTCGTCCCACTCCATTGACTGAAATTAAGAAGATCATTCATCTTGTCTATCATATTAATCTTTTGCAAAATGCCATGAACCTATTTAGCTCTTTATTATCAAACATCCTTTAGTTGTCTAGGCAGTCTTATCATTGCAATACTTGTTCTTGTCCTGATCCTCTATTTGAAAGAATAGGGATGATGTCTAGAATTGACTACTTTTTCGAAGGTGGTGCACATGATTTCAATATGTGAAGGATTCAGTGCAAAAGCATTACTATCCACAATGGATTTGGAACATGAACTTGTTGGTTGGGGTGTCCATTCATTCCATCCAGAGGCATGGCGAGGTAGACTTCCATGCACGAGACAAGGTTGGTAATCATTCATACTTAGCTCAGCCATTAGAGTAAGAGTGAGAGTCCATTCACAGCTAACTTACAAGCAACAAATAATTCATCATTCCTTGGATACGTAGCCTTAGCTAGGTTCAACAAGTTAGGTGTAGATTGGATAGTGACAAAAGCACGGGGTATGAAACTGACAACAGAGAACAAGTCTCGAGAGACCTACTCTTTCAACCCCCAAGAACTAGTGAAAGTGACCAATATGAATTGCATTGATTCTACTCTTCCATAGCCTGACAGTGACTGCCTAGTCCTTTGGTTGATTTTCCCCTTTTCCGTGAGTTAGGATCTCAGAATGCTGCTTTTCAATCGGTTGTTGACAATACACAAATAAGTCAACCTATTCTTTCGTGTAGTAAAATCTCATGAATTTTGGGGAAATCAACCGAATAAGGAGCAAGAGGCGGGTCATAGATCTCCGGCCAAGTTAGACATTACTCAAGGCAGTCCCTCTTTAATTTTCATATACAAAATCTTTGGAACCAAGAAATGAATCACTTTGATGTGAAGAGACCTTAAGCAAGACATATGCTTGACACATGCGAGTATCACGTTATCCTCCACCAGTTGGAATCGACCAATACAATCCATGTGTCTTCCTTCCACATTTGCTTTTGACCTGCAAGGGCGCTTTCTAATGTCTTTAGCATTTCCTGATCTCTCTCATTGCAAAATGTGTCTATCTGAGTAACTTTCACCCAGCCCCAAAAAGTCTTTTCCCTTTTGGAGAAGGCCGCCTGCCTGAGCCTAGCTATGTGAAACTCTATAGTTAGGAGAGAAATCCATGTTGTTCCTAAACCTGAGCCAAGTAGGTGTATATCCACCATGAGGGTAGAGTTTCTAGATAAGCAGGAAATGAAGAGAAGCCAAAGAAACTAACATACTAGATTGGCCAGCATGTGCCAACTACTCTACTTCCCTTTTTGAACCTCCCCAATTCAGTAAAAAAGAGTTCAAGGGTTGGAGTCACCGAAGTGGACAAGTATTAGATTCATTCAATAGCCAAGTCAGAGACCACTCCGAAGTACTAAGAACTAAGTGGAAGAGAGAGCGGGGCAGGTATCAAAAGCATGTCTTTTTTGATGATGAGTTTCACTTAATTAATGCTTAGCACTCTAGTACACTTGATTCATTCGTGAGATTGGATGGCAAGAATTGCATGCAATACTTGCTAGGGTGGGTGGTACTGCTAGATGGATCTCCTACACGGCTCACTACCCAGCCCGAATCAAGCTTGGTCTCTGTTCTATATTTTTATTCAAACCAAACCCCCACCCCAAATAAGTGCTTCACAACCTTCATTAGAAAGATGGAGCACCAAGTGCCTAATGAAAAATTAGCTATCTATACTGACGCCCAATGCTTCGATCTACAGGGGGTGGACATAGAACCCAAGGAAAGGAGGATTCCTCCCCCACATGACTCAAGACCTATTTCATTTACTTATTCGTAACTTCTTGCCTTCGATGATGTGCGATACTATCAACTCAAACAGGCAAAGAGGAAGCAGATCAACCAATTATAGTAGGTAGTAGATGAGAAAAGAGGGATCGAGTTTGAAAGAAGAAAAAAAAATCCCTATTGCTTTGACAACTGTCACTGCAACTAGATGGGCTTTAGGGATTACCTCAACTCAGTGGGAGGCAAAGGAAGGGAACATGGAGTGCTTTGAAGAAAGGAAGAGAATAAAACAAAAGGATAGTTCATCTCGCACTTCTGGAACTAGAAAGAGGAGATCGATGAGCTATGAAAAGGACGTTCATTCTCGACATACTTGGCCTAGCTCAGTTATGAAAGAAAAAGGACTAGTTGAATAGGAAGCACTATACCACATTCTTCCTCTTATTCCTACAATTTTTTATCGACTATTGTCACAATTGAATTAGAAGGAGCTACGATTCGAACCCAAATCATGCCTTGGTTGGATGCCCGGGCATTTGGAAGGAAGACCACTTTCAAAGGTGAAAGACCATGGAAAGATAGCATCTATGATTCGTGGATCTATGATCGGAAAACTATATCCAAGTTTTGTGGCTAGTCATTGTTCTTTGGACTTTTTAAACTTAGCAAACTAAAACATCTGTGTAGATAAAAGAAGGAAAATCAACTAAGACCTCATGAGTAGTGGCAAGCAAGAGTGGATTGGGGCTCTTTTTTGCTTCGCAAGTTTTAATTCGATGTGGATTGAATGATGAAAAAACCAAGCAAGCCTAGTCCTTGATATGAGATTAGTCAAAGCGGGCCCAGTGCTAGGAGGTCGAAAGGAGAAGTGTTATAAGCTTTGAATGGAAGCAACGATAAATGACAACATTAACTCTAACTAACCTAAGGTAGCAAAATTTCTTGTCGCATAAGTAGTGACCTGTATGAATGGTTTAGCGACTACCCCACTTTCTTTGACACGGACGTGGTGAAAATGAATTCTCCATGAAGATGCAAAGTACCAATAGCTAGACGATAAGACCTTGTGCACCTTAATCATAGTTTGTAGTGTCAACCTTGATCGAATTAGGTGGGAGGTGATGACACACAATGACCAATCCTGAAAGACCACTCTTTCGTCTAAAGTAGAGGTGTCAAACGAGACGTGTCAAGCTGGCCCGGCTCATTTTTAGCCGACCCAACAATGCTTTCGTGCCGGGCCAAGTACGTCATGGTTACTGTACCATGCCGTGCCTAGCTCAGCACGGTTTTGTGGAGGTCAGCCCGGCATGGGCCCACGACACGAATCTGTCAGGTTCGACCTAGTCGGGCCAAACCCCTAATATAAAAAAATTAGAAGTTCGACGGTACGTCATTGCGCCGCCGCGTGCCGAACCCCTAATTTAAAAAAAATTAGGGTTTCGGCAAGCGCCGCCGCCCCGCCCAATATCCTAATTTTAAAAAAATCAATTTCTCGGCTCGAGCCGAGGTACCATGCCAACGGGCCATGGTATCGTGCCAAGCCATGCTCAGCATGAGGCCTAGTTGGCCTCGTCACGGTATGACACAATTGGTGCAGTTGTCAGGCACGGCACGAGCTCGGGCACAGAAAATTCTCGTCCCGGGCTTGCCCAGGCATGGGTGAATCGCGTTGTGCCTTGTGCTGGTACGGCCCGGCCCGGCCCGGTTGACAACTCTAATCTAAAGATACCTAACCGTGGCACTGAAAATTTGGGCAGGACACTACGAGGTGGATAGTTTATCTTGAGAGGATGCTTCCTAGAAAGTAATGGAGGTGTGTGAAGGTAGGCGCAAGCTTAGATTCTGCTTAATGGTAGAAGTCTGCCTGACTGTGAGATCGACTAGTTGGATAGAGATGAAAGTCTGCCTGACTGTGAGATCGACTAGTTGGATAGAGATGAAAGTCAGCCATAGTGATCTGAGAGTCTCGTGTGGAAGGGGACTCACTCAACAAATCAAAGGTACACCAGGATAACAGGCTGATGACTCCCAAGAGCTCTTATCGACGGAGTCATTTTGCACCTTAATGTCGACTCACCACATCCTGGGGTTGAAAAATGTCCCAAGGGTTCGGTTGTTCGCCGATTCAATTGGTACATTAGTTGGGTTTAGAACGTCGTTAGACAATTCAGTTCCTATCTATTGTTGGTGTGAAAGGAAGAATTACGAAGAGCTAACCTTAGAACAAGAGGACAGGGTTGTGCCAACCTATGCTGTTTCGGTTGTTATGCCAATAGCAGTGCCGAACAGCTAAGTTGGTATGGAACAACTACTGAGCCACTAGAAATCCTTCTCTATACAAGTTCTTGGACAAATTTTTTAAACATACTCTTTGATAGGCGAGAGGTGTAAGCACTGTGAGTTGTCAAGCGATCTCGCACTAAATGAAACTACTTTCACTTTCTGCCAAACAAAGGCAAGAAAGTAAACCTGTCCAGTGTGGTCAGTCTCACTGCCTTTTTAGTTGCCACCCCCTACTTGCTCATTCCCAATTAATACCAAAGGGGGCATGGTTGATGTACTCCACGACTTTCTAATGTGAGAAGACTACCAACCCTAGTCAGCAAGCCTAGCTGAAAATCCCTTTCTCCTTTGAATAAGAATAGGGGTGTGAAGCATAGCTCCAACATAACGAATGGAGAACCTCTGCTTACTAAGCACTGGTTCCATCCCAACCAAGCAACCAAAGCCAGGCCAGGGACCTAGGTGGGACGAGGAATTGGTTGACTTATCAGGTTCATGACCTGAAGACTACCCCTGCCTAATTACTTGAGATGCTAGGGAGCCCTAAATCACTCAATGACATAGTCTATAAGTCCTACTTTTTCAGTTAATTATGTGGGTTTTGACATCTGGCAACTATTGAGGTTCTATCAGAAACTGATAAGTATCCAAGTGAAGGATATACCTCAAGAAGAGAACCGAGGCATACAAGAGAAGAAGAAGGTAGATGAGCCAGACCTCCTTAAGAAAACTTGTGGCTAGGGGACCTTTACTAATCTATCCTAAAAAAGTGGATAATTTGGTTCAGAGCTTGAGTCGGCTTTTCTTCCTATTCAAGCGGAAACTCAGACAACATTCATTCATACATATATCAGTTGGTATACAAAGAAGATATGAGATAATCCATTCATTTCACCAAACCGATGGGAATGATTCTTCTCCTAGTCAACCCACCTCAAGAGCCCAATGAGCCTTTCAATGGACTTACATGTGAGCAGACCATGAGCAAACCAAGGGATTAAGGTGATACCTAGACTGAGCTAGTAGTATACCATATCAAGGCGTGCCGAACTGAAGCAAGGGTCAAAGTCTTCATGACTGTCAGAAGTATTTTGGTGCAACTATAAAGCTCTTCCGCTCAGGTATGGTGAGAGGTGTATTTCTTGTGTATGTGTTTCCTTTCTTTCACGTCACACTTCTTTTCTCTTTCTATTCTACCCCTTGGATGGATTAGACTAACTAAAGCCAGGCACATAGCGATCAGATTTTTTCCACTTCAAGTTTTTAAGTCAACCAAGTAAGAAGTAAACCAGATAGACCAATTACAAGAAACTGATCAACTGAAGCAGAGGCAAAAGCTGAACCCAGACAACTCCCTAAACAAAGAAGGGATGTGCATGAGTTTAGTGGATAAGAGGGGTTTAGCATTGCATTGGATTTTTCGGAGTAGTCCAAGTAGATGGACAAGCCAAGAGTCCAATCAAGGAAGCCTTTCATTGTAGAGCTATCTTTCTCGATGGAGACTGATAATCAGAGCATCTAGCTATGCAGTGGAAAGAACGACAAGCAAAGAGGGAGGATAGGCCTACACGACTTTGTTATTTACCGAACGAACCTCAGATCACTCTCCGAACTATATTAGCCACATTGGCAGTAATACATAAAATACTCTTTACCCAAGTCGTGGAGCAGGGAGCAATTGAAGTAAGTAGTCGGCTATTTCTAGGGTTAAGCAAACCAAGTGACAAGGTGAGTCTCAACTTAGCAGGAGAGGAATCCCACTGACTTGGGCAAGTGAGTGAACCATCGGGTTGGAAGTAAATCAAGTAAGAGAAGTTCACTCAACAACGACAAGAAGAGAGCGGTTCATAGCTACAGTAGAGTGAGATCGATTTGATAGGGAATCACTCACTATTTTACATGATGGAATCTGCTGTAGTCGATACACATTCCTCTAATATGTCTATCTGCCAATCAACTTGCAAAATTCCCAACATTTTCTTTCCTTTGCAGGCTGGGCTGGGAATGACTGAGTTGATTGAAAATAGCTTACTTAGCTCGGTGAATTGGAAAGGAGTGGTGGTAGCAGGTAGCAGGCAAGTCATGGAAGGTAGCACCAATGAGGATGAAGACCCTGTGAGGGAGCAGCATGTGAAATGAAAGAGGGTTCAACTTCCTCATCCCTTTCCATTGAAGAAGCTATGGCTTTACCTCAAGTTGACCTGATTACAAAGAAGCGCATGCCTTGATTATCTTCATAGCAAGGCAAGCGAATCAAATTGTGAGATGATTGAGAGAGCCCCATGAGTGGGATGGGAACAAGCTCCATGTTTGGCTTCGTTGTGCTATTAATATCAAAGAAAGAGAAAATAGTGAATGAATAAAAATTGCATCGGGCTTTGAAGTACTTATGGAAAGGTATTACTCTTCCATGTTCAATATGCGGCGATATGCTAGCAAGTTGTAGGAGTTGACAACTGGAACGAGTGACTGATGCACAACTAATTTGATGTATCAAGGCGAAGGAAAATAAGAGATTTAGTTATGTCTACTTTTGATGTGCATGACTAGATATCTATCCAATAAGAAAAGTAATTGTAGCTTCCATGCTAGGAAAGATAAAAACTCTTAAGTGGCAAAGAAAATTCTTTCCAAAGATGAGGGATAGGGTCTTTATTGCCTGGTCTATTACTAACAGCTTCACTTGTCTGCCCAGGCATTGAGAATAGAATGATCCCTACATCTTCGTATTGGTAAACCATTAGTGCTTCTCCCTTATTGTCACAAGTGAGCCATTCATCCACATTCTCGGTGATGGTCGACTGAGTTTCAACTTCCTTCTCTTGACCCATTGATTGGGCAGGGGAAGCCTTGTTGAGGGTTAGGGGATCATTCCAGCACGGATAGAGTATGTCCAAACTCATTCCCAAGGGCAGCAGTCCAAGGAAATGAGCGAGTCAAAAATCTTAGTGTAGGTCAATATCTTGCTATTCATTGTAATTTTTAGGTTGCTTAATATGGACAGTCAATTAAATGAATATCCATCCCTTGACAAGGATTCCCCAATTAAGAGAAAGTGGTGCAACTTGAGTTCTAGTACTAGTGAAAAGGAGGGCTTTGAAAACTTGAAAAACATTTAGGCGCCAAGGACCTATTCTATTCAAATGCCATGGTGGTACTTGTACGGTTAGTATGGATGTAGAGTTGAACATTGAAGAGTTACACACAAGTTGATGAGTTTACTTCAATGGACTGAATCTTGCTTCAGGTCTCAAACTAGCCATACATGCTCACCATACCAAGGATATATATTTCATTTCCAGTTTCATTACAAGATTCTCCATTTCCAGGAGCATATCTCAGTCTATGAGACAATAATGGGTTAACAAAAAAGTTGGATGGCACCAAGCACGGCATGAGCCAAGATCGGTGGTAAGGGTAGGTTATAGATATTACAAAAGAAAGAAAGTATTGGAGATATTGGGCTAGTGCTAGTCAGTTAGTGAATAGTGAATACAAACTTTTGAAAGTAGTGCTTTTTAAGCCTGAATCCCACTAACTCTTCTAACAATGCCCTAACATCCCCGATAAGCTGAGACCTTTTTGGGTCATCCTTGAAGACTATCCCATGGAGCAGTATGTGCCATTCATTTCCTTTTATTCCTTGACTTTGTTGCACTACTTGGAACCTCCTCTTATTCTCCTAGGTAGTGCTAACACCTCCTTTCATTGCTCCTATTAGAAATGGGTATGAAAGAGAGATATTCCGAGAAAATCCTATAGCTATGAAAATAACCTCAGACTCTGTGGAGTCTGAGAAGGCATTGAATGCCTAAAGCCCTTTATTTCCAATTGCTCTATCGGCTTAAGAAAGATAAGCAGCTATTTGCTTCATGTCATCATCTTTCATTTGTCCAATTCTGGGCACCATCAGAACCACTTCTCTGATTCAATCAAAATATCCCAAAGGCCGATAATGCCCACCTAATTTTTGAGCCCTTTTCTGATTCCTCACCCAATCTCATGAGAAGCAAGCCCAGGGGGCCCTGCCTTAACCTATCCCCAAACAGCCAGCCCTCACCAGGCTACTTGCATTGCTATATGCTCTGCCAAACAATGGAGTAATACTAGCCCTCACCAGGCTGCTTGCATTGCTAAATTCTCCACCACACAATGGAGTAATGCCAACCCTCACTGGGCTGCTTACATTGCTAAATGCTCCACCACAAAGTGAAGCAAGCTCTCCCACTTTAGTGGCTAAAGAAATTAGAGGAAGAAAGTAGTTGGGCAACAATATGCACCACATTATGAAAATTGACAACATTGATAGAAAGGGGAGGGGGTAGGAATCCACTTTTTTAGATGAAAGTCTGTAGTCGGCCTAACCTTTGGTTTCATTGACTAAGTTTTTCTTTCTAACTCATTTATTACTTTTTATGAAGTGTTGGGCAAAGGGTGCCCTCTATTTCTACTTCTAACTTAAGGCGAACAACCAGCTTTGCATGCTATTATTAACCCTTGCCCATTTTAGTCATTGTGAGCTGGAAAGCATATTGGTAGTTTTTTTCTTTAAAAGGCTGCTTGCTTCATTCTTTTCTTCTATATAATCTTATGTTTTTCCCTGGGAAGAGGAAGAAGAAAATAGATTAAAGTCCCCTTCTTTCCGTCTGCTCTTTCTAAAGTGAGCGAATTGCATGTAGAGATCATAGGGGCTTCTAGTTTCATTGGTTCATAACAGTGATATTGTAAGTTCGAGGAGCCCTACTAGGCCTACCACCCCCTTTCCTTCTATTCACTCGATACAAGGAAGTCGAAGTCTTTGCCACCCTGTGGATCTCAATCTAGCAATGGCACCTGGAACTACATTACTTCCCCTGCCCTTTGGGCATGCCTCCTATGCTCTTGCAGCATGCCCCTTCCAGCAAAAAATAGCTTTCATAATACGTGAAGCAGCTCAGAGTCTTCGATCACTATATTTTTGTGATAGCGAAGAATCGAAGAGCGAAGTTACAGCTTTAGGTGAAGAGCGATAGTGAAACCTTTCAGTCTTATTATTTTGTTCCCAAACAATAATCATTCATTATGGCATGCCCGACCAAACACTAAAAGCCCAGCCCGGGCAAGCTATATTATGGAACTATTATGACCTAACTGGGTCCAATGGAACAAGATCTCAATCTAGAAGAGGAATTGACTATGTAAAAAGCGACTGGGCTAAATAGGAATTTTATGACCTAGAATCACAAAGATGTAAACTTTGTGCTATGCCATATGATCTAAGGATTGCTTTGATTGATTACTTTACCCTATTGTGGGATAACTCAACAAAGCAATTAGCTTCCTCTAATGAAATTTTTGATAGAAAGCAATGAGAGTAGCCCACCCTTCCGTTTTCTGAATCTGACCTTCATCCAATAGTTTGGGCTTCTACCCAAGGAATGTGCTTTCTTACATCGAGTTTCAACTATGCCACGAGATGAAAACTTTGATAAGGTTGGTTCCATTGGAACTTTTTATGGAGAAGTCCTGAAACTGAACTAGTCAATTGAGAGGATCATTCTACCAATTGATCATTGATTTATGACACACCAAAAAAGGAACAATATGTAGTTAGCTCAAAAGAAGAGTGACCTCATCCAAGGTCATGTGCTATAGCACCTTAGTCCTGATGTTAGCCTCTAGTTAAGTAGGGTCCCTAGAATGGTTCCCCAGTGTAAAGCATAATTGTTTTTGTGAATAAGAAAATGAAAAGCCCAACAAAGAGACTCATTTAAAAAGTTGCTAATCAGAAGGAAATCTGATAGCACTTGAGCAAAGAAGAGAGTTTGTGATACAACCCGGTCCCACTATGGAGATGTACATAAAGCACTGGTCAAAATTCTCCCTTTCTTAGGTATTCCATCTTAGAGGTTTGTGTCCCCCAGATGGTCCATTCCCAAAATCTTTTCAATCACGTAGGCGAGCTGATAAATTATATTGTTACCAGAGCCTTAAAGCAACACTTTCTATCCGAAAGAGCTTCTCTATTAAATAAAGCCAAATATCACCCAAACATTGGTATTCAAGCCATCTGATCTTTTCATAACATTTCGACTCAAAATGTGGGAAGTGTGGTAGGACATTTAATTCATAATTTTATTTTCTTGCCTTCCTCATTAGGCCTAATGTTAGTCAGACTAGGAACACGGGTAGTATTTGAATGTGTGGAGCAATCGCCCGAAAGAGTGAATACCCATTTATATGGTGGATTCTTTATTGATGGCTGAATGTGACCAAGAGTTGAATAAGTTTTCGCTGGTAGTATACCATATAGTTGTTGATCCCATCCAAGTGCCAGTGAGTTAATTTTTGGAGGAATGTCTACTAATTTAGTTAGGAGGGTACCATGCAAAGAGAAAGCAAGAGAGCTGACATTTCAACTAGCAGCCATTGAATGAAAATAAAAGGAAGAACTGTAGGACTCAGGATTGCTTCTACCTCTTGGAAAGGTAGCACCCTTCTTTTATATTTTCTTGAAAGAATCTTATTAATGAGGTAGAAGTGGCCAAGTCAGGTGCATAGCCTTCTTATTAGTCTGGTTAAGCACTACATTTTTTTAATGTAACTGAATACTGAGTGTGGGCTTCCCTCCAACTACTAGCAATCAAGTGTACATTTAACTATCTACTATCAAGACTTCGTGAGGTGAGGGTCCGAATTATGAGTAGAGATTGGTACTTTAGATTGCCTTTTTATTCGTAATATGCTTATTGGTGAATTAGATGTCCTTCCATTCATGGTCTGGCACCAAGCTAAGACTGATTAGCTTAAGTGAAGTGCCCCAGGGCAAGAAGAGATGAAAAAGGTGGGATCTTTATCTTTAACTTGGTAGTAGGAATTGCTTATGTTTAATCAAACTAACCTTGCTTTTTAGGATTAAAACATCATATAGAAATGGTTGGGAGCTCTGGAATAGGCTTTTTGGAAAGCCAACTAGAAGACACTCGAGGTATACGGTCCTGACTTACCAATGCGAGTGATGAGTGATGGTAGCCATAGAGATATGGAATGCTATCATAGGCTAGGGGAAGAAAGTTAAGTTCAAAAGGTATTGAAGTTACCATCTAGTGAGAAACTTTTCTTTGATAGCTTTTTCATAGGCAGCAAAGCAAATAGTGGCAGGCTAGAAGGAATCATGGGAACTTCCAGGATTAAAGAAAGTAACTTGAGGGTAGTAGGTTACAGAATCCAATTTGTGGCATCTTTCCTTGGTATTTTTTATAGAATGAATTATTTTATAAAATGTGAATAAAGAGGGAAACTCCATTCAATAGGGAGGAAGGCATGGATAAAAATGTGCTTTAGGAGCTATGATATGCTTCGGGACCTTAATCTAAGGATATGGTACAATATTTCTAGATATAGATTTACGAATAGAAGCTAATTGATATTCAATCGAACTCACTAATGAACCACCAAACTCTTAAACAATAACTTTTGAAGCCACAAGGAGTACACTTGTTTGTTCCAAGCACTTCTCTTTAAAAGTTTAAATAAAAGAGAAATATAGTAGGTGGAAAAAGATCCGACTGCCAACCCCAACATCTTTGCGGCTTTTTTTACCCGGCCAACGGAGTGGGAGTTTGTTTGCCTACTAACTTGATTGAGAGTGAGTAGTAACTTAAATGAGATAAAGATGGAAAGACTCAATGAATGAATAAGAAATTCCCTCTTTTCTTTATTTCCCATCTTAAAGAGAAAGCTCTTATTGTTATTCTCGAACTCAGAGCCGGGTGAAGACCACACAAGTAAGACTAGACTTTAATATATTTTGACCGAACCGATATGATTAGAAATTATTAGGAGTGAATGGGCAGTGCTCTCTTAGCACACTGGTGAGATTTCTCCTTGGACAGATAACCTTTATTTATTTGCTACCACCGGCTGGAGACCCTATTGCTACCAAAGAGAGGAATTTCTATAGGCACGAAACTAGCTTGTCTTTTAACCCTTTCTTTGCAAGCATGTGATGTGCTACTGGCTCGATGAAAAAAGTCAAGGAAGGCAACTAATTCATCCAGTTGATGGTACTAACTCCGGTTTCTTTTTTATTTCTTTTTATAATAAATCAAGGTGCAATGCACTAGTTGAGCTAGGAGTTTTCAGCACTAAGTCCTTTCCTTTGGGTAGAATTAAGGGCATATGAACATCACGCTTCTTATAGTACTTTTTTTTTCTCTTTGACTTTCAGTCTAGTGCCAATTTTATGATGTATTATAATGAAATGATGTTAGCATATATAGCATTGTTATGAGAGTAGGGCTTTCATAGAAAGAAAAAGCAAAGAAGTATATGAAGGCATTGGAATCATCAATCATATATAATGTATGCCACAAGTGATCAATCTACGCAAAGGCAGAATAACTAATTGGCTTGGCTTGCCTCTATCTTTCTGGGGTTCCTAGGACTTTTTCAATCAATTGGCCCTGTCTCGCTTAACTCGTCAAGTAGTGTTTGAATGAAGATTTGTTCACAAAATCTCAGTCCATAAAATGTTTAGCTCCCAGCTCCTGCTTCTATCATTGGTGCTATCATAGTAATCTAGAATAGATCATTCCTGCAAGACTTTTTTATATCAATTTCATAAGCAAAGGTATAAAAGAATTCATTTCTTTTGGAATAGGGCCATGAGAAGGATGATTTGAATTGTTATTAAAACATGCCATTCTAATAACGAGGAGAATATATGCTCTGTAAATAAATGTTTTCTTATCTAATTGAAAGGCTAATTCATGATAGACGAGTGGGCGAGCTTTCTTTAAGAGAGAATTGGGTTCGATTCCCATAGCCCCGATGTGGCAAAATTGAATGATTATAAAGACCCATTTTCAGGTCAAAAGATTTCCCATGGAGGAACGTGGTAATTCCCTTTTTATGTTATATTTCTTCAATTGATCTAATATCTAATTAAGTGAAAGAAGCTTTGAGAGCCTCTCAAGAAGCGATGCCGCAGGTGCCAAACCCTAAGCCGGCTCTGCCACAGGTGCCAATACAGATGGAACTGGAGCTTTCAAATGAGAAGGAAAGAAGAGAATGGCGGATCCTCCAAATTGATAAAATGAAAGTAGAAGAGCATGAGGATGAGTTGGCCAAGAGTCTAACTTTACTTATAGAGTCGATGTCGCAAGCTTTCCTATCAAATAAAAAAACTTCCTACTTCTAGAAAATTTGTTGAGATTATTTTTGAGCGAGAAGCATCTGATAAGGCCAAAAAGGTAAACCAGCCTTAGTCCTTGATATTCAAGTTGACTGCCCGCCCCACACCCATCTCGAAAATTTGTTTGTTTAGGTGGGGACAGTCTTCAGGTCATGAGCCTGATGAGTTGAACAATTCTTCTACCTTATTGCTGATTAGGTAGGGTGGGGAGAGGAATGTCACTCTTTTTTATTTCAGTGTGGTGTGAGAGTGACTCCCATTGCTTGAACTCCTGGATGAAGAAATCCATAACTTTCTCTCTAACCTATGAGAAGAGATGACAAGAAATGCATAACTCTGCTTTGAATAAAGGAGGGACTCTTGGTCACAAAAGGGAAGAGAATCTACTTTTTTTGGTATGCCTATCCGCAATCAAGGAGTGCCACGCATGAAAGAGCAAAAACAGAGTAGGGGGAAATCATTTGATTGCGTATTGAATATAGATCAATGTCTTTCTTATTCCACTAGCTAGGGCCAAATTATCACATGTTTATTTTGTTATTACATCCTGATTTATTGATGTCAAAGACTAGAAGCTACGCACAAATTCTCATTGGATCTCGGTTATTTTTAACAAAGATAGCTATTCATTTAAGTCTTCGGGTAGCACCACAAGATATTCAACAAAGTGAAAATTCTTGTTTTCCATATGTACATGTTCCTGCAGCTCATATGAGTATTCTAGTTTATATTCCTACGGCTATTTATTCTTTCTTGTTCCTATTAACAAAACATCCTCTTTTCTTCACTCTTCCGGAAATGGTATATAAATGGGTATTTTTTTATGTTGTTTACCTTAGTTACCCGAGGGTTTCAAGGAAGACCCATGTGTATTCATCTCGTTCCTTATTTACCTGGGTGCACTGTGTTTTCAAAAGCTTCTTGTCGAGTTGACTTCTATTTCAATCAATGCTGGACTAATCGATATACCAATAATAAATTATTTAGTCAACTGGTGGAATACATCGCATCAACCTGGGAGCATTAGCCGATCTGGTACATCAATACATGTTCCAATGCTCATTCCAATCTTGTCTAACTTTGCTAACTCCCCCTTCTCGACCCATCTCTTGTTGGTTTTGGAAACATGTCTTCCTATTCTATCTTTTCCTGAATCTCCTTTAACGGAAGAAAGATAAGCTCGAGATGGAATACCAAAACCTAGTTCCCTCACCGAGTCTCTTTGCATCCATGATTGAATGGTTAAAGTTTAGTTCAATCACAACTCACTGAATAAGACCAGTCAAGGTTTCTTTTTAGAATAGAGGTGCTTGATAAATGTGAGGAATTAGATATAGCTGGAATGTTAAGTTGCTTCATCAAAGAAAAGAGAGGAAGAGTTACAACTACTATATTAAGTAGGAATGCCCGTAGTGACAAGGATTGATCATTCTTCCTTCTCTTATTAGTCGTTGAGTTCGGCGATTTCTTCGCATACCTTGTCATTCCAATTCTTTCACCACAAGCAAAGAGCTCAGACCCTCTCTTTCTAACAATAAGCCCCTGGGGGAATAGAACAAACTAAACTAATTAAGTAAAGAAGAATAAGGGGAGATTTTCTATATCAAAAATTTCACAAGTATTAAAAGACTGTTCCACTCACTTCTCCCTTCTATACCATCCTCATTCCCTTTTGCTTACGCTTTTACCTCTCCTTCACTTGTAGCCTCTTCTCAAGTAGCTTCTTCAACTACTTCAGAATGTGTAGCTATTTGGGTTTGTTCCTTTCTTTAAGAGAATATCCCTCCCCTATTCTTATGGCTATTAGCTATGTTACTTCATTATTCCAAATCTCCATTAAGAAATTTTTTAAGTGAGTGAGTGCTCGAGGATTAAGGAAGTTACCGGATAATCATTCCCTAAGGGGCATAGTGCTAAGATGGTTGATGAGCTAGAAGAAGAAAGACCTGGACTTAGACTAAGATCAATTCCCAAACCCCTCAATCAACTTCCCTAAAGCGATAACAACCAGAATCAATTGGGTTTTACATACTTAATGGTTTGAGCAGCACATGAAAAACAAGACAAATGCCTGAGCATTCAACAAAGACAACAACAACTACTAACAGGGATATTCTCATTATCCAAACCCAATGAAAGAAGGGGCTCCTCAAATGTGCTTGCTTATAAGATAAGAGATTTGTATGACGATGGAAGGTATGCTACGTAGATAGACTAATGAAGATTCATTGGCTTGACCGTAGCAACACATATTCCCACTTATGCCATCCTAACATCCAGAGGAATAAATACTGGTATCAGAATATGATATCCTATAATAGAGGATATTTAGTAGCGAAAAACATTAACACTTCTGCCTTCTAGGCTAGAACACTCAAAGCTATAAGAATGGACAACCTAGCTCAACTTATTGATTGGGTACCATAGCCCCGCATGTGCGGTAATGGGAAAGGTAGTTCAAAGAAGAAGATGCTGATAGCGAGTAATTCACTCCTAAAAGTCCATCCTACTATAATTTTGTGGAAGATAGGGTAGCAGGTCGTTTCTTGTTCTTAGGGGGCAGAGGGGTTTCCTAATAATATGAAAGAAGAAGATTGTTGCATGTTCCTCGTTCAAGGGTGGGGAAGACTTAGGTTTAAGAATGAAAGTAAGAGTGGGTTTTTAGTCCTTTAATAGTCCAATGTAGAGGAATGATAGTAATAACATTGGGGCTAGCATGTCAAAACAATTCCTTAATTTAATTTATTCTACCAAAGTAATAACTAGTAGGGAAGTCGGACCTAGAGGTGTCAAACGGGCTGGCCCAGCACGGCCCGACCCGTTTTTTTAGGGCACGAACGTGCTACCGTGCCGGGCCGGCCCAGGCACGGCCGAACCGTGTCGTGCCTCCTGCCGGGCCGGCCCGGCCCGGCCCGGTTGACACCTCTAGTCGGACCCAATAAAATGAATAAGGATGGAGAGAGCCTTAATTTCACTACTATTAGATAAGGGGTAGAAAGAGAAAGCACATGAAATATCTTCATGAAGTGATAACGTAACGATATGATTTCTTCTTCATAACACAGGAAATTTGTAAATTGTACTTCCGTTGTTTGGTTAGTAAAAATAGGCTAGGTCTTCTAGAGTAGGACTACTCTCATTCCTTTCTCAAGTAAGTTTTTTATTACTTATCCCCATTCCTATCCTAGTAGCTATTAGTCCTATTCAACTATCAAATAATCTTATTATTTTCTCAACATTGTCTTCATCTATAGCATTCTAAGAAGCTAGAATGAATAATAACAAATTACAACTTAGGAAATAAAAAAATTAGAGCCTTTTTCTCTAAAAAATAGACTATCCAAGACAAATGGCAGCAGAGGGAAGAACGTACTAAAACCGCCATGGGTGAGCTAGCATCAAATCTTCCATCTTCATGGGAATAATAAAGCTCAAATCTAGTAGTTTTGGGTCTTTCTATTAATTGTGTGGGTGGGCATAGCTGAGTTGGGCTAGGCATGTGGTTAGGAAACCTTTGCTCACTCAGTTTATGGGTGCAGAAAAATTGTACTAACCTGCCTCCATTACCAGTGACTTTATCATGGCTTTGCAAGAGAAGAAAGAATGTTTAGGTCCAATTTATAATGAAGCAAAGGTCCCCCTTACTCCATATTCTCTCTAAAAAGCTTTATAAAGCTCAATGAGAAAGTGTTGGTTAAGAACTATTGGCTGTAAACCACAGCAGTTATAGTCACTCAATGGAGATGGTCGCCTTTGGAATGAAGATGGATGAGCAGACACTTGAGACTAGGATTGATTTCATTCGGGGAAAACATGGAACCAGTTACTATCTATACTAGGGGACGCGAGACATGATAGCGACTTAAGTTTCAAGTACCATTGAAAAGACTAAATAAACGAGAGGAATGACTACTTGTAATAAAGCACAACCCAATACGAGCCGACCAGAAGAATGAAGCAAGGCTGAGATTACCATATCCCGGACACAATCTTCCTAGAGATGGAGAGTCCATTGCTTCGCCTTTTCTAGCCTCTCCTTCTTGCTTCCTTACGTAGCTCTTGTCTTAGTGACTCTTGCATTTTTCTAGGTTTTTTTTCTAAGTGTTAATAAGGTTGATTTTTCATTTACCAATGAATTTGATCCACCCCTATTCGATCAATACAAAGGTTCTTAGCTAGAGAAATGTTTTGTGACATGGATGCCCAGCCCAACTCGGTCGATTAGTTGGCCCACCTAGCAGATGATGAGATTTTTGATCAATTTTATCTAATTTTGAAAAGTATTTCTCATTATTCAGAATAGTCGAGCTTTTGATCATGATGTTCTCACCTCCCTCGTTTGGGCTCTCACTTGAATCTCCACATTTATGCATTGGTAGGCTTTCAAATAAATCTAAAAGCCTACCTATCGAGTGTCAATAAAAGAGAATATTTTTTCATGGGCTCATCATCTGATGCAGAATTGATGCGAGTGGGATAATATATATGGAGGAAGTTGGAATTGATAGCTTTCAAGAACATGGGGAGAGAAAAGAGTTGTTCCTTGCATTCCTTCTTTTCCAAATGTATTTATTAGTTTGGGTTGGCATAAAAGATTTGATAGAATGAATGTCACCCTTGGTTGTTTGAAAACAAATCAAATGTTGGGCCAAACATTGCTAGTTGGTAATAGTCGACTGCAAAAAATAATACTTTTATGGAATAAGGGTGAGAAAGAAGAGAAGGGTTGGGAGTTGCCCAGCCAAGGAACTTGAGGCCGACATTCTGAGTGTGGTCTCGGAGTTCAAGATGCCGCCTAAAACTAGTGTCGGTCATAGAGAGGCATTTTGTTTTCAATGAAACAAACCCCATCTCTTGTTCTCTCTCACCTCAACAATAGAGCTAAGTGCAGATACAGATCTAGATGCAAGATGATCTCGAGCCTATTTCATAACCACCAACCAATCACATTCCACATCCCACTTCTTTTCAATTCCTCGGGCAGCATCCTTTATAGATAACGACATTCCAACTTCAGAAATAGGTGAGCTTGGTCAGGAAGTAGTTTGACTATTGGGAAGGAATCGAATCCTACTTGAAGCACTCCACCATGAAAAAAAGTCTTCGGGTTGGATAGGCAGTAGATATAGAAACTCCTATCTGTAGGGTGGGCTTTCAAGATAGAGATGCACTACTCCATTTGGAAAGGGCTTTCCATCATGGGGAATGAAAAGAACTCCTTATCTAAATATAAAGATAAGGCCAGAACAGAAGGAAAAGAAATAAAAAAGAAAACCTAGGACGAGCCTTATTCTATCTCAAACTCGAATTAGGAAGAGTGCCCTTGAACTACAGATCAATTATAATAAACAATACAAGAAGGGGGTGGATAGGGTGATCTACGATCATGGATAGTCACTCCACTCCATAGATCGAGAACACAGATTCGTGTTTTCATTTTCAAAGGTCAAAAATGCAGGCTGATAGTGGGGCAGGGATAATGACTTCTTCCACTTTATAACCAAAATAAGGAACCTTAGAATTCACCATACCTATCGATGAAAAAATTGGATTTGAAAGGCTAGCAGATCATAATGAAAATATTTGTATGGAATGTCCTACTCCTGTTTGAGCTTTCCAATCAATCAATCCCATATTTAAGGGACATATCTATGTTAGGTAGGCTTAGGGATCACTGATTAGTCGAATCAGCCGCTCCCTCTGGCCTATCATTTATTTATTGATTTGGCTGGAGGCTCTTGCATCTCCTGCATCTCCATGGGGGCCCCTTCATACAAATTTGCTGCTAGGAGCTCCTCTAGTCGAATCAATAATCAATAGAAGTCCCACTAAAAAGTTACTGACCTGGCTCTTTAATCGATGATCTACTACTCCCTTTTAGTTGTAGATCCTCATGCTTTGATTTGAAAGCCCTAGCCAATGAAAAATCCCTAGTAAGATTTTTGTATTGAATCTATCATCCCTTCAGTTTGAACCTATCCCAGTAACGATCACCTTTCTACTATAAGGTGAGGCTCTGCCCTCCATTTAAAATCCACTCCGAATCGAAGGAGCTGCTAGTACAACTTCTTGAGTAGCCAAGATATTAAACAACGAACATTTGATTAAATTCCTTGCCTCACCCTAAGATGAAAAGGAAGGTCGATTTGAATTGAATCTTGGACCCGATCTTTAATCCTACACCGGTGAATGGTGCGATGAGATAAATTTATGTTTTATCATTTATTCATCAATGCCGACCCAATCGAGGTTCGTCCATGCCCAATCCCAATGGACAAACCTTCGATCTGCTACTAACTCTATAATTCACCCATCTTCCCTAATTCCTAAAAGCCCATCCTTTTAAGATCTAAAGCAGCCTAATTGACAATCAACCTGTAGTTGATCTACGAGCATCTTAGTCCTTTTTTCTCAATTTGAGTATTAAGTTTAGTTTCTTTCATCATTGACAAACACATGTGCTAATAGCTAATAAGACAAAACAAAGAAGTGGGGAGTCTATGCCTTGAATGAATTAGTAACAACGAATTAGTGGAATGAGGGATCAAGAGATGGATAGAAGGGGGGGAATGGGGGGGGGGGGTGTTGCGGCTAGGCTGCCTTTTTAATCAATATCTGGCCACTCAGCGATGCTATCGGTGCGAGTTGTAAGGAGTGGAGTCTTGGTTTCGAGTTGAGCTGGGGCATCAATTCATTCTTGTAATGGGAGTGAATGCACCACAAGACCAGACAAGTTGCTCCCTCACCTTTTAGTGATGGCTCCTCTTAACTTTTTAAGATGGCTCCTCTTATTCTATGATATTCTAAGCAGCAACTCCACGAGCCCGCTTTGAATTGGTAGATTCCTAAGCCATTTGTTCTCTCATCTCGGTTGGTGTTTGCTGGCCACTAGAGCAAGTAAGAGAACATACAGTGAATGAACTTAAAGAACCACAGATTTTTATTGGATTTTACACCTTTGTGTCTTGCTATGTGTGTGGATGTGCATGAAGAAGGGACAGAACATCTCTCACCTTTTTTTGAGGGGAAGAGAGAGGGGATAAGCTACAGTGGCACCTCATGAACTTCTTATTGGGGTAGCACTATCCTATACCTATAGGCTCGAGTGCTTGGATGCACCTGTTTTATTCATATTTCTACGTAGTTAAAAGAAAAATTGTTCCCAAGGCAACCACTTGTGTTTTTCCTGGGTTTGCACAGTCCGAGTATGGATGTTATGATGTGAAATCCAAGAGATTCGTTGTATCCTTGAATGTTCTTTTTAATGAGGTTGCCTTCTATTTTTTTAACCTAATTAATCAGCCCCGAGAAAGAATGGTAATGGAGGTGTATTGTGGCATTCTCCTGTTCAATAACTCGAACCTCATTCTCTTGCAGTTGATGTTATAGATCAGCCTCACTCTTCAAGACAGTAGATTTGGCCAGCATTTTCTACTGATTGTCAGCTTATTCAACTTACCTCAGAGGATTCAAATCACCTGGCACATCTTTCTTCTCGGTGGTGATTACTTTGTCTTTCCTAGGCTAAGAATACTCCAGAAGATTTACAGTCTAGCCCAGTTGCTTCTACTCCAATCGGTTCCTCTGATTCTTGATCCCTCTCTCGGGTTCATTAATCCTCTCAAGTAAGTTTTTTATCATGTTAAATTAATTTTGTCTTATCTTATGAATCATTTTCTCCAAGACAGAACTATGGTGCGAGTTGTGAGGAGTGGAGTCTTGGTCTCGAGTCGAGCTGGAGCATCATTTCATTCTTATAATGGAAATGAGTGCACTACAAGACCAGACAAGTTGCTCCCTCACCTTATTATGACGACATCTTTTTTTAGTTAGGTAATTTTCTAAGACGGCTCCTCTTATTCTATGATAATCCAAGCAGTAGCTCCACAAGTCCAATTGGAACCGATAGATTTCTGAGCCATTTGTTCTCCCCTCTTGGTTGCCATTTGCCAACCAGTAGAGCAAGTAAGTGAACCTATAGTGAATGAACTTAAAGAACCATAGATTTTTACTGGATTTTACACCTTTGTGTCTGGCTATGTATATGGATGTGCATAAAGAAGGGATGGGACATCTCTCATTTTTTTTTTGGAAGAAGAGAGAGGGAATAAGCTGCACTACCATCTCTTGAAGTTCTTATTGGGGTAGCACTATCCTATACCTATAGGATCAAGTGTTTGGATGCACATGTTATGTTCATATTCCTGTGTAGTTAAAAGAATATTATTCCCAAGGCAACCACTTGTGTCTTTATTGGGTGGGTTCAATCAGGGTATGGATGCTATGACGTGAAATCTAAGAGACTCGATGTACCCTTGAATGTTCTCTTTAATGAGGTCGCCTCTTATTTTTTTAACCTAATTAATCAGCCCCGAGGGAGAATGGTAATGGAGATGTATTGTGGAATTTTCCTATTCGACAACTCAAACCTCATTCTCATGCAGTTGATGTTATGGATAAGCCTCACTCTTCAAGCCATTAGTTTTGCCCAACATTTTCTACCGATTATCAGCCTGTTCAGCTTACCTCAAAGGATTCCAATCATCCAGCACAACATCTTTCTTCTTGGTCGCAATTACTTTATCTTTCCCATGCTAAGAATACTCCAGAAGATTTATAGTCTAGCCCAATTGCTTTCCTTCTAGTCAGTTCCTCATATTCTTGATCCCTCTCTCAGGTTCGTCGATCCTCTCAAATAATTTTTTTATCCCGTTAAATTATTTTTGTCTTATCTTATGAATCATTTTCCTCTAAATTGCGAGCTTATCCTTAACTTTTTCTATTGGGTTGGAGATATTTTGAGAGCTCTTTGGGACCCTTAGATTTCTTCTTTGTAGCCTTACAATTAATTCTTAGGTTTGTTTGTGCCCGATAACACACCAAAATCACCATAGAAAGCATGTACCAAAACCCATTTATACTCGACTGGAATTCTAGTTTGAATCCTGTTGATTAGTATATTTTGGTCATTCTGAATTTGGCATAACTTCAACAGCACATGCCAATCTCTCTCTCACTCTCTCTCTAAGTGGTGGGAGAGTCCCATTGACTATCTACCCAAAAATATTTCTAAGCATCAAATTTCTTCAAAATGAAAGCTCGAGGCCCAAGAATTTCACCCAGCCTAACCAATGTAAAGTAGTGCAATGACTCTTTTTTACTTGAGCCTACCAATAGATAGGCTTGGTGGTGTGTGATGGGAAGAACTCTTTCCTTCTTTTCTTAGATTTGCTAAGATAATGGCGGGTTCAGGAAAAGAGAAAATATAAAAAGCTACGTACCTAACCATTTTTAGTCTTAGTCATTGGATCGGCCATCTTCCATGAGTAGCTCATGATCGAGGGCATAGGTTGTTGACCGAGTTAGAGTTTCAGGTGAAAGAATCAAGCTAATAAACTTGAAGGGATTGAGTTAGAATTTTAGGAATGGCTAAGCCTTGTGGCACCAACCAGTCTATTTGATGCAGAGTGAAGGGCTCCCCTTAACATCAGGATGAGTGAACAACTCATGTAGTTCTTAATCCTTCCTTTGTTTTTGCCCATCAGTTACATGATCAGAAGAGTGGAGAAGAACCAAATAACTATAGAAGGACTGGAAAAGCATGGTTTAGCTGACTGGAGAAGCATGGTTTAGCTGACTGGAGAAGCATGGTTTAGCAGACTTGCAAGTAGGTTCCAGATTGGTTACTCATCTCTTGCCTGACTCACTCGAACACTACGCCTTTCTACATGAACCACAGAAAAGAGTGAGCCTTTGTTGAAAAGAGCGAGCCAAAAGCGAGAGCATAGTCTTAGAAGGGAGAAAGAAGAGGAATTTGGTAATGAGTGATAGAACTTGCATGAGGAAGGTCTGGTCCCTGCACCTGAAAGAGCCACTACGCCTGAAGAAAGGGATACAAGAAAAAGAATAGAAAGAAAGGGCCCCTTCAGCAATGCACTTTGTTTTGGCCCCCAAGATAAGAGTATGAATACATAGATATTTCCAATTCCTATTAATTTGCATGTTAGATTGATATAGCTATCTACTCGCTGCCCTTCTGGCTGTCGAATGAAGACCCATAGTTATCATGCTTTTTTTCTAGTCCTATTCAACATAGGACAAGGAGAAATGGAAATCCGACCAAAAGGAAGATGAGATGGGGATTGGGAAGTGCCCACTTTCTGCTAGAAAGAAAGCATGGGAAGCTATCAATGACTTGTGCCGGGGGAGTTAGGCATGAAAAGCAGCTAAGCATGAGTATATGTAGTAGCTTTTGGCCACTTTCCATGGGCTACTAAGGTCAGGATATACCATTCGTTTGAGTTAGTAATGAGAGGCTCCTTGCAAGTAAATGAATACACCCAACCATTCTTTCCTTCTACTACTCTGCTTCCATATCTACTTTCAAAGTCCCTTTTTTTAAGATCATTTAAAGAAGTGAATGACTAAAAGGATTAGGATGAAACATAAGCACTAACTGCAAGTGGACTGGAGGGCTTGTTGGCTTCACAGATTAACATATTCGCAAAGAAAGATAATATGCTTTCTTCCTCCCCTCCTATAAGGACTTAAGAGTTGATGATCTTATCTTGCTCCCCCCTCAAAATGGTTACCGGACAAGGGCAGGAGCGCCATAATGTTAATTGCTTCAAAAAAGGAGGTGTCATTTTTTACTCAACCCTAGGTGGTGTCAACATTTAGTTTCACATGGGCGAAGTCGGAGGTAGCACCTTTTTAGGACAAATAGAAGAGATTTTCTATGCTACCTGTGAGTAAGGTCACACTCTTTTGCTGCCTTACTCTTTTATCGCAACTCGTGGGTTTAGCCCCTCCCCTGGATGCTTTCTTTTTACTTTCTTAGGTATCTAGCAATGAGGAGTCTACTAAGGTGAGGGTAATCCCTAATCATAAGGTTGTATCAAGTAGCCTTTTCTTTTTGTCTTTATCTTCCTTCTTCCTTTAGTGCTTATGTTATATCATTTTATCGTGTGTTAAGCCAGCATGTTTTGACATCATCCCTTCCAATCGCTTTTCTATGGTTACTCCTCTTTTTCCCTTGCCATTAGTCTGCTTTACAAGGTTATATTACTTTTCTTTTTGTTGCTGCTAAGCACCAAAGGGTTTGGACAAGCAACAAGTACCCATTTATTAGCTCCTTCAAGAGCTATAGCAAGTCCCTAATATACCATCCTTCCTTGGTTTGAACTTCTTACTTTAATATTGTTTTGATAAATTAGGGAATAAATTTCTTCATTCCCTTCCCTAAAGTCAGGAGGAGTCCAGGAATCGAGAATATGAAGGAAAGAGTCCTCTTCTTTAGTGGAATTTTAATAAAAAAAGGTGAACGTGATCTCTTCTTCGGCCCAATGGGTCGGGGTGAACTCTCTTTTCTAATTGCTGGTTTGGGAGTGAAAATTCATATTCATTCTTCGGGCGCCTACTCCTTATTCCACTTGAGGGGGATACCTCATTTGTTTTGTAAATTAATAGTACTGCTATTCCAACAAGGGCATGGTTCTGGAGATGATTAGTAGTCTTCTCCCTAGCTTTATTCTCATGGAGATATGATGGAGGAAAAAGAAAGAAGTCAAATAAAGAGCATGTTGGGCAGGTCAAAGGTGATCCCCCCCAATATGGGGAAAATCGAGATGAACCTAAGCGAGGCCAATGAGTGAAATAAAAAAAGAAGCTCATTTAAGTAATTGGAAGGACCCTCTTCGGATGCCCAGCCTCAGTAAGTTGCATCTTAGTCCAACCAAGCACTGTATCATTCATCACATTTCAAGTGCCGAATAATAGAGAGCAATTTAAGTTGTCTCTAACAGGTGATTCATTACATAAAAGACAGATTAAGAGCTCGACCTTATAACATTTTACCCTCTCTAAAGTGGGGAGGAGGAATGGAATCTTGCCTCTTATGTCGGGATCGATCCCCTTTACTTTAGCTAAGGAAAGAAGAAAAATAGAAGCTGATATTAGCTTTGAGCACTTAATCCTTCTTTTTGTTCCCAATAAGAAAATAGATGCGCTACTAACGAGCGAGTGAAATATTCGTAACGAGACACTAGAGCAACGACTTTCACACTGCTCAATCTCTTGCTTGTTGGATAGTAGCAAATCATTGATTTTCTCGTATACTATAAGTAAAATCTTTTGTTTTGGTGCATAGCTTCTTTGAATGTCCCGCAAACCGAACATATAAACAAGATTTGTTATTCTGACAAAAGCTAGCCGAGCTAAAGGAAGTGATGCTAAGAATGGTTTATCCTTAACCTATATACTTCTATTAGGTATATAAATTTAAAGTGTTTCATGGCTACTCCATCAGACCTTGGATAAAAAACACAACTCCACCGGATAAAGAGAGGACTACTTTGATTCAATAGGATAAATTAGATGCCTAGGCATGAAGGAAGGCATTCCCCTGCACCGGAAAGGATGATATGGGTTGTACTATCCTATCCCATAGTTTGAGTCTTCATCCATTTCTCTCTCTAGAGATGTGTGGGCCTATGTTATATATGTTATAGGATGACCAAGTTGTTCTAACCGGGAAGAGGGTCTGCCCTCAGCAAGCATCTTGCGGGCCATGCGCAATCCGTAAGGAGTGGATCTTACATGAATACTGATTCTATGAATGAAGAACTACTCTCTTATGAAGTGATTTTGATCATTTTTTGGGCCAATCAACTCTTATATTGCTAGTGTGAGAATGAGAGTACATTTTGGTCAGTGGGCTTCAATGACATAGCATATGGTGTGGGCAAAAGAATTCTGCATGTGAGTGGGACTGGTGAAAGCAATATCACAGGGCGTAGTCAGATAGATGGATCCACTACAAGTTACCTTTATGGGTAGTTTTCCAACTGCTCCATAAATGAGTGAGAGCACAGCACAGAGTCGTCCGACAATTTAAATGGGGAAATACCTACGCTAGATAGAGTAGTTGTGCATCTTTCCTTTCTCGAAAGATTTGATCCAATAAGAAGATTATTCAATGGAAAGGACTAAATAAAAAGGCAAGGACGGAGCTATTCTCGGAATAATGTAAGCAAAGAAGCTAAGTGCTACTATACTTTTTTTTTCAGGGCTAGCATAGGAGGAGGGTGTGTGATTCGGCTAGTGGTCCGTGCACTCTAACCATAGGCACCAATTGCTGGATTTTCTCTGCTTCTAATAAGGTAAGCAAAAGCCTCACTCGTCTTAGAGTGGGCTAACTTGCAAGAAGTGAGCATGCACTATGGGATGGGGTGACTTAGTAGATATATACATCATGTGAAGTACATCTGAAATTTGATATATAATTTATAAGCCGAGGTTTAGCCCATCATGAAGATCAAATTCTAAAATAGTATTTTTTTTCATCTTAAGTGATAACCCATTGTGGTCCAACATGTCAGCCAAACCTATGTCTGGGTGGCATTTTCTTAGCCTTGGCTTTCTTCTACTTGGGAGGTTTCTTATAGAGAGAGTAGGTTGCTCACATGTCGGTTGTGTCCCCTCTACTAGGGTTTGGGAGAGATGCTCTCCTGGTTGTTGATAGTTCGATATTCACCGTATCACCAGGAACCAATTCATGAAATAATAGTAAGATTGGGATAAGTCACATATCCACACATAGATGCTGAACTCAATGTTCTTACCTAGCAGAAGTAGTTGGTTTGAGTATATATATATACTATGTTATTCCTTTTTGAATGTTGCAGATGAAATTGCTAGTCCTAAAAGTCAAACTCACTCATAGATAGAAAGAATTGGTTCACATTCATTCCCAGCTAACCAACAAAGTGACTAGTGGTGGGCAAGATGACCTACAAGGTGAGGTCGCATATACGAGTGTAGCTATGAATAAAGCCCTTTAGAGGAAAGCGAAGGTGAGTAGTCATCAATTCAGCCCTCGAACCTTGACTTCTCCATGAAGCTTATTTATAGCTATGTCTTTTTCCCATGTTACGCGCTATAGTTCACACCGGTTCATTTTATTTAGATTCTTTATTCAAACTTAATTGGGCAAGAATTCTTTATCCACCTTCAATATTTATCTTTATTGGTCAGATTTTAGCATTCTTACCCATTCTATTTCTTTTCAACCTTTTAGTAGACCATAGGCAGGACTGAGATTGGGCTTGCCCTATCACTGCTCCAACCAAATTCAGGTAAATGAGCTAGTCTTGGCTATCCTGGGTTCACTATAAATGTCATCTATCGCACTAGATTTTCCCACTTCACTATAAGTGAGCCAGTTAGAGTTTCATTCCCTATTTTCTGGCTTTGATAGCTTGAAAGTCCATGGAGGGGTGAAGATTCAATCTTAGCCAATGACCCCACAAACCCGCTAAAAGATCTCATCCCCCTTTCACTCTGATTTAGGAACATGAATTGGGGTCTATCGTAGCTTAACTCCGAAGAAAAATTCATTCAATAAATTTATTTCATGGAAGCGGAATAGCTCATTTGAATTCCTATCCTCTGCCAATGCACTTGCCTTACCTTGACTACCTGCCTATATTTAAGTGGCTATATTTGATAGCTTGAAAAGGTAAGAAGAAGTTGAGCGAATGCTCGTTCTATTGGATCTCTTGATCTTATCTTGAAAGAGGAGAAATGAGATCAATCTCAATTTGTCGAATCATTCTCTCCTGCCATCGATCATCCAAAGGGTCGTTTTGGTCAAGTGTCCTCAATTAAAGATTCAATCGATTTGATAGCATTTTCCGTATAAGCTCTTCTTATCTGTATTGTAGAAAGGCTCTATCAAATTCTTTTTCTATTCTACATTGACTATTCTCTTTAGCAAGAAAGCATGTTCAATGGGTCATAGTATAGTTTTTTTTTGCTGGCAACAACTATCACTACCAGTTCCTTTTCTTTCTTTGGTCAGTCATTCTCGGCAAGCAATCAAGCATTCCATCGAAGCAGTAGGGCCTTCTCAGTTTAGTGTGCCAAGCTGCTTTCAAGCATTCCACCATGCCTCTATCCTTTATAAATAAGTATAAGGCAATCCTGTATCATCTCTCTACTCTTTCAAATCACAATGTCCACTAACTCCATTCCTCATCAAAGCAATCCGATCGATGCGGACAAGATAGTGTGGTACCAATGCTTTTTTTATACTAAGAGTCATCCCCTCGCTCAGTCCAATTTGTTCTCTATCTTTATTATTGGAATCTTATCTTTCCTATTTCTATTGAAAAACGTGAGCAGCTTCAGTTAGTAGTTCTGCTCGAGTAGAATAGTTCTATTTCTTATCTTCCTCCTGTTGCGTTGGCGAAATCTTCCCTCCTTTCTATTTATAAAGTGAAATTCATTGTCTGGTGCAAGCTTTGAAGTAGCATCCACTAGGTTCAATCCTATTCTTCTTGTAGTCCATTGGCGAAAGTCAACATTCATTGTTGGGAGTCCTTGGATCATCTAGCGAGGGAAAGGAGAAATCCATTGATAATAACCTAGGAGGTTAGATACCTTTTCTTATGCTTCTTCTCACAAATTCAACTCGTAAAGCAGTTCCTTTTTCTGTCGAGATGCTTCTCTTTTATTTTTAGTGGCGCATGCCAGGCTATCTTTTTCATTGGGTAGTTATGGGTCTTTTCCATGAGACGGAGCAAACTTCCTTGCCCTTGGCTTTCCTTCTTGTTTGAAGTTGGTGTATACCATGCAAATTCTAGGATTCAGCTTCTGCATCTAATAATCGGGTACACTCACCAAGAGCTTTCTTCTCCAATTCATGAGAGTTTCACTTGCTTAGGCTTCCTCTAGGCTTTCTTCAGGTGATCTAACAAAAAGATCTTTTTTATAGCACCATTAGATTGGGAATAGCATCTAGATGTATTATAGCTTTTACCACTGCTTTACTTCATCATCTCAATTTCTAGCCCTTGTAGGTTGAGTTGACCCAGAAAGGTATATATTTTTAGGAACCTCTAGGAAGGGAAAATGGCTTCATTACCAAAAAAAACATCCATTTCAAGATATTGAGCCTCAAGATGAGTTTGAGTTCAAGGTTATTCATAGGTTTGAGTGAGATACATTACATATTTTTTGAAGCAATGAGTGAAAGTAGTTCTTCATCAGAAAGACTTCTTCTCTTTTCCTTTTGCATCGCCCATTTCGTCGACTACTAAATAATAAAGCTCCTGGATGAGTAGGAACTCTAGCTACCTTGTACATAAGACTTTATCTTTATTCACGAGAAAATCATGCCATAATATCTTAGGGAATAGTTGCATATGGAAGTCTTCTAAATGGTAAACTATATATAGGCCTAGGCAGTTTAGTTTCCCTTGTATAGTTTTTATTTTCAAAGTTAGTGAACTTATCTAAACCATTGGGAGAGGTTTTTAAAGAAAGGCCTCAATGCAAGATCTTAGTCAATGGCATCTACCCTTTCTGAACTAACTTCTTCAGTTAGTTCTGTGGAAAGAAATTGCTAGATGAGATAAATTTAGTTATTTTATAGTTTCCATTGCATTTCCAATTTTTTTATTCAGTGATACAAAAGGATACAAGTGAGTTGCCGATTAGCATTTGATTGGCTAAGTAGTAATATTCTTTTTTTTTCTTTGAAACCCTGATCAGGCCGAAAGGAAAAAAAATATTGATTTACTCATGTGTTTGTCATTGCCATTGGTTCAGATTTGATTGCATAGCATTATTGTTGAAAGGCTTACTGACTCAAAGATTGGTGAATTAGAAATTTGACTTACATCAGGTAAGGTTAAGGATTCAATTAAATAACTTCCAAGCCCAAAAATCAGTGTGATTTGATCGATTTATCTGCTCCGAAAAACAAGTAATCTGAGTGAATGAGTCCACCAAAGATCAATAACCTTCATCGGAGGGGGTTGGAGTAAGGATGAGCAGAGCGAAGTCGTGTTATCAATAAATTTCACATCGCTAGAAAAATAGGATGGGAGGTGTAGAATGACTTTTCCCTGGATAAGGTACTCCTCGATGAGTGAATAGAGTGAGTTGATTTGCCTGTGCTATGCTACGGTGCTATTACTTGAATGTTAGATCGATGAAATCCTGTGCTTATGGAAATACTAATGTGGAACTAAAAGGTGGATGTTGTAGGTGTGGAAATACAAATAAAAACCTCTGGTGGATCATATGTTCCAAAAGAAGGAGACCCTAGCAACTTGGATGGAACAAAATCTAACCGGTGACAGATCCAATTTTGTAAATATAGATAGAATCCAGTGAGTCGCTTGCAATGATATTAATGTTTATGCTTGTGGTGCATTAGGATATCTATTGGAGGGAGCCAAAAGGGGAGACTTTTGTCAATGTTCGGATAGATAGTAGTGGAGTAGTGATCCCTAGAATATAAGAGCCTTTTGACAAACATTTGTGGGTGGGGAGGAGGTCGGTAATGACCAAAGACTTTATCGTGAGCTTGCACATATAGAAAGGGCTGCTTCCTTTTTCATTTAGGTGATATCGAACCCATTGGTTAAAATCTCATGTTTGAAGAGCACTCAACGAATAATGTCGAAGGATGGCATAGAGCCAGAAATGAATAGTAATGCTTGCAATGAATAATCATGTAATATATACTCAAAGCTAGGTAATTTCCAATTTCCAAAGAGTGATAATGTGTACATCTCAAATCAACTATAATAATGCCAATTTTTAGGAGACATGGACTAATGCTCAGTGAGGAATAACTGATCACTAAATGGAAGATCTTGCAGGTTGAGTGAGCTCGCCTATGTGTCTAAAGCTTAATAAATATATTATGTTACAAAGATCTCCAAGCTTTTTTCATACCTTCTCATTGTGAATAGAGCAACTTTCGTGTACCTACCCTAGCAAATGAATGCCACTTTCAAAGGGGGGCTAGCACGCACTTCCATTTGCTCCCAAGCAATGCCTTTCGACTCCCATGCCTTTCTTGGTTGAACCAACCCAACCAGTAATTTCCTACCAATCTTTCTTCCTTTTTAGAGCTCAAAGCAAAACTACAAGAAATCTTTATTTTTATGAATTTTTCATTCACTAAGGCTTCTCTATAGAATATAATCTTACCACTACTAATTGTTAAACTAATTCTACTACTGAACTAAAAGCGAAAGAAAAAACAACTTCTTACTTGGGTCACTAAACACTAGAAAACTGAGAGTCTCAACTTATGCTCGGACTAGATTAAGTTCCAAGCCCTGCTCCTAAAGCCTTTGAAGCATTTTCAATCGATGCCTAGGGTAGGGCAAGGGCAAGGGTAGGAGGTATCCTAATTTCTTTCACTAGCTACTTGCTTTGCAACCTTTGCTACCTTTAAAAGAACCAGGACGAATATGAACCCTTTCTCTCCTCTCCTTTCAGTCGAGTGGCTATCGCTCCTTCTTGTTGATATTCTTCGATCTCTATGCACAAACCATGCAAATCTCAAGTGTGAATCGTAGCTATTTATGTCATTTCGCTCTCCTGAGCTTGAATAGAGAGGTTGGGCTAGGTGTCAAAGGGACTACACCTGTCATAATATAACAAGTGGAAAAAGGACATCCACCTTGAATCCGAAGGCCTAGACATTGAATTCGTCTGGGAAAAACCTTAGGAGACTTCTCTTTGGGAATGGGGAAGGAAGATGTAAGTAAAACGTCTAGCTCAAACTAGCAACTCAAGTTCACCAATGTCACAACGAATGCGCAATCACCTAACATTAATGCACTGATTGAATCTGGTTCATCGTAGGTCCTCCATGCTGCACTGAAGTTAGGCAACCAATCTAACTTGGAATGAGTTTCTTAGTACGTTCTACTTCTTTCCAATAGAAGACATAGGAGGAGAGATTCTTTCACAGAAGAAAGAACTGGTATGAACAAACCCTAGAGCTGGCATTGAATGGTACACCCCCCTATCCACCACTTTCTCACCATTAGTCTGCCTACAATCAGAATGGAGGAAGGCTGGAACATGCCCGACGAGTAGTAAATAAATACATGCAAATAGTCTAGGTACCAATAAAAAATTCATTAGTACATTTTTTTTGTTTTAATGTGTGCTATATAGCAACCTATACCCTCTCCCCAATATTGACTAAGACCGCTATGGCTTGGATGTACCCTATTATTCCATTCACTTAGAGATCTCTTATCGTATCTAAATGATGGGTAAATTCTCAGTATCTCCAATGACTTCATCACAAAAGGCTAGTAGGCTCCAATTATGTGAGAGCGTATAATCGTTAAGGTTACGACGTCATTCATTCACACATAGAGAGAGAGGCAACTCCTAGCATAATTTAATGTATTCTTACACCTCATATTAATTTTGGGGTCTTGCCCCCCTATGAGTTGATACTTGGCTAAATCTCACAAAGAATTGTGACTATTAGATTCATTATTACCATTTAGATTGTTATTGATTCATTCTCTCAAAGGAAAGAAATGAAATGAAATTTTCATAAGTTGGTTTGCATCTGGGAAATCTTTTGCTTGCTTAGCCTATTGATATCTAACTCATGCTAAATAAAAAGTAAGCCCGCCTCAACCTCACTGCCCTTCCTTCCCCTCATCACTAAAGCAAGCAAAGGTAATGTACCATGACAAGGGCCGGCAATCTCAAACTACATTTATAGCAATAAAGAAGAATGAATAGAATTGATTAGCACTCTAGGCCTCATGAAAGAGTTTTAACTTCACCTTTATCCTTCTAAGGTATGATATTTTGGGTTTTAAAGAAAAAAGAGAAAGTATAGCCTGATGGTGAAGATGACTTCTTGGACTATCAATGTTTGGCTTCTACATAGCTCATTTCGTTTAAGACAATTATTTAAAATATGATGAGAGAAGAAACCTATGGTACTGGTAGGTCGAGTGGGGGATCGAATAAGAAGAATGTCTGATATTGGGAATTCACTTTCTCTACGAAATAATTCTGGTCAGGAGGGATAAAACGAATAGCAGAAGGTAGAACTTATTGATTCATAAATCATAGGCAGGGGGTTTAAAATATCTTTTTAGGTTGGCTGAAAAAGAGGATGACAATTTGGTTGAGGCTATTATGCCCACATCTCTTATTCGAGCCCTTTTATTGCAAGTATACATGATGGAAGCATGCCAAGCCCAACAGATAGCCGATAGAATATGGATGCCCAAGAAGCCCTCTTATTCTATCCCCGGTGCTAGGGAAGGTTCGAAGCCAATAGAAGCTAGTTCCTCAAAGAGATGGAAGCTAGCAATGAAAGTTACTTCATATAATAAGGAAGTTGACCAAATCTGAGTCAATGACCGACTCATATCATTTCAGTGCCAAGCAGAACTAAGGTGATCAGATGCTAGTTCATATTCCGCATTGGTAGGGAGTTTGAGTAGAACTTGATATGGAAGCAAGTTGGTGTTGGCCAGTAGCGGCTAAGCAGCATTAAACAAGGTTCCACCATCTTCTATTGCATCACCAGAGGTGAGGGAGGTACTAACCAACTATCAATCTATTTCACAATCTCATTACTAAAGCTCTTCCTCCTTCACCGAGACTTTACAACCTGTATTCTCTTCACCAGTACCAGTATCTGGGCATCTATGGTCATCTCTCCTTGCATCTTCATACTCTAGGTTCAATCCTATGTCATCCAACTTATAATCCAAATCTCTTCATTCCACTCCCAATCCCAGGTCCAATGTGCGAGTAATCAACTCTGATTCCTCTCCATGTGGGCTAATGGAATGAATAACTCTACTTTCTTTCTCTTCATTTGCTTTCCCGGATCACAAGAACTTGGGTAAACTCATCGGCCGGGATAGGTTTAGTATAAAGTCTAAGGGGGGAATATAGATCACTTTCCATTCCATGGGAGTGATAAAATAAAAATGGAAGTAGAAATGGAGCCAGTGAGTGGCAATTGGTTAAGCAGTGCACAACCTTCTATGTACTATCTAACTCATCCCTTTTCCTTTTCTTTCAGTCAATGTCTAATCTCTTGTATCTAACAAAAGGGAATACCATCGAAAAGAACTTACTATAAGCCCTGAAATCATGCAAGAAAACCTCCCAAATTCTTTCTATAAAAAAATTCCTCATTTTAGCTTCAGAATTGGCGGGATTGCCCAATCCTATCTTCCAAAGAGGTCAATTCGAAGTGGGAGCAACTTCTATAGTGAACTTGATCACTTGGCGGGGGGGATAGGAGGTCTTTTTGACTACTTATTTATCATATCCAGTCTCTTTTTTTTGGAAAGTCAGTCATACTATTCCACTTTAGCTAAGCTAGTGATGAAATTGGATCTAGATTTGTCTTCAGATGATGATGATGTCCAATCCTGGCTCGATGCACTTTTCGAAATGGAACTCTTTTAGATTTAGAAAGAAATTCCTTCGTAATTAAGTAGCATCCTTTAAGTGAGTAGTGGTGCATCGGACCACCAAGGAATGGATAAGAGATACCCCACCATAGGTATCATAGGCTGAGTTTAATGAGCCGTGTAATAGGTGACAATTTCAAGTGATTCTAGTGGCACTTGAGTCAGCCACCAATTCCCGACTGCATCTTGACCCATATCCCCCTTTTGGGCCAATTCCTTCTTCGTACTACCAAAAAAAAAATTTGCCAAATCTAAGTTTGCTGCTCCACCATTACCAAACTCATACCTATTCCATTTAGTACTTTAGGTGCTTCTGTTGCGTGTGATGTAAATTTCATAGCAGATCAATTCCAATGAGCCATTCAAACTAGTACTTTTTGTAATCGACTCTGTAGCTTCTTCAATAAATGTTTGTTCTTTGATCAAGTTTTTAATGACTTTATAATCAGATCATTCTTGCATTTCGGATATGAAGCCTCATTCGAAGCTTTAGAGAAAGGTGCTATTGAGATATTGGGCTCTTATGGTATCTCGTACACATTCCGATGATTGGTCGAGCAAATAAGTCAACTTCAAAGTGGATTTGTTGTGCGAAGAGTGCATTATTAGGTTTGTAAGGAAGAATTAAGATTAGATGGATAGTATATTTCTACAAAAACAAGATGGAGTGCTAGGGTTCAAATCCAATAGTAGCTAGAACCAATGAAATGGTAGTTCACCAGCTCCACTCATGATAATGCAAATGAAATGACATATAAGCCTATCTCATTATAAGTGCCAAATCCCTACTTAATATAGCTAGCAAAGACAAAAGACATAGTAAGATGGTCGAAGTCTGACTCCATTATCACGGTAGTAACTTATAAGGGTCTTCTAGTAAACTTTGCATTGGTTGGAAATACCAACAGAACCAAAAACCAAAAAAAAAATAAACTCTTCCCGAGCAAGAAGCAGAACTAAAGGAATGAAATGAAAAGATGACAAATAGGGTTTGATGATTGATCTCCACTAACCACAAGGATATAGGGACTCTGTATTTCATATTCGGTGCTCTTGCTGGAGTGATGAGCACATTCTTCTCAGTACTGATATGTATGGATTTAGCATAACCCAGCAATTAAATTATTGGTGGGAATCATCAACTTTATAATGTTTTAATAATGGCTCACACTTTTTAAATGATCTATTGTATGGTTATGCCATTGATGATAGGTGGTTCTGGTAATTTATCTATTTTGATTCTGATAGGTGCACCTGACATGGTATTTCCATGATTAAATAATCTTTCCCTTTTGGTTTTTGCCACCAAGTCTCTTACTCCTATTAAGCTCAGCCTTAGTCGAAGTGGGTAGCAAAATTAGGTGGATGGTCTATCCACCCTTAAGTGGTCTGACTAACCATTCTGGAGGAGCAATTGATTCTGCAATTTCTAGTCTTCATCTATTGGTGCTTCATCCATTTTAGATTCGATCAATTTTATAACAACTATCTCCAGCATGAGTGGACTTGGAATGACTATGCATAGATAACCGCACTTTGTGTGGTCCATTCTAGTAACAACATTCCCACTTTTATTATCACTTTCAGTACTGGTAGAGAGTAATTACCATGTTATTAACTGCTAGAAACTTTAATACAACATTTTTATGATCCCATTGGAGGGGGAGACCCCATATTATACCATCATCTTTTTTGGTTCTTCAGTTTGAAATGGACCTTTTCAGATGAAAATAAGAATATGCATTGTGCTATATATTGGCACTGTTTGCTTCATGGTACTCCTACTATGTTTATATGTGGTTTGATAGTCAAACTTCGACCCCGATCTAGTCAAAATGGAGTATCTAAAACATAATCAGTAGGAAACCAATGACATAAATACAGTCTAGTAGGAACCATAAAGACTACATGGGCAACAACTTATCCTAAATCCTTTTGTGAGTGGCTAGCTGGAATCATTGATGGTGATAGAAGTATGAAAGTTAATAAACAAAGATCTACTTCTATTGAAATTACTATGGGACTTGAAGATCTACCACTACTATGATTGAAGTGTGAAAATGCGATCAGGTGCTCAAGCTTATTGTTATCGATTACATCATCAATTTGGTATGATGAAACTCCTTCATTGTATTAATGGTTATATTCGACATTCAGCATGACTACTTCAACTACATCATTTCTATCAAGTACTGGATATCCATGTAATTCTACCCATTACAGTAGATGCTCGATCGTGTTGGCCTGTAGGATTCTTTGATGCTGATGGTACCATTGGTATCGCTATGAAGAATATACTACCTAAACTCAGTCTTCGAGTAACTAATAAAATTCTAAAAGAATTAGAGTCTTATAAGATCGTATCTGGAAAAGATATATACTTTGATAGTAGTAAAAATGGTTACTATCAATGGTTTATAGAAAGTCAAAAAGATGTGATGATTATGCTAGATTACTTTAAATCAAGTACTTTCTGAAGTCATAAATTACGACGATTCTTCCTTATTGATAAATATTATAGTCTTTATGATCTCAGAGCATTTAAACCTGAAAGTACTCACCATAAACCATGGCTAGCTTTCCTAGAAAATGGAATAAGTTGATGATATAGTCCACCTTTCATCCGCTTATATTAGTCGAAGAGAGAAGCACCCTGAAGTTTACATCCTAATTCTGCCTGGATCCAATATCATAAGTCATATCGTTTCGACTTTTTTGGGAAAACTTGTTTTCGGGTATCTAGGCATGGTTTATGCCATGGTCAATTTAGGAGCTCTTGGATTTCTTGTTTGGGCTCATTATATGTTTACTGTGGGCTTAGATGTTGATACCATGATCATAGCTGTCCCCATTGGAATACAAATCTTTAGTTGGATCGCTACCATGTGGGGGGGGTTCATACAATATAAAACACCCATGTTATTTGCTGTCGGGTTCATCTTTTTGTTCACCATAGAAGGACTCACTGGGATAGTCCTTGCAAATTATGGGCAAGGCATTGCTCTACATGAGACTTATTATGTGGTTGCACATTCCCATTATGTACTTTCTATGGGAGTCATTTTTGCTTTATTGGCAGGATTTTACTTACCATTTTTGGATCACTTTTTTCGGGGTGAATCTTATCTTCTTTCCCATGCATTTCTTAGGGCTTTTGGGTATGCCACGTCGCATTCTTGATTATCCAGATGCTTACGCTAGATGGAAAGCACTGAGCAGTTTTGGCTCTTATATATCAGTAGTTGATATTTGTTGTTTCTTCGTGGTCGTAACAATAACTTTAAGCAGTCAAAATAACAAAAGGTGTACTTCAATTCCTTGGGATGTTGAACATCATTCAACACTGGAATGGATGGTACAAAGTCGTCCAACTTTTCATACTTTTGGAGAACTTCAAGCTATAAAGGATACAAATATGAAGTAAATGAAGAAAGGGTCGCCGACTACTACTAAGAACCTAACAAAACTTTTGAAAAATAGGAATTAACTACAAATAAAAGAAATAAGGGCTGAGAAGGTTGACATCTTCGTGTGAACTAGTCCCCTAAAATGCTCAAAAGAAAAGGTGGGGAGGAGAGGTCAAAGGTGAGAAGAAATCCATTAGTCTTGAGATACTGTTATCATAGATAAAGAAGTCTTATTGTTTGTAGCTGCTTTGATTTACCATCCCTCTTTCTTTTTTTTAAAGCCTACGGTCGAAAGATCGGTGTCAGGTTTAGAATGTGATCTCGTTCTCAGATTGACACCTCTGTTCAGCTCAATCACTATAGAGTATATTGAATCAAATTTCGAATTGAATGTGGTTCGTTGAACGTCCAATCTAGTCTCATAAGAGAGTAGCTTCTTCAAAATAAAGATGGATGATGGAATGCAATTTTATTGTGCCTCAGCTTTCTTCCCCATTGCTTTTGTTTAATGGAAGATCGGTTCAGGCAAATACTCGGATCCCGACCCAAAGATAAAGACCTAATAAAGAAAAGGAGATGTCATTCAATTAGTACTCGTCGCTTGGGTTGGCTGGAATGCTTTAAGTAGACTTGACCGAAATGTTGGGATCTTAACCATGAAGGATCCTCCGGGCGAAGCATCTAATGGCACACCATTGATAAATAATAAAGGAGAAATAGAATCTAACCCCTTCATATCAAAATGACATTCAAAAAGTTATATCCTCAGCTCACTCTGGCCACATACCTTCTTGCCTCGGTCATTTGCTTTGTACCTTCTGCTCCTCCATTTAACAAGCAATTTAGTGGTTGTTCGCTCCTAAAAGAAGCACAGGCTTTTATAGTGCTTTCTCAATGAGAGATATCCTATCATCTCCATGATTTTCCAACTCTCATGTCATCTACTAGCTGACTGCACACTACCTTCTGTCCTACTATGGCTTTTAGAAAGAAAGATCACTCCATTTATCACTCTATAGAAAGAACATCTCATACAAAGTCTAACTATTCAAGCCTTCACCTAAGCTCTCATCGATAGAGCCCCTGTATCATTTCTTCTTTATGGTAGTCAATTTTTTTATAGGATGCAATGAATCCATTTTGGCAATTTAGAGTGAACTCAAAGTCAAGTTCTTGGCAGGGGATCGCTCATACCTACTCAATAAGAATGCTTTAAAGTACAGTAAATGTATTTTTGATGATACGGTGTGAACTCAGATCAGATCTGGCTTTTATTTCTAGTCATAGTCTTCACTCTTCCCTCTAAGAAGAAGACTCAATTCCGGGGGTCACTGCTTCCTTAGTAGCTTTGAAAACATTCGTATTTGTGTGAGCCCTTATCTCATGCATGCTCCTACTACCTCTTCACTTCAAGTGGGAGTGAGAGTGAAGATTTCCAGCTCTTTCTTCCTCGTGAATGGACTTCAAATAAAATCATACGGACCAGCTTTCAAATAAAGATTGTATCTCAGATAGTAGCTAGTTGATCTCCAACTTCTTATCATTTTGATCAAGTGTGACTTTAAGCCCATACTTCTGCTTTTCCTAATCTTTCTAGTGTGACCTGGAGTATGCTTTTGAGTTAGGTGAATACCATTACCCTGGCTGGTCTTTTTCTCTTTTTCTTGCCAGACTCGGCTTCGTTCATGAAGCCAAGCCGAATGTTAGAATCAGTTACAGATCTTCTTAATTTGTTGATAAAAAAGTTGTTGCTAACTCCTTATTCTTTCCCTATTTTCTTTTTTCAAGTAGATCTGTGTCACTCTCACTATGTTTAACACATTTACAAGTGGGTAACTTTTACTCTATTCTATCTATGAATCTCTTTGCTCTACCTTGTGCACTAATGGATCTCACTTTCACTCCTGATGACATCAGGTTCAAACCATACAAGTTATCTTGCTCAGTTGTTTTCCTTTGCTTTTACCTCACCTGAAATTGAAATCATTTGAATCAGAATCTCTTTCCCTCTCGGATGATTAATGACTCGAAAGGAAAGAAGTTTAGCATAGGAGCGCTTAGCTTTGATACTGATGGTAGCATAGCGTATTCACGTAGAAGACACCAAGGCAAGGAAGGCAGGTCAGAGTAGCAGCAACAAAGATAGAGATAGCAGCAGTGGCAAAGATAGTTTTCGTATACCATTGCTTTATTCCTTATAGTCATAACCTTGGCTATTATAAGTGGAAAAGAGCAGTCGTCATGGGCGTAGCGTATGGTTGAGAAGAGGCGCACCCAGCCTGAACCCTTGGGTTTTTCGTCATTCTTCCATCAGTTTATTAGACAAAGCGGAATCACAACTGTCTCACGAAAGAAGGGTCTCAAGCAGTGTGTTCATGGTCACTCCAAACATAGGATTTCTGGCATATACTATTTTTGAGTAGCTTTCCCTTTCCGTGTGCAGAGGGGATATCTTCAGTCTTCATCTGCTGGTGGAAGGCTTGAAGGTTGAGCGTAGCCTAGAAAAACCCGTTGGAGGAAGTTCCATAGGAGAGATCCTTTCTTTTGTTGAAGAAACTCTTGCTCACGAACCCCTTTCAGGTGCAAATTAATATGCTGTTGAACTTGGGACTATGGCTTGTTATCCTTCTCTTAACGGTAGAAAGAAAAGAAAAATGGAGATTTCCAATCGATCACACGCTCGGCACAAGATAAGAAAGGGCAAGAGAATAGGCACTAGCATCTTTAATACTTTAAATAAGCTATCAAAGAAAATATGGGAGGGAATGAGAGGAGAGCATATTTGTAGGCTTAAAGGATTTGCTACTTTCTTAGTTAGAAAAAGTAATAACCTAGCTAGTGGAGTGGGGGGGGGGGGGGGGGGGGGGGGGGGGGGTGCTTTTAAACTAGTTTACATGATTCCTACATGGAGCTCTCTATGCCTTCAGTTGAGAAGAGAGAATCCGCCAGCTAGAAGAGGAATAGGATATAGGTGGTGAGCCCGAGGAATGCTTTTTTACTAAAGACCCCTTCCTTATACATCTAATAAGCTCTTGGCCCACCTTTAACTTTGTTCACTGTTAGCCAGGTGGGAGTTCGATTGACCTTAGGGACTTTCACCTTGCACCGTAGAATATCTTGATCTTGCACACACGTATAATAATGGCAAGGTCATGACCTTCTTCCTCACTCGCACCTGGCTCAAGGCGAGAAAGAGTGAAAACCCGGAAAAATAGGTAAGACAAAGGGAAGGGAGGAGAGAATGCTTAGAAAAATTTTACTTTCAAATCCCAAGTGACATGAATGACCTGACTTTTTCATGAACTGAAGGAAAAGGAATAAGCACTCAGTTCAGATCAATAGAAGGCAAGGCTTGGGGTAGGGGAATAGGTTCGTAGATGCTCGACCAAAGGGAGAGGGGCCTTTATGGCGTAGCGAATATCTTGGTCCTTTCTAAGCAGAGAAATAGAAGGCAAGGATCACTCATTGGAATAGTCCATGCAAATTCTTGGCTAGAAATTTCTCTACATGATACTTATTATGTAGTTGCAAATTTTCATTATTTACTTTCTATGGGAGTCATTTTTGCTTTATTTGCAAGATTTTACTATTGGGTTGGTAAAATCTTTGGTCGGACATATCCTAAAACTTTAAGTCAAATACATTTTTGGATCACTTTTTTCTATGTGAATCTGACCTTCTTTCCCATGCATTTCTTAGGGATTTTAGGTATGCCACATCGCATTCTAGATTATCTAGATGCTTACGCTGGATGGAATGCCCTGAGTAGTTTTAGCTCTTATATATCTGTAGATGGGATTTGTTGTTTCTTCGTGGTCATAACAATAACTTAAAGTAGTGGAAATAACAAAAGGTGTGCTCCAAGTCCTTGGGCTATTGAACATCATTCAACACTGGAATGGATAGTACAAGTTTTCTAGCTATTCATACTTTTGGAGAACTTCTAGCTATAAAGGATACGAATATGAAGTAAAAGAAAAAAGGGATGCCTAGTGTTATTAAGAACCTTACAGAACCTTTGAAAAATAGGAATTCACCACAAATAAAATAATGAAGGGCTAAGAAAGCCAACATCTTCGTATGAGCAAGTCCTGTAAATGCTCAAAAGGAAAGGTGGGGAGTGTAGGTCAAAGGCGAGGTGAAATCCATTAGTCTTGGGATACCTGTTATCATAGATAAAGAAGTATTATTGATTGTAGCTGATGTTATTTACCATCTCTCTTTCTTTTTTTTTTCTTTTTTTAAAGCTTGTGGTTGAAAGATCAGTGTAAGGTTCAAAATGTGATCTCATTCTTAGATTGACTTCCGTGTTCAGCTCAATCCCAATAGAGTATCTTGAATTGAATTTCAAATTGAATGTGGTCAGCTAATCGCCCAATCTAGTCTCAGAAGAGAGCAACTCTACTTTCCATCCATTCTATCTTTGAAGCTTAGTTCCCATTTCTTTCGTGTATAAGTGAAATTGGTCTTAGTTTGATGAATTATCTAGTTATTACTATGGTTAAGCAATGCTCTTTGCGGCGAAAAGAACAAGAGATTTTTCTTTTCTGGTGCTTTAGGTTCACTGAAGTAGTTCGTAAGCATTCGATTCTTGCTCGTCCACTGGTTCCTAGCTTATGACCTGTGAGTCACTACTACTCTTTCTGGGAGAATTGCTCCCTTATTTTATCAGAATTAGTCTTTGGTCTGATCATCGAAAGACAAAGGCATAGGCTACTATTTCTTATGGGTAAATCAATCTTTCATAAGAAAAAAAAAGGTTCTTATTGTTGTAATTCTACATGCTCGAGAAAGGTTTCTCAATTTTCAATCTTTTAAAATTTTCTATTCACTGGCCCACTAAAATCCATTCATCCATCACCAGCGACAACTAAGGCTTCACCCACAATCAAGTTCTCAGTCTCACCTGGCACAAAAGAGAATCTAATCTCTTGAGTTAAGTATTGGAAAGGAATCTAAAATGGAACCATTGGTGAGATTCTTCCCCACACCCGTTCGATAGTTTACTTTGGTTATAACACTATTTTCTCCTCTGATCCAGGGATAGCTTTGCTTTCTTCCCTCTTCCTCAGGAAATCCCTTGATTGAAGATTATTTTGTGTTGAATATGCTTTCTTCCTCGAAATGAAGGGAGTAACGGATATCATTGATACTACTCTAGCTCATTTTTTACCTCAGTTGCAGTATGAAGATCAAGTTTTCTTGACATTCACTATCCGCTACAACTTGCTACTCTAAAAATAATGCTTGGGAAGGATAAGGATTTAAAAAAAAACTCATCCTAAGCCAAGGTGGTTGGGGTTCCTAAGTTTTCCTTTAGACACTAGCTGCTATTTTAGAATAGGATAAAATTGATCATTATCTATCGAGGGGATCTATGTGAGATGCTTCTTTCTTCCTTTGAAAAAATATATATATACAAGGAGCAATGCTGAGGAAGGAAACCAACCCAATATCTTTCTCTCGCCTTCAACACTCTGGCTTACTACACTCATAGAAGTTCTCATGGGCCATATTGCTGACGGACTTGTCTTGAAGCCCCGTATAGAGCTTTAGGCATCCAAAATTTTCTTAAGCTCGATGAGCCTTCTCTACTATACTCCCCAACTTCACCAATTGAGGAAAATAAGCGAAAGAAGAAAAGATAGAATAGGAATGTCTCATGCTCATCTCGTTGAATGGATAGAAAAGAGATCTTTCTTATTCTCATGAGAAAGCCATTCTTTTAATCAGCATGAACAAGATTTCCCAAGCATCAACATGAAAAGTAGTTCTTCAAGATCATGGAAGCAAAATAAGTGAACGGAAGAAATTTACGAAGGGTACAATCAGGGAAGCCTGCCTAGCAAAGCCAAGAAAGAATACCTAATACCTAAAGCAAAGACACTCCCCCTCGGGTGCTGCTCATAGTCTTGACTGAGGGAGGGGTCTTGAAGAGGTAAGACAAAGTGGATGTGCAGCAAATTAATGTCTTTCCTTCTTTCTAGGATTAATGTTCTCCCAATAGGACCTCATAAAGAGTCAATGGGAAATCCTGCCATGCCATATAAAGGCTACTTTGACCATCCATAGAATACGACGGGTGAGAGGGGTACGTGGTCGCTCAGTTTGTCTACCAGATTCAGGTGATGCTATTCAAAGATCTAGGAAAAGTCTCAATTCCACATAAGGGTTGCTTTTTGTGGTTGAGGGGCAAAAAGACTGGAAGCTAAGGCTTGACATGAGCCTTCGGTGAAGTCGTTCTTCGCTTTGACACTCGAGCAGGTAAATAAGCATATTAAATCCATCCTCTTTCAAGGGACTAATCGATATTTTCTTCCGCATCATAAACCACATCCAATCTATCTTTTATGGACACCTTGTATCTGACCTATCCAACTTTGTCCTCCCAAGCTGAATACCAGATCATTCCCTGGCTTGCTTGTCTTTGAAAGCCGTCCAATCTTTCTTCTCTTATGAAATTATCACCCTAGTAGCTATACAAGAGATGTTCTTACCGTACTGACTCTCCATTTCATTACCATAAAGAAGAAGGCAAGCTAGCGGATGAGCTATGCATCATAGATTTTGAATAGAAGGTCCCTAGCCTTAGCGAATTCCTCATTCTAAGAAAAGAGAGAAAGTGCTAAGATTGGAAGGATGCATCTAAGAGTTACTCACGAGATGGCAAAGCAAAGGTATGAAAGAAAGGCAAGGGGCCTAGCCTATTCAAGACAATGAATAGTGCTAGGTTATGAGCTCCTTTGTGAGCAATAAGAGAGAATTCTAACAAAGCAAAGAGAAGAAAGTAAAGTAAGTCAAGTAGTAACGGGGAGAATAAATTACCATAGATTGGCCTTTTCCTTTTTTGGGTATTCATTCTTTTTTTGAGATCCAACGAGTTCTTATTCTTCAATAGTAGTTCATTGCCCAGCTAGGTCGAGGTACCATGCCTTCTCCTTGCCAGATGGAGAGGGATTTGAATGATGAGAAAGTACCTCCTTTTAATGGTAAATGCGGTAATCTCTGGCTTTGTGATATGACCCACATTGCAATGTTCTATGATGATGCTTCTGTAAACCGGAATTACTACAATATGCTAAAGTTGCAGTTAGCCTTTCAGCTTCTTTTAGTTTTTGACTTACCAAAGCGGGCATCTCTAGGAGAAAAACCGAGCCCATAGGTGTTTGCATCCAGCTTGTAGTCCAAGAACGTATGCTTCTCTTTCACGAGGACATGAAAGCGGATTTGGTTGTGTTAAAGGGAGCTAATAAACCCTCCTATACTTACGGTTTGATGTACTCTATATCACAATCTCCTTCCTAGAGCCCTTTTTCAGAGGATTCTAAAAGTTGTCTTCATATTCCACCTTGGTTTATCGATGTATGCCTTCTATATGTCTTGCTCACTCTTAAAAAGAAAAAAGAAAAAGCTTCAAGAATTTCATTAACTCAAGGACATCATCAACCCATTGGGCCCACTAGCTTCTTGGCTCATTGTGACTGCTCTTGCCCCTTCAACTCAAAGATTCTTAGTTCCTTTAGTCACTTTATGTTAAGCCCTGAAAAAACGGGTTGACTCCCAGAAGTCCTTAAGTTGTGACAGCCTTTCTAGTCTAGGGACCAAAAGTAAAAATCAGTGGAAGTAGGTGGAAAGGACCTTATAGGGTCTAAAAAGCACGTTCCTTGGCTTTCAACCCAATCTTGGCTAGTGATCAAGATAACATTCAGCTTAGTCCTTGTCACGAGCTAGGATTAAACCAATGCTTTCTAGGTCAAGATTTCATCTTGTCTGATGGTGACTTTGGTAACATGGTATGTCGCATGACATAGAAAGAAAGAAAGACTAAGCAACTACATCCGAGGGGATTTATCATCTCTCTTTTTTTTCTCATTTCACTCACTTCTTTTTCATCCAGGGCAAGAGATACTCTCATGTAGTATGAGAAAAAAGTGGAATATACATTTTTGTATTTGATAATCATGTTAGTGAGAATATGGGCCTCTCAATAAAACTCTGGATCTCATGCCAAATAAGACTCCTGAGGTTTCCAATACAAGCGTGGACCTTCTTAATATGTCACAACCGCTATTGATTAGAGGTGAAGCAGTTCAGATCGGCAAAGTAGGCATCAAGACCTCTCCCAAAATCGGCATCCTCATCTATTCAAAGGGGAAGTGGCTTAAAAGCTCCTTTTTTTATCAAATATTATTTATTAATTATCACCCTCTCTTTTGGCAGAGGAATACCATTTGTACAATCTACGTCTACCCCTTTCCCTTTTACACCAATTCTTAATAACTAGAAATAAAAGACTTTCCTAAAATTCTATTCCAATAATCTATTTTCCTATACTTTTAGATAGATCTTTTCCTTTTCTTGAATATAACCTCTTTTATCCTTCTTTGTTATCATTTGTGTGGAACGTGAGAGATATCCTTGAATGCACAATCTTCTTGCCATATTTCTATCTTTAGTATCATATTTGTTTCAATCTTGTGGCAACTTGGAATCTCCTGTATACAACCAGAAATTCATTATGTTCTTGCACCCAATTCCCCCCTTTCCCTTATGTTTTAAAACATCATAGTTCAAGAGGTTCCCCTTCTTATCGTTTCTGGTGTCTTTTCCATTATTCCTGTAATCTCTTTGCTTTTGTATCTTTATCTATTGCTAGACTTAATCTTGATGTGATATTAAAGCATACCGTCCAGTCGTGTATCCTTTGTTCTTCTTCCATGTCACTTTGAGACAGACTTCTTTACTAACTTGTAGACTTACATACATAATACAGACCACCTCTAATTCATTTAATTCTTAAAACAGGCGTAAAAAGCCCTTTATAACACAGACTTCTAGACCAATCAAGCAAAACCGAAATATATAGACTCCCATGACATAAACAGCTAAACCAATAAGCTTAACCATATTATCCAGCTTTGCTCTGTTCTCTTTCTAAAATCTGCAAAAAAAGATAGCCTACATTCCTAACATTTATATTCCTGTCCCTAATCTGTCCCATTTTATAAAATAATTTTATTACTATATCACCTTCTTAACCATTCTGTGTAAGTGGGAATTTCCGCTCAAGGCCGGGTAAATTCTTTAACAAGCTGTATCAAAATGGTTAGAAATACAAAAGCAAGCAAAGTAAAGGTGAAAATAAATCTCAATGGATTTCTCTAATCCTCCTAATGTAATTAGTTTCTTTACTATCTAAATTTATTATACCAATATATTTTTTCGGTAAAAAATCTTCCTTAAATTCTTGATCACCTATCTTTTTACCCTCTTTGGCTAAACCGTCAGCTAATGCATTTGCTTCTCTAAAAATATGTTTTATGTTATAATCTAATGATTTTAATTCCTGTTGTATTTCTTCTATTTCATCATCGTATCTCCATGTTGAATCTTTTCTATTAATTAAGTTAACTAGTATTTTTGAATCTATTTGAATATCTATATTTTTAATGTTAAATTTTTTGCATAATATAATACATTCTCTTAATGCTAAAATCTCAGCATGAAGAGCTGATGAAGCTGAAATCTTTCTAGTAAAAGCTAATATTAGCTTTCCTTCCAAGTCTCTGATTGCTCCTCCTCCTCCCGCTGCTCCTATGTCTCTATCAAAACTACCATCTGTGTTTAATGCTAATCTTCCTTTCGGTGGTTTTTCCCATTTTATACCCATGAATTTACAATGGTCTCTATCTTTCTTTCGTAGAGGCTCAAATGGTTTTTGGTCAACTGTCATTCTTTAGTATTATTAGATAGAAGAGTAGGGCTAAGGCGCACTAAGTGATTTTAATTCCTTAGAAAATATCAGAGCTTTCCACACCTTTATTTCCCAATGTATAGCGCTCCAAATATCATTCTATAACACCTTGCCCTTGACCAAAAAAGAAGATGCGATTAGACTATGCAAATAGAAATGGCTACTGTCTACATGTGCTCACGGACATGGATTCTTTCCACCAACAAGTGCTACCTTTCCTTCGTTGTGGATCGTGAGAATTGGCACAGCCTTCTCATGAGCTAAGTTTCCATGGATTCCCAAAGAGAAGTCTACGTATATATATCATAGCACAAGAAGGTTTCAGACTAAAGGAAGGGCATGCACCAGCCTGATCGCATCTTGCTAATCTTACCTCTAAAGAGCAGTTGGGGCAAGATGACTTAATTAAAAAGATGATTATGAATGCTTTCCCTAAACTAATGAATGAAAGGAATGAAGCTCTTGATCTATACCAGATGAGTTTCCATTTTCTATTTTCTGACTTAATCTGATTGAATACCATATTCATATTAGTATATTGTATTAAGTAAAACTAAGAAATACTAGAAACATGCCGACCAGTGGGAGAAAGGTTGGGAAAGGTTCTCCGCATCGAAGATGTTAAAAAATAATATGGACACTAGTTCAACTTTTTCTTTCTTGATGTTCTATTTTTTGTGGGCATCTCAGCCAGAGCTGCTAAATGTAAGTCATTTTAAAAGTAAAGCATCAACTTGTCTAGATATTGTAGATGGGATTGGAAAGATTAGACAACATTGTCTAGAGACAAAAAAGTCATCATAAAAAGAAATTCTTGACACACACATAGAGCAGGAGACATATTAGGATGTACTTTTATCTTCAAGAAGCCCTTGATCCTCACCCCTCATTAAAGTATATTACATTGTGGATAAGAATAGGTTCCGGTAAAGCATGGATAGGACAGGGGGGCATGGATGATAGTCAGCAAAGAAGCTACAAGTCATAGAAGATCGTGCATTTTTTCATCAACTCAAAGTGGGAGGAATTGGTTCATGAGTCTTTATTATTCTCGATCATTTTCACAAGCCTACCTTTGCACTTCTTTCACTGATCCCCCTACTAATCTAAGCACTAAAGCAGGTGATCCAAGTGCTATACAAATCAGAGTTATCCAAGTGGATAGACACCAACAGAGGAATAGGTTCTTCTATCAAACAGCCTAGGAAGGGAGAGCATGGTGTATCACACGTGTTGGAAGATAAGCAAAGAATATCCTATCATAGTTCCAGGTAAAGCCCACCCACTTCGAGTTCTCAGACAAGGGTCTATGGAATGTGGGTTATGACTATGGGAATGAAGGGGATATAGGCTTTCTGATGCCCCATGTATATGGAAAAAGATCTGCTCTTGCAAGTGAGGATGAAAAAGATGCTTTGCATGACGGTGAATCCACCGAGAGAATAAGCAAAGGAAACAGGGAGTTAAGCATCCTTAGAAATTACCGTGAGAAAAGTTTCATGCGGTGGCTAAACATATTTATTTTTTCCATTGAGAGTGTGTAATCGTGTTGTTTCATCAGCAAGAGTTGTGTATGCACACGGCTTCTTCTACTGCCCTAGCTTCTTCATTCTCCAGGTGAACCTAAAGCTTCAAAACCAGTGGTGGCAGCAGCCACTGAGTAAGTAGATGATTCCTCAGTAACACATCTATGAATGCATGGGAAGAGTTCAATAATGACTTCAAATCCAAGTCATCAGAGTCCTAATCTGGAAAGATTTCCAAAAAACCCCACTAATAAGGTTCAAAATCATTGTTAAAAATTTAGGTAAAAGGAGTGCTCGAGTATGCCTTCTAGCTCTCCTATGGAATAGTGGTAATGCTAAATAATGGTACTTAGTGCATGGATTTATCATCAAATAGAACTAGATAGAACTAGAATGGCTCAAAACAAAAGAAAGCGGGTCTTTTCTTCTTTCGTATCTAGACTTTTGAATTGCTTTCGACTCGGTGAACAGGAATAGGGAATCTATTTCAAAGAGCATGCTATGGTGTAGACTTTACCTGAATTTGGTGGTCAGAGCATTCTTAGTTCAATCAAGTATTAGAAAGACTACCTAATGGGGTAATAGAGACAGTGGTAATCAAGGAGGCATGTGAGAAAAGTGATGAGCTAAGTTTGCTAGTTGTTCTACACTATTCTTTTGTTTATGCTTAGGCTAGACAACATGCAGTTATTCTCCTAGCCCTATGATGTGATGGTAGCTTGCAATGAGTACTACTTTTTTGTTTGTTGAGAGAACATAACGTCACCATAACAAAGTTTCAGTAGTGTAGGATAGGAGGAAGATAGATTGTGTTGGCACTAGTGCATGGTGTAATCTACCCTGTACTAAAAGTAAAACAAAACACTATATTCTATCAACTCCCAAAAGAACATGGTTGTACTAATCTAAAAGAAAGAGTTTGCTGACAAGACAGAGATGTTGATCTCTACTCATTGCTTTTGTGAATATGTAAGCTAGATAAAGCTCACTGGATATATAAGGTAGTCAAATTCTTCATACTGTTTGTTTTTCATGAATGAAAGGCCCTAAGCTAAGTAAGGCAACCTCTATGTGTTTTTTTCTTTCATGAAGCACTCTTTTTGTATTGTCACAATCTATGTCAACTGGATCTATATATTAAATACTAAGATCTAATAATTTTTCCTTAAAAACAACCTCACTAGTGGCTTTAATTCTGAACTTTTTAAAGAAAAGTAAGCCTCTTTGACTTCTAGGAAATGTGACTATCTCCAAGGAAAGCACATAGTCTAGTAATAGATAGTCGAACTATGATCACCAACAACCAATTCATCATATGCTACTAATCAAATCGAATTTCTTCAAGCTCTGATAAGGCTATGCGCAAAAAGATTTTCTTGGCTTGTCCATGAATCTGCTAAGGGAAGGTATCAGAGAACTTTAAAGTTGTGTATTTTCTACAAGAAAAACATTTATTTTCTCATAGCTTCTTACTTTTGGTACAATGCTGCATTCATAGGAGCACTGGAATGACATTCCGGAGCTATTTTTGGAATACAAGTGAAGGCTTGCCATGGTTTGCTTCATCATAGCTACAACATAGTATAGGTAGTATTATTTATGGTCAACCACTACACCCATTCATAGGAGCGGGTCATTTTTAACTTAAAGCGCTTGGCCAATTTATAAGATATCTTGGCACGTTATTCAAACACTTGCAATCGAGCCATTTGCAATGAAAAAATGCTAGAGATCATAAGTCTCGGATTACGTTGGGTGCCCGAACACCAAAAAATCGACATTAGGATATGTTTTTCTGCTTGCTGGCAGCACCATTTCATGGAAGAGTGAGAAAGGATCGTAACCTACCTTTACATACACTGAGTATATTACTTACTATGTGGCCACATGGTGAGGAAATCACAAGACGTCATGGGTACTATCTCTAGAATGCTGAAGATCTGTTGTGAAAACTCACCAGCCTTTCCCTTCTCCAACTACAAGTCGTCGAGCAAGTTGCTTGCAATCAACCACTATGTAAAGTACAAAGTACTATGTTTTAAAAAATATTTTGGAAGATCATCTAGTGTTGATAGATCACATTAGCACTAGTATGATGATAGTATACCCTTTGACCGACCTTGCAATACCAACAGCAATTTAATTCCTACGGCTATTCTCTAGTTTTTTCTAAGTTTTTCATCAATTTAATGCCAAGAGGCTATGTTGCAAGTAACCCCATCCACAAGCTAGTTAAATACACGTGCAATTGATTCATCTACACGATAGTGCTCATCTATCGTTGTTAGTATTTAGGTACAAGAGTCAAGCACCCAAGCAGGAAGTTATCCAGTGCTAAAAAGGAGATGAAAAACTCCTTTTTTTAGGCCTTCCATTTAATTGAAAATTAAGAAGTCCGAATGGCCACTCACTCAAGAGTCAATATTGACTAAGCTCATGGAGACTCTCGCCCATCTCTGAGTAGGCCTATAAATCCATGGCTCGGCAACCAATCAATTTTGAATAACCTCGTCCATGTCAATGAACATGCCCACTTTTTGTAGCATTTCCACCATCCCGACAAGCGATGGTGCTTCATCGATCCCCCATACCCAATGCCCTAATTGAAGAAGATAGGGTTTCCTAGCCTCACCCAAACCATGTCCACCCAATGCCTGACTTCCCAAGGTAGTCTCAAACCCTAGAAGGTAGCCTTAGCCTTAAAGTCTATGCTCCAAATTTTGGATATGCTACTCTCTTGTGTAACTTATCAATATGACTCTGCCATTTGCAAGCGATTCCATCCCTAAAAAAAACTTTCTGATGAGATTCAGTATGTCTAGTCATATGCCACCTATATTTTTTTTAATTATGTGAACTGCCCCATTTTAGAGTTAAAACATCCCATATTTGTCAAAAAAGTGCATTTTGTACTAAGACTATCAAGCTTAGAGGCAACGGTTGACCTGGTTATTTCCTAGGAGCTTAGTTGACACTGCCATCGGATTGTTATACCTCCCAGATCATTCACCTCTTTGACTGACTTTCAAAATATGTATGAATGTTTTTCTTTCACAGAGAAAGCCAAGTTCTTTCAACTACAAGTGCGACCAACCAAACCAGCAACAAACAATGTTTAAGTTCATGCTTCGTTATTCAAAGTGGAAACTCCCGGCCATGCCTTTAAGCTGTGAACTTTTTTGGTTCCTTGTTAGTAGGTCGATGTTTGATTAAATACTGTCGAATGGAATGCTATGATCCTGCCTTTATATTTGAGTTGTTATTCGAGTCAGCTTCAGATATTTGTTTTCTTCATCAAAGAAAGTCATCATTGAGTGCACCGGCATGCAAACTAGTGCCTTACCCCAACCATTGAGAATAGAGCCTACAGCTCCTGACTCATTTGGCCTTACTTCATTCGGTTCGCTTAGCTCTAAGTTTATAGTAGTTCCATTACTTTCTTTCTACTCTAGTGCTCTGAGAAGAGCAGCTGACTAATGTGTCTGGTGTCGATTGCAAGCAACCTCTACTACTTAATATGAATGACTCACTGATCTAGAGAGCTCATACTGATGGTTAGATGGTTTGGTTGTTTTAGTCAGAAGGGGAGTAACTCCTATTACCCTCAATGTATCACATACTGACGGATAGGGTCCCTCAAAATTCAAAATAGACACGAGTTCAACAATAATGGCACTACTCCTTCAAACTGTCATGGATGCTTTGTCATCAACTACTTCATCCCTTGCTATAACGAGCCATACCAATAGATTGAAAAAAAAGTGGAAAGTATTGCAAGCTACCTTTCTCTTTGAAGAAGGGGATGGTGGTCAGCTACTTAGGAGCTAAAGATGTCCAAACATCCGTGATTAGTGATGCAACTTCTTTTCTGATAACTAGCATGCGATAAGCAAATTGGTAAGAGGTACTAGAATCCAACGCAATCCAAGGTTAGAACCTAGTGATTAGCTTGAGCTTCTAGATAAGCATCCAGGAAAAGGTTGCTAAGAGGTTGCTTACCATGACACCAATCCTTTTTTAGTAAGCTAGCATGTTGTTGTATTACAAGGCTGACGAGCCGACACCTTTACGTATAGGGGGGCAAAGGGCTCAAATGATAAGGAGAGGAAGTAAAAACTAGCTCGACCACCAGGGAGAGGAAGAATGGTTTATATCAAAATGGCAATAAGGTTTTGAGGCTTTGTTCTCAATTGACGAAGCTTCACAACTAACAAAGCAAAGCTACACTCACACCCTCAGTAGGTGGCTTGGTAATCAAGTCTAACGTTGTCTTTTGTAAATGTCTCTGACAAAGGCATTCGACAATGAGCATTAAGAAACCACTTTACCAGGGACCCATTAATCATGCTTTACTATAAACTTACGAGGATTTGCCTTTAAAACCATGGCAAGATCTTCAAAGAAAATGTCGTCGAATACTTCTGTGTCTTTGAAAGGAGTTCAAGGGCAAAATCAAGTGTACAAATACAGTTCTTCTCTTAAGAGATTTAACTTCCAGTGATTGTGGTTAGAAGTTTGGATAGTTGCTAAAAGGTATAGCCATTACAAAGGTCTTATCATGTAGGAAGTTCTAATAAAATAGGTCATTTATATCTCTCTCGAAAGATTAAAGTTCTTGAGGAAAGGAATTTTCAAGTGATTTCTTATAGCGATGAGCCTTAATGCCCATACCTGATCCAAGGGGTCCAATCATTTCCTCAGACTGGACTAGCTCGATAGCAAGATTAAGGTGCTCCAAGAGCTCTAGCACCTCTATCAGTGGTGCCCTACATCTCTTTGTCCTACTTATCCCACTTCTCCCATAGTAAATAGTTGGTCTACGAAAGAAAGCATAATAGTAGCCTCAACGCAAGGAAAATTTTTTCCTTTTGAATCGGAATATTAGAATGAAGAAAGTCAATTTGGCAATCTCTCCACAAACCTGTCTCACTTCAGAAGAGTGATACATGCCCTCCAAGTCTATAAAGTTTATAAAGCCACCTTGTGGTTGAGGTTCACCTGGAACAACCATTGCAGGAACTAGACGGATGATTGGGGGGTGGTTCCATAAACCAGGCCTTTCATTTTGTTAGCCCTTGGGCAAAAAATGCTATAAGAAGTGGTTTGGGGGAGGATCTCTAACTAGTAGCAAAATGTGGAATAGCAAGATTTCCCCTTCTTATTCTTTTTTTCTTAATTCGATCAAACCTTGGATTTTTCATTGAACTCGCTCCCGCTTATGGACTTGAGTTGCTACAATTGGAAAAAGGGAGTGCATTTATGCTTCTCTGAACATCCTCTTGTGCCATTACAACTTCAAGAAAGAATGCCCCCTTCGAAAGAGTTTAATAGAAGAAAAGAAAAGGTTCCAATAAAGACAAACCAAATCATGATGAATCTTAGAGGGGTAGGGAAGACAGGTCAATCATGGATTGGATTGGAAGCTATCTCATTCATAGGCGGCCAAGTTACCGCTATACATAGTATCATTACTTTGGGTAAATGGGGCACCATGTAGCTACTTAATGAAGAGGAAGATGTGACCAGAAAAGTGCTTTAGTCATTGATTATTCAGTAAGTTCACCATTTTCATCTTCGATTTTAAGTTGAAGACTGTTCATTGGCACGTCTAATCTTTACGGGGGCCCCTAAGAAGTGGAAGAGAGATAGAGTTTCAGTAAAATATTCTTTTCTCAGCTTGTTGTTCTGTCTTTTGGTATGCATCAATTGTTTCAGCACCTCTCACTTCTTCTCTATAGGTAGCTAGCAGTTATTCTTTTATTACAAGAGAATAGTTATATTTTACTTTCTTTCATCGAATCCCATGGACAGCCTCGCATGTCTAAGTAGGGTTTGCACTACTACTGTCAATAAGAGGTGGCACAAATGAATCGCCAGTGTTAAGTATATATATGAGTTCATCACACTTTATGACTAGAATGTCTTGCTTATGGCATGAGCCGGGCTCGAACCAGCATTTTCCAGATTTGATAAGTCAAGGAGCACCCAAGATTTATTCTTTATTATATATAATAATATAACCCTCCTTGAACAAAAAGAAATAGAAAAAGAAAGATGGGAGACTGCCTTGAGGAATTTCCTCCATTGTGAGGGGAGGGATTGAATATGCTATGAATGCTAACTCTAATGCAACAATTGGCTTTGTTTGGTCAGTTAGCTATTGACTATCGCCGCTGTAGGTTGGAAATTATGGAGCTTTTACCCACCATGGGAAATGATATAAGGTTAAGGTTTCTAGTTTTCCTAATCCGAGTGCTAGCTCGTGCATCTTCATCTTGACTTCAGAGCCCTTTGAAACAAGCTGACACTTGTATTTGCATAGAAAAAGAAAAAGGAAAAAGACCATCCTTGCTTTCCCTAACCGGCACAGCTCTTATTGACTCAACTGCACAATGAATCATTGTTCTCGAATCAGCAGCTATTAAATAGCTTTTTATGAATGATAGCATATATCTATCATATTATACAAATAGGACAGAGAGTAGGGAATCTTTTTAGTCAATTATTAGGAGCACTATCAGTCCATTACATTAGTATGAGATCCTTGAGCAAGAGCGGAGCCCTTCCACGTGGGACTCCTGGATCTTCTTTTTAATAAACCTACGACAAATATAAAATAGAAAGATCTTTTTGGAAAAATAAAAGGAACTAAAGGACTAAGATAGGTTCTATTCCCGAACTGCACACACCACCTAGAAAGAATAAGTTTCCATCACAACACAACATAATCAATGGGCGTCATCTATTTTTTTATTTGATATTTGAGATAGTTGAAGCAGATTCTATAACAACATCTTATTATAAATTGAGGGCATTGGATCAGCTAAGTACCTTGATTCATCTAGGTCTTGCCTTGGTCACTCAGGAAGGTGCCTAGTCTTGATAGCGGTTATCCTTGGGGCATAGCTCGAATCTCATCTCAATTTGAAACCCCTCATAATGGAAGGCAACTATTTTTGAGGGAAAGAATGACTTGTGGCAAGCCATCGTAAAAATCAAACTACTAGGAATCATACCTCCAGCAGGCAAGGTCGGCTTCGAGATAGGACGGGAATAGCTAATCAGCAAGAAAAGGACAGGATAAATTGAGGAGATTACACTTTTGAAATGTTTTCTTACCATCTTGCCTCTAAAACCCGGGCATAAGCACTCTACCTGGCATCCTTTCCAAGAGTGACAAATTAAGTCTAGGCTAAGCTTCGTCTTCCCTGCAAGAAAAGTAGTGGCTATTTTTTTTTGTATTTTTTTTGGCTCATCATTGATCTATTGGCAAGAAAGAAAAAACTATATCAAGTCCAGCACCGAAAAGCCGAGAACTGTGCCATGTCATCTTTTGTTTTGTTTTGATTCATTTGATTTTTTTTCCATTTCTTATAGTCAAGCGTTAGCAATGAGGGGCAAGGTTTGCTCCAGCTTATGAAAAAAATGATTATTTCTGACCTACTGTTAGCTTTGCTAAAGCAGTACTTCTGCCTAAGGATAGGTGGCATAACGTAGTCATCATCGATGTAGTGTCTAGTCAATATCTACAGAAGAATAAGATTTTCTTCTTTCTTTTTCACCTCTTGTTTCATTTGACTTCCTAGGGTTGGTCTGAAACCTTGGTGGTCAGTGCGCCCATGTGAAAATTAGTGCATCAGAAAAGTCCTTTCCTCATATTGAAGTTGTTCAAAGAGGAAGCTAACCCTAGTCATTGCTTATCCCTAATCAAAATATTGACTAGTCTCAGTCCTACTGACATCCATTATTACTTCCTCTCCTTGCTTAGAGATACTTCATTCCCTGCTAGCCAGTTTTTTATAAGTTGAACTCTATCTTAGTCATACTCTTAACCTATGGTAGTTCCATTCCATTCTGCCTTGTGCCCAGTCATGCATTTTTATTTTGAAGCTCAGCGGTTTCCTTTTGTCATCCATCTGTAAGCCCTGCCCTTTTTGTTGGGTTAGAGCGAATATGATATAAGGAATGAAGGGAATGCCTTGCTAGGAAGGCAGTTGACTGGTTTGCTAGAGCCAAGGAACGAGCACTCATGGATTAGCATCAAAATGGAAGGTAGAACAAAAGACAGTGCTTCATTCTTCCACAAGTGGGAATTACACTAGCAACTTCTACTTCAATGGGACCCATGGTAGTATATGTTGCATTATACTTAGTGGCCTTCTTTTTTTTTCATAACTCATGCCAATGACTAAATCTAAAAAAAGATCCTACAAAAATCAAGGCATTCTATCTCATTTGTTATGTGTATTCTAGGTTGAGCTTCTACCACCTTGGTCTTGGTCAAGGAATCATGTGCTTATTCTTTCCCTTTCTTGGAGATAGGTTATAGTGCGGATGGCAGTCATACATTCCTTTCTCTAGTTAGTGGTGATTGATTCTTAGTGTGACATGGATCTTCCTTCTATCTCAGAAGGTGTGTATCTCAAGACGGAGCCTAAACCCTTGCATGGAGTCCTTCGTCTAATCACGAGGCCACATGGACTTTCTTCTGGGATTGATTTCTTTCCGTTAGATGCATTGGTTTCTACCAGCTAACTACTGACCCCTCCATTTATACCAATTGGACATCCGGAGTTACTGCACATCACTAACGAGAGCACACATAGCACCTCTGAATCAATGGGCTCAATACTCAAATCTTTTTTTCTAGCCACACTGCTTCAAGCGTGGATTAAGGATCGTAATCTCGGAAAGATATAAGATTACTATGTAGATAGAAAATTTATTTCAAAATGTCACTCCTGATGGATCGACCATTATTTGAAATAAAGTAAGGTAGAGAACTATTGTTTATTGGAGCACCGAATGAGTTTGTTCCACTCATTGAAGTGATAGAAACATAGCACTTCGAATGATCAAGACAAAAGAGTGTTGAGTTTCATTAGAAAAACCAATGCACATCATATTGACTTTCTCTTTCCCTTCTCAGGATAGATCCAAAGTTTCGAGAGAGTGACTTTCTTAAATTTCCTCTCCTTTCAAAAGCTGCACAAGGTAGCCCCCCCCAGAATAAAACAAAACCACCCTTCCCCTTTTAATGAAAGGCCATCACCCCACTTTCTCTTCATTTGTGGATTAGGACCTGATGGCTTCTCAACAGGTGATTGAAAGAATCAACCATGTGATCCTATAACTTATAAAAAATTCATAGCCCAGATGTCTCAAAGCCTAAATGAAATTGGATGAATCAAATAAAGAAGGTTTTTGATTGATTCAGGGTACAACGAAGCCAAATTATATAAAGGCAAAGCTTCTTTTCTAACACTGAGTCATCCTATTTGAGCTATGCTAATGGAACAAACAAGATTTTAGAGGCTCCACCCCAAGCGATAACCTCCAATTGCTTAGGTGTTGCACTCTGTCCCACTTGGTGGATGAAATCTCCCTTTCTTTTTCTTTCTCCTATACATCTTTTCCTTCTTTCCTATCTGAAAGCAAATCTTCTCATTTCATGAAAACCATATGAGCAGAGACATAAATTTCCATTATATTTCTTCTTTTTCCAGCAAGATGATCAAAACATCTAGGATTCGGTCACCGAGTGACCCCTTCGATGCTTCTTTCGCTAGATACAAAAAAAAGGAAGAAAGGGTACTAGAGATTCAAAAGAGATAGCTAGTAATCCAAGAATGCTAAAAAGTTGGGGGAACAAGAGTTGTCATGATAAGAAAGATAAATGACTATAAGGAACAAACGATTCTCTCTTCTTAAACAACCTCTATCTGCCACCATTAATTAGCATTTGATAGATTATCCAACTCTGGGAAATCTGAGTATTTGTGGGGGTTAGATTCGTTAGTTGGCCTTTGTTTAATCATTCAGATAGTGACTGACATTTTTTTAGCTATGCATCACACACTTCATGTAGATCTAGCTTTTGACAGCATTGAACACATTATGAGAGATGTTGAAGGGGGTTGATTACTCAATTAACTGCATGCTAATGGGGCAAGTATATTTTTCATTGTGGTTCACCTTCATTTTTTTGTGGTCTATATCATGCGAGTTATAGCAGTCCTTTGGAATTTGTTTGGTGTCTCGGAGTTATAATCTTCCTCTTAATTATTGTGACAACTTTTATAGGATACATACTACCTTGGGGTCGTATGAGCTTTTGGAGAGCTATAGAAATTACAAGCTTATCTAGCGCCATGCCTGTAGTAGGAGATACCATAGTTACTTGGGTTTGGTGTGGTTTCTCCATGGACAATGCCACCTTTATTCATCATTTACTCTCCTTTATTTTAGTAGGTGCCAGTCTTCTTCATTTGGCTGCAATGGATCAATATGGATCTAATAATCCATTGGGTGTACATTCAGAGATAGATAAATAGCTTTTAACCCTTATTTTTATGTAAAGGATCTAGTAGGTTGGGTAGCTTTTTCTATCTTTTTTTCCATTTGGATTTTTTATGCTCCTAATGTTTTGGGACATCCAGACAATTATATACCTGCTAATCCTATGTCCACCCTGCCTCATATTATGCTAGAATGGTATTTCCTACCGTTCTATGCCATTCTTCGTAGTATACCTGACAAATCGAGAGGTGTAGCCACAATAGCACCAATTTTTATATGAATGTTGGCTTTACCATTTTTTTAAAAGTATGTATCTGCGTAGTTCAAGTTTTTTCCCAATTCACCAAGGAATCTTCTGGTTTCTTTTGGTGGATTATTTACCACTAGGTTGGATCGGATGTCAACCTGCAGAGGCACCATTTGTTACTATTGGAAAATTTCTCCTTTTATTTCTTCTTGTTCTTTGCCATAACGCCCATTACGGGATGAGTTAGAAAAGGAATTCCTTAGTCTTAGACAGATGTTACACTGATTAGTGAAAATTATGACACCAATGAATGAGTTTGATAGTGGGCTATGTTGATATAGCTTACATAGGTCAAATATACTTTTTTTTGTATACTTGGTAGGTCATTTTAGTACTACCATATCCTAAAGATAGGCAAGAAAGTGCCCCAATCACTTGTCCTAGCTTGACAGTGAAGCATTCCTAGTAAACTTTTTACCATCTCTTCTTCCAGCTTACCTATGTCTCCCACCAGGTAGTACCTTACAAAATGGAGTAGGTCATCTATGCGGAACTAGGGAAGATCTAGAAAACCCCTATCTCAAGATAGCTTCCTTACAATATGGATGTATATGACCAATAATTTCATCAAGCATTACATGTTCGAGTACTAGAAATCAAGTCGAGGCATATTCATGTTATCCAATGTATCCACTGCCTCCCTCTCATCTCTTGTGTATGAGACTGATTAATGGAATGGGAGAGGACTTTTATAACACATACACTTTTATTTCTCACTTCTATAGGTAGACACTTCCAATGGGGGATGGTGTTTGAGGTAGGAATGTCTGGTTCAATGTTTGGGTAGGATGAATTTGAGCACATGTGGGGATTCAAGTTTGGATAGGTGTATGCACTATCTGGCTGATTGCTTAACCAGCTATAATATCTTGGGTAAGGACCCGGTAGTCGTTGTTCCAAGGCATTGTACTAAAAAGACCCCTCTTCACCACTCACCCTTCTCTTGAGCTAATTTTCACTTTCTTTCTAGCTCCATCTCAAGCAAGTGACGTGATTGTCTTCACTTAGTCCCAATAAAGTTCGAATTAGGATCTCTGATGGATGGACATGCAAAATGTCATTTATACTAGACATGCCCAACAAGAAGGTCCTTGACTTTAGAATGACTTCTGGCATAGTGTAGCTTAATGCTCTTCCTCCGTGTCTAGTAGAAAGTAGCAACTCCACCCTTAGAGGAAGATAAAAGTGATTCGATTCGCTAGGAAATCTTCATTGTTTTAAGAAAGAGGTTATCAATGTTATAAAGTTAAGATGCCAAAGAATAAAGAAGCTAACCATGGGAGCCTAAATGAAGCTAATCCACAGGAAGAGTCTTTTTTTATTGAATGGACCTCTATCCCTTTTTATAAGAACTTCTTATTTTCATTAGTCGTATCATCAATGGAAGAGAACACATCCTCTTTGCCCAAAGTTCTTTTCTTTAGTAGCGGGGAGAAAACTTTCATTTTTGAATGAAGGGAATAGTAGGACTAGATATTCTTTGGTAGTTCCAATGACTACAAAAGCAAAATGAATACTGGACAAAGTGGAAAGCATAGACAGCCTAGAAAGCAAGGAAAGGATAGTTTGGCATACTATCAACAAGTCTTTCTCTTTTGTATGAAAGTTGGAGGACTCGTAATAAAGCAAAGCATCGAGGATCCTTGGTCTCATTACATAAATTCTAGGGCCTATATATATGTTTATCAACATAAAAGTACCCACCACCATGAGCAAGTATAATCACCGAATCACCCACGAAAGAATGACGTGTAGAAAGACTAACTAACCTGACTAAACTTACGTAAGATTAAGGTAACCTCACCCCACCCTTCTTTTCTTTTGTCGTCATCGGGTTGACATATATTTCTTTGATAGCCGATAGCCTAGAAAGCAAGAAATGTAGATGATCAATATGTTCTCTATGCTCTTTTCATGGACTCTCAGCTTGTCTCTCCTTAGCAGAGTCGAATTCCTACCTTGTCTATCAATCTCACTTATTTCGAGCCTCACCTTTCGGTCAAAACTATATTGTGTCATCTAAGTAGCCAAGGGAAGACTATGTTATAAATTGATCGGTGAAGCATTCCTAATTACATTTTTTGGCGATGGAACTAACATATACATACTACTACCACCTTTTATATGGAAACAACTTATACATAAACATAGAATTGAGTAATCTATCCATTGGAGCTTATCATCGACTGACTTCTCGCTTGTGGGAGTTCCTCTATGGAAGTTCCTCACTAAAAGTAGCATGTTGATCAACTATATGTCTACATATTTAAATTTAACTTTTAATCTACTAGCTCGCCTCTTGTTGGGCTAATGTAATGATGTTGCCCCGATGTTGTGCCCTTTCTCCGTTTCATGCCCTTCCGTGTCTTATTATTCCTCGCTCATCTTAATATTTACCATTTTATACTATAAAGAAATGCTTTCCCTTCATAATGAGACCCCTTATCCATCCTACTACATTTGTAATTAGCCTACCTTGGAAGACCTAGAGTGAGCCAACCAAAACTCAACTTGATCTACGACCACCCTACTGATACTAGTAAAAGTGATTTGTTGGCATTGGCCAACTCTAACCATTCGTATGCCGCTATCTTTCGGGCCCTGTCTTTTTTGTTCTAAATCGGCCATTGTTAGGATCTTCTCACCCTAACCAGTAATAGACTTCTCCACCATTTCATTCGCATTATCGTGAGTGGGTATTGAGAACTACCCTTTCACTTGCTCTAGCTACTATTGGATTTGAACCCTAGCACTCCATATAGTTATTGTTAGAGATATACTACCCGTCTAATCTTGATTCTCCCTTACAGACCTAATATATGAAATTCCTCAAGTCATTAACGTGCAAGAGAAAGCAATCCAAAAAAGGATTCGTTCATCTATCACTTACTCACTATCAACTTTAAGCAACTATCGATGTTGACAGAAAACCTATTGTATAAGGTTGACTGTGTTTGAGAACTTGTTTACAATTTTTGCACATACTCGATTTACCTAGGAAGTCCTGATAAAGAAACAACAACTTGAATTGAACTGAGGGGTACTAATCATTCATACTTTTTCATTCCAGGTAACTAATCCTCCATTACTTATTGACAAACAGATCTAGGTAGCTTAGATCTAGCTAGGTTAGATGGCTTGATATTAGATGGTTCACTTAGTGTAGTGTGTTAGGGATAGCTAAACAAATCAGAATGACTTCTTGCTATGTGTCTAGTATAACCTGAAGCATTTACATTGAAATAAAGAAAGAAAAGGATTTACCTATAGGAGTCTAAAAAAATTGGCTACTCAAAACTCAACTCATATCAGATCATGGAAAGAATACTGGATAGAAAGCCTATAAAATTCTTTTGCCCAAGCCTCATCATTCGTATTTGATTAGAATTGATCTTAGATTACACCCTCATCCTCGCGAGGTGAGTTATTCTTTCTACAAGCCTGAAATCTCAATTCTTTTTTCTCTTGGTTTCACTCCCTTGAATAGGAACTAGAGAACAGGGCTCATGAGAAATGAACTCCAACAAAAACTCATAGTTATCGAAACTCTAATACAACTCGAAGCGAACAAGAGTAATTTCATTACATTGCCTTAACATACCAACTAGACTGGCTCTTCCTCTGACATGGAATCTACTTTTTTTAAAGAAAATAAGAGTGAATTGATTTGCACCTTGCTCTTTGCTACGCACCTAGTTTGATCTCTTTAGAGGTAGGACTATTGGTTGAGTCCTCCTGATCAGATCTGACCCTCAAACTCAGAAATCTAGAACTACTAACAAGAAGAAGCACTATAGGAAGACTTACTCAAAAACTTTATTAACTATATCAAGAAGAACTAGAGGAATTGGAACAAAAAGTTGCTGGAAGTCAATCAAACTTGCTATTTCATTGCCTCGCCTATCTTAACGGCCTTGGCTTGTTGCCTTAACTAGCTCCCTTTCTCTTCTTTCTTTTTTGCTATATAAGAATTTGCTTCCCCCAAACCCGAAGAATAGAACTGAACTTTCAAAGCTTTTAGTCAACAATAGAATCTGCACCTTTTGAATTGGATGTTCGTCCTCTTTCTCGGTTTGAACTCTTGTTCTACCTTTCTTTCTCGCCCTTAGTCTATTCCAAAGAGTTTTCTTGTAGAGTGAATTCAAACTAATCCCTTTCTTTTCTTTCCTTCTCATATATGGAAAATGCTAAGTTTTAAGGATTATTTTTCCAGTCAAAAATGTATAGTAGATAGTTGTCCTTCCTTCTTTAGTTTAGCATTCAGAACCATGCCGAATTGGATCTCTTCTCTACCCCCTACCTCACGCATTGAAGTACTCTAGTATGCTAAGATAGGACTGTTTGGGCTTTGTAAGTGACTGCTTGGCAGTAAGAGTTTACCCTCCTTCCTTGCTCTATAAGGCTGGGCTTTGTTCTATATTGAAGATTGTGCTATCAGCTGGGAATGGAGTGGCCTAAAGAAAGGCTCCTTTTTTCGCCGCTTCCTTTGGCATCCCTGAAAAGGGCATCTCTTTTAGCACTTGAACCTCTTGGTGGGGGATGGAACAAAAGAATTTTCTATTCAAAAAAAGAAATATCAGACAAGATCATAGAAAAGGTAGTAGCTGATCTTCTTAACCCAGCTCCATCACCTCTTTGGACAGTGACCTTGTCTTATTCTTCTCATCTCAGTTATAGGACATAATTTCAGGGTTGCAACAAAAGAAGACCGACTTAGAGTGCACCCTTTATGTGTTTTGTCTGACTCAATGTATTCATTCCTCATAAATAAAGGCGAAAAGATTGATTAGTCTTTATTATATCCCTAATGGACAATTAGGTGGTGGCATCTCAGTCAATTGATTTAAGAATGGTGGATGATTTAACACCCTTTTTCCTCTCTCTACTCTACTCCCTCAAGGTCTCGTAGGGCTTTTGGTTAACAAGGTGATCAATCATAAATGGGGCTAATCCCATGTATGCTACTTACTTAGATGCATAAGATAGTTTAAATCCATGCAATTAAATGCTGGTGAAACTATAATCAAATATTGTAGAAAAGGAAGTGTTAGTTGTCTTTCCAACTCTGTTTGGGCAAGCATCTTCACTCAGATCTTCTTTATTATGCTTTTCATGCTAGGATTGCTCCTCATTAACAACCTCTCCTTCCTCAACTATGTGTTACATTCCTCTTGCTGCTTGTACTTATAACGATGAGACTATTTGAACTCATTTTGATTTCTCCTATTCTAACGACCCTTCTTTGGGTACAACTATAAATTCTTTTCGTTTGGAAATTAAATTAGATTTTTCTCCACTCAATTTGTTTTTTGTAGTCATCACCGACTGGAGTTCTTCCCTTTATATATCCTTTCTATTGTGGGTTTCAAGCAACTCGCTACTATAGTGACAAAAGTCTAGTTGATGTAGCGTAGGTGGAAGAAGATTAGACTCAGTTCCTTTCCGTGATAACTCTATTCTTTATTGGGCTGGTGGGTTAGAAGCATTAGAAGATCTTTCCCACCCCTATCGGAATGAATGTTTTATAGTTCTTTCTCTTTGGCAAAGCTAGTAAACTACCTCCTATCATTTCTTACATGACTTTTTTTACTGTAGTGGTTACGACTATACTACTTTGTTCAGAGAACCAAGTTCTTGCTTCATTTTTGAATGCAGTTCAGGATCGAACGGGAAAAGAAAGGCTATTTTCCATTATGGGCTTATGGATCAAGTTGATTGTCTCAGTAAAGAACTAAAACTACTAACTACTTAGTTATCATCACTAGCAGTAGATCTGGCTTGGCTCAATAGGCTATGGAATAAATAGATGGAGGCAAGCTTGCTTGACCCTAACCCTGGCTTCTGAAACAAAAGAACAGGTCGACTCCAACTAATCCACTCCTACTAATAGTAAGGGTGAAGGTGGACCTCATCCTACTTTCACTCTACTCTTTCCATTTCAAAGCTAGCTTGATTGCAGCTTGATTGCTAAGTAGGGACTACTGATGGATTCTAACAAACAAAGTGAGGAATTGGAGGATGGATGGGACAACTAGCTAATTGGGGGGACGGAAGGAAATAGAGAAGTATTCAACAAAAATAAATAAATTACATGGATAAAAATATAAATCAGTTCATTATGAAAACATTGATAGTTTCCATTTTATGATTGAGAAAGTAGCAGGTGCAAATAGCTCTATAGTAGTGCACCGAAACAACTTCTTCTTCCTTGTCCCAAACATTTATTCAAAACTAAAAACTAAGAAGGGGTACCAAGAATAAGGATTTTCTAAGGGGTCAAATAAGATCAACTTTCACTCTCTCTGCTATGTCATAAGGTAGCTCAGCTCGTGGATGGGTCTTCATTGCATAATAGCTTCATTGGGAATAACAAGGTGTTCCGTTAGTGTTCTCAGAGACCTTGCTTGGTCTCCAAAATTGGGAGAGTTTGCTTCTACATGGAAATGAAGACCTTCGAGAATAAGTATTGGACTGAGAGATGCTCATGTGCCTTCTCTAGGTGGTCTTGTTAGTGTCAACCAATACAGCCTAATTCAAGTTCAAGTGAAGGAACAATGATTACATTATTTATCGGCAATATTGACATTCTTTATAATTGTATCTTCATCACACGAGGCAACACCGGTAGCAGGAGGGTTAGCCCCGAACCCACCAGTTCTATACTCATGAGCTATATGAGTCAATATAAAATATTACAGGTGTGCTCATGGTATTCTAAACACTTCAGTGTGTCTCCCATGCTTTGTGCATACCCTTCCATCTTTTATCCCATGTCAGCATTGTATCTCACTTTCAGCACAGTATCGATAAGTTGATGGCTACTCGTCATGAGGAGGCCACTGCCCATCTTGGGTATGAAGCTAATAAATATCTTTCTGGTGTCTTTAAGCACATCAAATGGCCTTTAACGGAGCCCTTTATCCATCATGCTCCGATAGAAAAACGATTCTTGCCAATAGATAGTGTAACCCACTTTTTCTTCCTCTTCCTTTATTTGTGTCTACTCACTTTCAGTCCACTTTAGCAATCTCATCTATTGTCTTTCTTATGATAATTGGGCATATTCTTTGGTGGGATGCTAGCTATATAAGGATTTTCTACAAAAAATTTTTTGATTATGCGAGCATAGCTCTAAGATTTTCCCTTGAAAACAAAGCATTATGGTGAGATAGGTTGTTTATTTATCCAACAACAAAAAAAGTTTAGCGAAGAGGGTTGAGTAGCTCCATAGCTGATTCTTAGGTCAATATAAGAAGGATTAGAAATCGAACTCTATGCCTTTCCGCTCTGTGGGCCTTAGACTGATAGGAATTGATACATTCAATGGCATGCTTTTCTCATGTTTGAGGCTAACCCATTTGATACTGACACATATCTTACTAACTAGAAGCCTATGAAATATCAATAAGATTGGGTCTTATATTTTAATATTTTAAGATGGCACTAAACCCCGATCTTGCTAGTAGGGGTCTCAGTCTTTCAAGATTCAATCTTGACCCTTGCAGTCCCTGGGCATAACACTTCTAGTAGTTATTAATAAAATATTTTATCGGCTCACAAACTTGAACCTTACTATATTTTTAGTCCACAAATATGAAATTTCTATAACACAGAAGGGACACCAGGTCAAGGTTGATTGATTACTTCTGTGGTCAAGTGAAGGAGAATGATTAGTAACTTCTTCTATAAATGAAATTTTATACTTGTCATGCCAATAACCGGATTCGATCACGATCCAGTATTATAGGAAGAAGGAAAATGTTTTTTGGAATGATGGGGTAGTAATGGCATTATTCTTACATCCCTGGCTGCTAATGGATATAGTCAAACTCAAGAGTGATAGGCATCTACTACTTCCTCTAACTATTTCATAGAGGATCTTTTCATTACTTCCTCGCCAGAAGATGGAAAGAGGTCTATAAGGAGATTCCACAACTACTTCTTTTATATGTACTTCCTGTTTCTGATAGAGCTTGTCAAGAATAAGATGTCATGTTTTTATTAGCTGCTTCTTTCATTGGCTGTGAATCCATTGTAAGGCCTTCTAAAGCGGCTGGGAATGATTATGATCCCAAGACAGAAGGAATGGTTGAATTGGAAGCTTCCACAATTGCTAATTCCAAATCTGATAGTGATATTCGGGGCTACTAAGAAGAAGGAATAGCATGAGCATCAGCTATTTGACCTCTTCGATGAGTTTAATTGACTACCCTACTTTACCTGTCATTTTATTCTCTCTCTAAGTCTAACAGAGCAGGGAAAGCTAGTCTTAGTACAACTCCTACTATTGATACTATTGATAGGACATCCCTTTTTGCTAATTAACCTATGCCTCAATCTATTCTATGATGAAGGGGTCTAGGATGGCATCGTTCCTCTAGGAGTGAGAATGAACTTCCTTGATAGAGGAGAGATCCATGCTATCAACTAAATATAGGACTCCTCTTCTAACTCTTGACTTTGAATAGCCTTCCTTTCTTTCACACTAAAGACTCTTACTCTACTAATCAATCATTCTTTGTGCTTTCAGAGATCACGACTAGACTACTATATTGATTTGAATAACTTTCATTCCCCTTAGCTGGTGCTCTTCTAGTTGTCGCAAAAGAGAACTATTAAGGTTCTCATGGGACACTAGTAGATGTCCATAAGGAGTTGTAAGAGAAAACTCTCATTTCTGACTGCTAAAGCCAGACTTAAATTTAAAGGACTTTCTGCATCTCATGGAGACCCTTCCAGATGCCTATAAAGACAGGGCTCCTACGTCTGATGGTTGGCCTTCTCTTTTACCTAGACCTTTCACCTTTAGTTGATGATTTCAAGATAGAGACTAATAGACTTTCCATCTCACCTTCCTCAGATGTCACTCTTCTATAAGAGGTCGCACCTAGAACTTGCCTTTCTTCATGGATTGAATCTTACCCTCAAACTCGAGCTACTAAAAGGAATGAAATTACATGCCCATAAACAAATACAAAGAAATAATAAATTCTTCTTTCAGATCATACTTCTTTCAGATCATACTTCTTTCTTAGTTCGATAGGGCTAAAGGTGAAGTTGAATTTAAAGTTCCTTCCACAAGGAACTTAGGCAACTAAGACAGTTACTCTTTGAGATGGCATAGAAGAGAATGAACTTAGGCAGCTATCCATAAAAAGAAGTATCTTGACTTTCAGCTAGTTCAGAGATTTAATTGGAAGCAGTTGATTGGGCGTATATTGAAAGAACTGTAAGAAGGGGAAGCTCGACCTTGTAGTTGATACCCGGAAGCTATTACTCGAGATAAGGAATTGGAAGTCAAATGCGCAAAGAAAAGTGAAGATGTTATCTCCTACTCAAGCTAAAGGACCTCTTCTTCCTCACGATCTACTGGATTCACACCTACTTCTTTCACTTTCTTCTTCCCGACTTGCCCTCCAAATCATTAAAGGATGACAGTCCTTATTCGTCTTTATACATACCTAACCTTTATGAGAGACTGTGCTACCTGGGTAACTACTATCAGTAGTAGAAGCAATCCTATGGAAGTCTTTTGGGTTCTCCTCTATGATAGATTTTGGTATGTATACTTTTGATTCTCTCTAGACACATGGCTATTGTATGTCCACAGCATTACAGCTCAAGTTTTGTTCCTCATCAAAAAAACTCATCATGTGGGTATAATGCATTCATCTTTCAAGTATCATTCTCCATGGTATTTTTACATTTACCCTCAGGCTACCTATCATATGAAAAGCAATCCGACTGCATTTGTCTCATCCTCGCCATACCAAGGCAATAGTTTCATCTTCACCAGTGACCACACCCCACTCTCAATCTCAGACATTGCTATCATCTCTTTATCATCTCGTTCTGGCAATGTTCTTCATCTAGTTCTGGCAATCCGACTACATTGGTTCCTAAATTATCTCCAAAAATTAGATCGGTTGGACAAGCGATGATGTCCAAAGTTATGTCATCTTTACTTTGACTTCCTCTAAAGGATCTACGCATGCATAGTGTCATAGCTATAGGGGGCAGGGCAACTCGTAGCCAACCCATATATGCTTTAGACCTTGATTCTCCTCTTCTTTCTCTGTGGATTCTTCATAAAAAAGAGCTTCCTTATTTTTAGAAACTAAGGGCTTATAGAGGTCTTGTTGGTTGTTAGGTCTTCGACTTCAACTATATTAAGCCAAACTAGAATGTCTTCCTACATCTGCGAGTTCTTCATTCTTTTCTTGGTTTAGCTGCCAGCTGGCCAAACATGAGCAACACCTATGAATTCCAATCTTCTAATTGTTTCAACCAACCCTTTTAACTTAAGATCATAGGGCAACCTAGATTTCATTTCCTTGGAAACCACAAGTTTCTTGATTACAGACTCTCTAGCATACAGGATCAACTCGACTTCAGAAATGATAATAGACACTAACGAGATAGACACATCATTATTTGGGACAGACATCAGACCATCCTCTAAAAAGGTTACATTAAATAGGAACTCAACATACTTGACTAAGACTGGTTAAGATAGAACACTGGCATAAGTTGAAGCTATCGTGCCATCTTAGGTGTGGCAGCCTTTTCTTCTTTCTTCTCTGGAAATGATGTCAAGATCTTTGGTTCTTCCCACTAGTAGATCATTTTTGCTTTCTCCTCATCAAGCTCCCATGGTTCTTTTTATGTAAAGAATATTTCAAAACCCAACATGTGGTTCCCACTAGCATCGATCCATGGCTCCAGAAAACTAAAAAAGTGAAAGTTTTATCCTTCTTTGACAAATCGGCCAGTTGGTTCTCGGTGGGGTCTTCAGATATTTACTTCTTGTTATCCTTTTTTTCTTTTTCTTCTTCTTGTTCTTCCAAGTGGCACTCTTTAGCCAAAGGATGAAATAGTTTCTTATACATGCTAGGTTGATGTTGTATATAGTTTGTCTTGATAAACTATTGTGTATAACCAAAATATTTTCTGTTTCAATATTTTGTTAGTGCATGAGAGAAAACATTGAAATATTTGGAATGCATTAGTAGCATAATAATGGTGGTCCCACTACCTAGTTATTAGGCCAAAAAAAATTTTGAAGCGCAACCCAATCTATTCAACTGATATGACCCGCTCCGTTATTGATATCGAGAAACTATTTGATATGAATTGATTTTTATTTCTATTTTTTGCTACTGCAAATTTACTATGGAACTATTTATTTTTGTCTTCTCTCTCTGTGCAATTTTTTTCTTCATGATTGCTACAACTTTAAGAAATTGTTTTGGTTATAATCTGTAAACGCATAAACATTTTTATGATGGATGTAGCTAGTTGTGTTGAATGATTAGTGAACCATATTATTTTCTTCGTTTCTAGATTGTGGTTTGAATTTCTACTGTGGTTTTGGATTGTGATTGTGGATATATCAATTTTTCTAATTTTTTCTTCTTCTGAATCTATAAAAGTACAAATGTTGGAAGCGAAATTACTAACAACAATTAATTTATGGTGATAGCACTCTATGCAATTGATGACTTCCTCTCATCCTCCCCCCCCCCCCCCCCCCCCCCATGTCGAGAGCTTGTCATGTGATTTTTTGATCGATAGGGGCTGCGTGGTAGATGAAAGGCTCTCGAGTATGAGCTACTAGGCTTTAGCTCAGTTTGTCCTTATTCATCTTGCCCTTTTTTTATCTGAGCATGGAACATGGCACCGTGCTTTTATCTGTAGTGGGCAATTTAAGCAATAACAGATAATTGAGAAATAGAAAGTGGTTCAGCATCTAATGAAGTCAAAGCTTTTTGGGTATCTACTACTAAAGGGATGGTACCAGATACTGACTCAGTGGTGGAAGTTTGATCATCTACAGTAAAAAGTTCATTAGAGAATCCCTACTCCTCTTCTCTAATGCCTAGTGAGACTATCCAGTTGTGGGCCTTCTTTTCCAATCCAATGAGTACTCTCCGAGGAAGGGTCTTTTCGGATGGAAAGAGGTCTTATCCATCTTACGTACAAATGGGTACTACCTGAGAATATATGACTCCGTTCCTGATTAGCTCTTCTATATAGTAGTCTATATAAATGAGAAGAACAAGCTATAGTTTTAAGCCCCTAATCTCAACTTGAGATGCATCTTAAGGGTGCAGCCTATTCTGTAACAATAGCATTCGATGCATCAATTCCTTGCTTGACTCCATTGATTAGACCTCATGATCCTAGTCATACTCCTTTGCCTTCAGTCTTAGTGCTAATTGGACATTTTCCTTCTTCTAAAAAAAAGAAGTGGTTATCATATCACTCCTTATACTTCAACATTTTTTCCCTTTCAACTAATAATGCCGTTACTAAAACCCCCCATTAGATAGGATGTCATGAGCATCGTAAAGTCCCATAAGAGTTAGAAGTTAATCTACAACAAAACAAGGTTTGCACATTCAAGAGTAGTTCCTTTTTTACTCCCATTTATCCTAAAAAAGAAAAAAAACATAAGCATCTTTCTATTGTTCGTTATCATATAGCCTACTGGCAGATGTGTCATGAATAAGCATGGTGAAAGAAAAGATGGTCAATAGTTTCTAAGCTTCCATTCCAATATGAGTACTATTGCCTTTATTATTCCACTTTCTCAAAATGTAGAGCATCGAATCATAACTCTCTCACTATGTCTTCATTTCTTTCTTCGATTCTATCACCGATCTTGTTTATTCAAAGCCGATGCAATGATTCGAGGGGGTAAAGTAAAGTAAAGAAAGAATAATAATTTCAGTCCACTGATTCTAGCTTTGTAGCTATCATATTAAGCTTGTCAGGAAGGTTCTATTAAGCAAACCAATAAGTTAGTGATTCAAAGTATAGCTTTATAGAAGGCTAAGTAGCAAAGAGCACTCAAGGAGAACCAGTATACCAGCTAAGCAACAAAGAGCACTCAAGGAGAACCAGTATACTTGCTAATCACTTGTGGGACTAAGTCAATTTGGAAGAGAAGAAAGGCTAAGTGAAGTTTCTTTAGCTTTGGCATTGCAACCACCTACCCCACACATAAGGGCTTATCCTAATAGGGTGCCTGGAATGGAAATGACAGAACCTCACCTTGTGACAAAAGGAGATAGGTTAGGTTGGTCATATATCTTAAGTAGGTTGAAGCTTGGGTTGTTGAAAGTGATGAAAGATCGAGTGATTTATAATCTGGTGATTCATTAATCATATGGTCTCTATCATGTGAGGTGAAATCGGTTGATGCTAGACCGCTAGGAAATTTAGGAGCATGAGATGATGCAATTCTATAGTTGAGCTGACTCATTCTAGGGAAGTTGGTCTGGTCAATTATTTAGTTCGAGCTATTTTTGAACAAGAAAAATCACAGGCTAGGTCTGGTAACCATTTGAACCCAGCCAAAACTACTAGTTGGTACTCAAAGTGTAGTTTTCTATCATTCAAGTTATTTATAGACTTGGGGGTGAGATGAGAAAAATGATCACTTTCTTGACTGGAGAAGAAAAATAGATAAACATATCAATAAAAAGTGTTTTCCCTTGGTTGGTTGGGGGTTGTCATAAATGATAAGTATTGGCTAAAGGTCTGGCTGTAGGAGTGCCGGGTCGAGAAAGCATAAGCAATCAGTGTCATCTTGGAACATGAGTCTAATAAGGAGGGTGGAGAGGTTCCATGATACATCTATATGGAATTGAACCTATAACGTGTGCCTTACCAGATGTGGTTCTTCTAAGATCTCTCTCACTAGATGTTTTCCAAGCACTTCCCCTTAGCCCTTAGTTATGTCACCTCGTTGGATTAGTATGCTCTCACCTTCTCCTTCTACCAAAAGTATTTGAAGCTTGAATGGGAGGGTCTGTACTTAAGTGGGAATGAGCCATGCTTGCCCCTCGCATCTCAACCATCTATTTTCAGCTTTATAGAAAGTATATGGGCAGTGGGAGAGAGCTTGGTTGCTGTATGGCATTGCACATACTAGGCGCCTCAATCTTATTGATTTTAGCAGTGTTTATTGCTCCCTCTAGATGGCTATTATGGTTAATGGATTGGGTATAAAAGGCCAATGCACCCTTAAAGGTTTGGGAATGACCCGAACCTATTGATTATCCCTCCTGCCTACGAGAGCAAATCAAGGTGCCCTAGGGAATTTCAGTCTTATGCGAGAGTCCCGCCCAATCTTTCTATTCTGCCAACCAATGTAAAGATTCCTATCTAGCCGACCAATGTAAAGATTCCTATCCAGTGGAATTGACTTCCGAAACTGAGACTCTTTCACCTCTAGTTCCATTTCCATCTACTAATGTAACTAGAGAAAAACTACTGCAACTCCTAGTTGCCTAGATACCTCATTAAGAGAGGAATCTTGGACTATCGCGAGGGGACACAAAACTATTTCACCTTCCCTTTCATATTTTGAGACAACTATTAAAGAATTTACTGATATTATAGAATAAGCAGTTCTTGAAGCTACTACTGTTAAAGATATAGTTATTATTTTGTATTCCTCAACTTCAAGAACTACTATTTACTATAGCTACTAGAGCTAATATTACTATATTATACGACTAGAATTGTACTACTACCATATAAGAAGGGAAAAGCATGAAGATAGCTTTTTGTCGATCCTTCCACGTCAGATCCTTTTGCCCCTTACTCTGTTGGATTGAAAGCGAATGGAAGAGAACTCTCAATGGCTGCAAGTACAACTTCCATAGAACTATATGGATAGCAACTCCCACAGGATGGAGATATCTTAACTATTTTTTTCAAGCTTGCCTAATAGGACTTTTGCTTGCCTAAAGTAAGAAAAAGCGACTTCTACTAGACACTATAGAGACTGTAAGCAATTTAATATAACTGACTTGTTGAACGGAACTCAGACTAGAGATATCAATTGACCTAGGGGACTAGACCTCTAGATGTAGCATTGAATGTAAGAAAAAACTCGACTATCTCATGCCCTATCTTGACTAAGTTTAGGATTGGAAACAACGGGATAATCTACAGACATTTTTACCAATACCACTTACATTCAAAAAAAATGAGAGAAAAAAGGTTTTCACTACTTTACTCATCTTATTATTAAGATTTTCAGAAGGCTAAAATAAAATAAGTTAGTCTTCTATTGAGTGAGGATTTGCCTTGGTTTAAGAAGTTAAGCAATGTGCTATACTTAATATAAAGTTATTTTACCCATGTCTCTGATTAAGATTGCCTTGTCTGCATGACTATGCATATATAGTATATATACCAAAGGAATACTTGCCTTTTTAATCTCTCCCCTTTTAACATGCTACAATCTTAAAGTTAATGAATCCTAGAGCAATTATAGATGAAAATATGTTGTTATACATTGAAGACATATGAAATAGTCAACCTAATAGGTATATATAATTTTATAGAAAGTTTCATCCTGATTGAAATCCTTTTTTTTAGTCAAGTCTGATGAAAGTAAGAAGGTTACAAATTCTTTGTCAAAGGAAGCAATTTCTTTTGTATAGATGAATGGCATCTTATCTTGCATTGCAGCTCAGACCCATGGGGTCAGTTCAAGCTTGAAGGGACTACTAGGAGTTATGTTTTATTTGGACTCATAGAATAGAAGAACCTTCCTTCAAGAAAAGAATTTTCTTAAATCAATGAATGAGAAGGAAGATAGTGAATAGAGTAGATCACAACCATTAAGGTTCGAAGAAAAAGGGTTTCTCATAGCTTGCATTCAGTATAGCTTTTTCTTTCCTTCTCTATCATGCATGAATTTCAATGAAAGATGCAATGATTGGCATCCCTCGCAAAAAAACTGGACTTCTCTTTTGCTGAGTCCGTTGCAAGTGAATAACTGAGTCATGGTCAATTCTTCAATTGAAGCAATTTTCTCATTATTTGCTTTTCTTATATGTCAGCGGAGTAAAGAAGATAAGATAAAAATGAAGAATAAATTATGCTGTGATGTGGTGGACTAAGATTCTTTTCTTGGCATTGAGTAAGCGCTTTCAGTCAATCTTGAATGACCTGTCAATGTCATTGGATTTTTTATAGTATGGATTAGATCCCTTACCCTTTTTCATTAGGTTTATTTTCCCTCTTTTTTGGGCAGATTCTTCTAACTTTTTAATTCTACCTCTTATCTGGGTCTTTTCTATCCATTGGTTAGCTTCCTATTTAGTAGTATGCCTCCTTACTTGTCATCCAACCTTGTTCCTCTTTCCTCGATGCTGCAATTAGAGTCAGTTTTTTTAGCTGACGCTAAGGCCTTATTATCCTCCTCAACATGGCATTCTGTACTTCTTTTAGCCATTCTTCATGTGTAGCTCCTTCAATGCATATGATCTTTCCTGACATCAAAATTGAAGTCCAATTGAAAGCTAACTAGTTGTTGGAATCTCACTTCTATATAGTTATAACTAATAAAATATTGTTCTTCTTTAGATCAACTCTGATAGTCTAATAAAGAAAGTCAATGTGACTTACTATTAAGTAAGTGAAAGAAAAGGGCCACATCACTTATTCTTTCGACTAGATCTTACGGAGCCTATTCATACATGACATGGTCGAGTATGATCATTGGAAGATTCTCTGCAAACAAACCTCTGTATGGGTGTGGGAACAAAGACATATTTTTGTTTTGAATGAATTCAAATAACACTAGATGATTTGCTTCTAAGTTTTTGGCCATGTGAACATGGAGCAGCATTGCAAATATTTTTTACATAAATGGAGTTTTTTGAGAGGAAAGAAAAGTAAGCATTGAGGTAGGTGATTTGGGGGCTCACTCCCTTTCAACATGTGTTCGTGTCTCTGACTCTAACAAGGTTGCAAGTAAACTACCTTCACCCATGCAGCAGAATTGCCGTTATTCTGCTTCAACAATGTAGGTTCTTAGCTATGTAACTTCACTTCCTTGTTCTATGCCTCGAGAAAAAGAGAATGAAAGTTTGATGAGCGAAAAGAGCAAGAGAGCGGGAATTGGAGGGATGGAGCAAATAGTGCACACCTCGAATTGGTTGTAAGAGTGAGTTTCTTTTCTGTTTCTATCTACCTTTTGGATCGGGTTGTTCCAGCTACCTGAGCCAGTTCTTTGATCAGAAGGTTAGGAAGTCCTCTCTTCCCTTATGTCAATAGAATAGAACAAGACAGCTTAAGCTGCAGCATTTTGATTGCCTATGGCTATTCTAGTAAAGAAGTTGAAATGAGCGTGCTAGTTTGAGAGCTTCCCAGGTGAAAGAGTGACCCTGCATGGAACTCAATCAAAAAGAAAGAATCTTTTTCTGGGAACTACTACTTCTAGTCTACCTACGCAGTTCCCTTTCTAGATGAAGTCAGAGCTTGATCACGGGCCCAATCGCCAAGGAAAGTGGAATTCCACAGGTACGAAAGGATACCTATTCCAAGCATCTCGCAAGAAAGGAAGAGGACCTAGGGCTTGAAGGCTAAGCTTTTCTTTACTAGGGGATAGGTCATTCATAGCTCTCAAACTAGGGTAGGGCTATGATTAAAGCATTTCAATAGAAAGATGAGTGAGAAAGACTTAATGAAAGTCTCCTGTTCATATTCACCAATCTCTAAGACCGTGAATAGAGTGCATAGTTGGTAGGATGAAGAAGTGGTTCTATTCCATCATGACCATTGTCCCATTTGTTCGTTAAAGGTTGGTAGCCATCTAGATTCAAGTCAGGGAAACTACATCAAGAAAAGAAAGTGGGATATCATCCTAGCCTAGATTTGTCTTAGATTAAGATCTTTATTGTTAAGATGAAAAGTTTCTTCTAACCCTCAGCTCATTGAATATGCTCACAGAACTACCTTTCCATTTCCAGAAGACTAAGACGAGAGTCACTCGCTACCTTGAGAATAGTGAAAGCTCAATCCCAACTCCAGAACCTACCGAGAGCTATTGCTAGATTTCATTGAGTTGTAGTTCTTTTTTGGGATTTGGTTCTACTCTATCAATTCCGTAGCATAGAAAAGAACAAAACTAAACTTCATCAACATGAGAAAAGATCATATCGGCAAGAGCAAGTAAAGCATGAAATGCCTCAAAAGCAAGTCTTGGCTTAGCTACATTATCTTCCTACCGATGTCATACTAGACTCTAACCAGAGGGTGACTAAACTTTGTTAAGCTTCGTAATCCCTTTTCCTCTATTCCTTCTCGACATGTAATAGGAATTCATTCTCTCTAATGCGGTAAACAAGAAAGAAGTAACCTATGGAAAAGCATAGCATAATGAAGTGCTTCTTTTTCCTTCGGTCAGTCAAGCCTCTATTCTCATATGCTATGGAATCTCTGGACATTAAAAGGTAGATGTGCATCATTCTCTTCAATTGTCTACTTGATCAGTCGAGGTTGATTCCTCAGGCATTCATTTTAGTTTTAAGGAGAGAGTGAAACTCCACCTTTCACGTGAATTCTTACTTTATTGACTTCTTTATAACAATATTGTGCTAACCATTTAAAGATGCCTCTTTTTCTACGTGATTTGAAATAGGCTAAAAAGTACACAAAAGAGATGGCTTCTTTATAGCCGTATTGTGCTAACCATATAAAGATGCCTCTTTTTCCACGTGATTGGAAATGGTCTAAATAGTATTCCAAAAGAGAAGACAAATGGGCAGGAAAGAGACAAGATCGGATAAGGTGCATCCAATAATATGTATATCAATTCTTATAATAGGAATGTTCCTAACCTCTTGGCAGTTTTTTCGGTAACCTCTTAGATGACAGATCCAAAAAAACAAGACATCCGAAGAAGGGACCTAGTTACTAGTTAATCATAAAAAAATTAGCCTTCATCAGGCCTCCCAACCCCTCAATCCTTGTTTCTAGTTACCACTCTGTGGGTGTGGGACTAGTGGTGACTTCCTTCTTGCCTTTCCCAATTAGTCCTTTGCTTTTAGACCTTCAAATTTTTTTTTTCTCTCACTTGGCAGAGGAGACATCTGTAGATGGATGCCTGACCTTAACTTTCCCCCCATCTTTCCTCAACAGTGACTTTTACATTAGAATTTGATCATGAGTCCAAGACTTTAGAGGGAGAACTGCTAACTAGTGACTTGCCTTTCAAAGGGGATGCTTTTAGCTTCCATTTCAGATTCCAATATTTCTAAACCAATGCTAGAATATGTAGCTTCAAACCCTTCGAAGCTACAGCTTCCTTCTACTTTGGATCATGTAGTTTGGTTTGACTTTCCAAATGTAGAACCATAATTGACTTTCCCAACATCAGATTTAAAGTATTGACTTTTGCTCCAACCCTAGATTATCACTCCTACTTTCACCAACTACTTCTAGATCCCCAGCAACTGAGGCTAGTCTTTCACCTGTCATTCCAGAAAGTAAGAAAGAAGCCTTCCGCCCTGCTAGATTGGTATATATGGCCATTCCAAACAGTCACTCCTACTTCAGACGAAAGACTATCAACTTCGTCCCCTATAGTTTACTAGGAAATGGGTAGCTTGAAGCTAACCTGGTCAAGCTTCCTCAACCAGAATGGATGCAAGATCTACTAGAGAATTGCCAGTAGTAACACCCTTCCTACCCTTAAATGAAAGGACCCCTCTTATTTTGCTAAGGGATAACTTTTAATTGAATTTCCACTACTATTGTAGCTGGCTTTCACTCTCTAACTCATCTACAGTTTTTCCTCCCCCGGCCAATGTCAAGGCTTAAAGCTAGTACTTCCAATATGGAATTGGATTCTCATACTACTAGTAAACAATTAGATGGCCCCTTTTTCTAGGAGTAGCTAATGACTTATATTAGGAACTCTAACTAGATCTACAGCTTCAGCAAGAGCTACTCGAGCAATATAACCTATTTCTTTTGGAAAGGAATCCTCTCCCCTTTTTTCGACCAAGATTTCAATTCCTCTACTACTTGCTTACTTCGATGCGCTAGCCAAGCTATTAACTCCAAAGGACCCTCCCGTTTAAACTTTATTTCTAGCTGGTATGGTAAAGGCATCATTTCCATCCTCACATGGAACATTATGTGAACCTGAACCTGAAAAAGAAAGTGTTGACTAGGAAAGGCTTTTCCCATTTCTCGAGTACGATCCTAATGAATTTGATGCTAGACAAAGTCCTCGGATGCGAATGGTTTGACTTAAAGCAAGAGCGAGATCTCCTATTTCTTCAGTTGTTTCATTACTCTCAGTTTCATATGCTAATTTTGAGACTCCAATTATTTATCCTTCCATTGAAGATGTCGATAATGATACTTTACAGAGAAAGAGGGGACAAGTTTACATTCATCCTACCCGTTAGCTGAGGCTTCGAAGCTGAAACGCATGGTTCAACCTTTATATTTTGTTTTCTCATCAAATCAATATCAAAAGTCTTATATGAAAGGAAAGTAGTAGTTATTCAAAGAAAAGAAGAAGGTTACAAATCCTAGTAAATTTTATAGCAATCAAAGTCACCAACAAAGTCAATAGTATAAGAAGAAAGGGGAGCATCAACCTTTCCCTATGAAACTACTCTCAATTCTATAGTAGCAATAGACTGCAATTGACCTAGGTTATAAAATTTCTCGAAATGAGCCAAAAGTAGAAGATGTTCCTTTACTTGCTCTAGTAGTTGTATCGAAAGTAACTGAAATAGATTCAAAGTCAATATTTTTTTATAAAGTAATGTAAAATCAAAAATGATGCAATTGAACTGTAAAATGAGGAGGACAGAAAGTTTCCTTGAGGCTCTTCTCCTGCCACATTTTTCACCCTCCACAATAAGCTATTCAACCTATACTTAGACGACTGATGTTATACCTTGATCGTGGGCTATAGCTATTCGTTAAATGACCACATTAGCCACCTCCATACATGAAGGTCTTAAGGAAGAATAACCTCTTTTTTTAAAAGAAAGATCAATGCTCCTCTCCTTTGGACAGACGGAGATCATATTCCTAGGGCATTGGATGGGCATCAGAGATATCAAGGAGTGGCAAGTACCTACCAAGGTGAGTGAGCGAAGATCACCCTCAGGGCTTGTGAATTATTACCAAATATTCATTATAAGTTACTCAAAGAGGGTTTCTCAACTCAAAAATATTTTAAATATTGACATACATTCCATAGGTGGTGTGCGAGTACAATAAGGTAACCAGTAGCATATGATAGCCAAAATCTCAATGAGACTAAAAGGCATGGTCCAATAGGAGATGACAGTAATAATGCACTACTTGAGAACATGGAGGCGAGCCATGATCTGTGGTCAAGACGGATAATGTTCGATGAGTGACTTCTTGATCCAGAATAAACTTACAACAACCATACTTTTGTATCAAGGTCTTGCTTGGGATCCATTTTCTGCAAGTAGTGGCAGTATTGAGTTAAGTTGTCATTAAGTTTGCTAGTCTGTAAGTTCTGTTGAGTTTCTAGTAGCAAGAACCTAATAATACAGACTACCGAGAAGAGGAGACTCAAAAGGAATGTAGGATTAGCATCATCATTCAGATAATCAAGTTCATGATGATAAGGAGGAGCAGCACTAAGTCATGCAGAAATGGAAGAACAGAGGATTGAACTCTAATATTGTAGAACCTGCCATCGGCTAAGGACAAAAAGTGCAGAAACACGACTCATAAGACAGTAAAATGGAAGCCCCATGGACAAGGAGAATGTCACAAGAAACTCCACATAATAGAGGGCATAATATTTGTTGCAAAGTTGGGATTTTCTTGTTGTATTAGTTTAGGGATTGGGAAAGGATGTAAGAGGGTAAAGGGTAGTATTCTAGCTTATAATCAAACGTATGCCTCTGCCAAAAGTAAGAGCATAATAATAAATAAACTTTAAAAAAGAAGGTCTAACATGGGATACAACTTGGAAGGCCTTACATATGCACTTATTGACTCCACGCCCTTCTGGTTTCCTTTACTAGTAAGGGGAGCCATCACAAGGACTGATGATCCAACTCCATACCGAGAACTTCGTATCTATCTTAGGGCAGGACTACTTGTGTAGGCAAAAACTCAATCCAACTCAATATTACCTTTCTTTGGACACACTGTAGTGATACTAGGAGCACCGACTTAAGTACACATGCTTCGATGCAAAGAATAAAGATTGGCTGACTGCTTCGCATCCTGTGTACTTGACTTAATCTTTGAAAGTAAAGTTGAATTAGGCTCATTCCTAGGCAAAAAAAGAAAGACTCAAAAGTATATCACATTGCCTTCTCTTCTTTTTCGATACCGTGAAGGCTAAGTAAGCCCTTATTCAGGGATAGCATATTCACCAATAGACAAAGCCTCATGAAAAGAAAGATGGATGTTGTCATTAGATCACAATATTCTAGAATTCACTATATAGAAGAAAGGTACTCAACCAGAGAGAAAGGAAGAACCTTAGCAAGGGCTTATTATACCGCTCCCGACCCCATGGCACATATGGGGAGGTTTACTTCGAGTTGAAAAAGAGTTTTTAGTTCCTTTCATTGTCCTATTATTGGCCCCATGGGCATTGGAACATATAGAGGTAACAGAGATGTATATATGTATCTAAGGATAAGGTCACTCTTCTTTTCCTTCCAAGTACCTTTCATGGGCCGATGGGGTGAAAAAAGGGACACGGAAGGAAGGCCCAAAGTGTTAAGTGTCGGATTCGAGAAGGGTTCGAATGACCTTAACAAAGGCTCAAGACTTGAACGGGTCAAAGTAGGTGTCAAATGGGCTTGGTCGGGCTGACCCGACCTAGTTTTTGCCCGCCCAACCGTGCTTTCGTGCTAGGCCAGGCACGACACTGTACAATAACTATGCCATGCCTAGCCCAGCATGGTTTCTTCAGGCAAGGCCCCGCACTGCCCATAGGCTTGGCCGGTTGAAAAATTGTGTCAGGTCGGGCCCATATGAGCCAATTTTTAAATTTTAATAAATTTTTGTTTAGATAATGTTATTTTATATATAATTATTTATGTATTCAATATTCATTATTTAGAAAATTATAATTAGTTATTATACTTTAGTTAATCACTTTATGTTTAAAATTTTTTTAATTTTAATTTTATAATAAATACTTTTAAAGTTTTTTTTAATGTTTAATTGGTAATTGTATTTAGTTTTTAGTATTTAATATTTACTATTTAGTTAATGTTAATTTTTTTTAATACTTTATAATTTATAATATGTGTATCAGACATCAGAGTGTATTAAAAATTTAAATATGAATTAAAAAATATTATAACTTACATATGAAAAAAAAATTTAAAACCAATGCAAAATGAAAGAAAAAATTAAATATTCACGTTTAAACTTTCAAACATCACAACCAAAAATTAAATAAATACAAATGACAAAGACAAAGACAATATAAATAAACATGAGTAAATTAAAATCAAAAATTAAAATTTGACATAACTCATAAGCATAAAGCATAACACGGCAATCCGGGAATCATCAAGCATCAACATTATCAATTATCAATCGTCATATCATTATCATCTTCAATATCAATATCACTATCATAATATGGATCATCATCAGTAATCACCTCCTCTGCTTTTGTAGTAATCCCAGCACAATCCTAAATGCCCAAGCTCGAATCCTCTCAATCCTTCATGCATGCTAAAGCCTCAATAATATATGGATGCTCGATCTCCTATTCGAAATCACATTCACTGTAACAAAAAAAGTAAACTCTGATGCTATGCTCTATACCAGAGGAGTCAGTAGATCATGTGTCATCATAGATAGCACGGGAAAGGTGGACTCATATGATTTCCACCATTATAATATATCAAGATTTTTAGTATAAGAATGTGATAGGATTGAGCAGTAATCAGTATCTAAGTACTAAGACAACTCGCTCATATTTAATGATCCACCTTGTCATTTCCACCTTGCTAACTAAATAGAAAAGTCGTCATTTCCGAATATGATATCCATATCTATACTCGGAGCCTCACTACTACTACCATCATACCTAGTAACATAGTATGTAAAAAGCTCAGTTAACTTCTCATGAATGAACCCTTCAGGTGGATATTCTAGGTTCATGCACGAGGAAAAGAAAGTCAAAATGTTCTCTACCCTCTCTACATTAACCCTAGAGTCCATGCAGGCAGCTAGACAATAAAGAGATGGAATGGTGAACCTGTACATTAAGTACTTTGTTTCCATCTCTACAACCATATTTCTAAGTGTCGGGTTATCTTGATACTTCCTAAACATGCTACTAATATTGCATATGCACCTTAGTGCAATTTAAGTCGTGTGAGTATAAACTGACATGTTCTTCATCTCATAAAAAATTTTCAGGAATTTCATAAAAGAAATTTCTATAGCCTAGTCAGTATCGTTAATAATAAGTTAGTCACTCTTGCTATTGATGTAGTTATATATCATGTGTTCGTATCCAACACATGACTCCAATATCATGTAAGTATAATTCCAATAGTGTCTCATATTCGATTGGAATTTCATCTTCATAAGATTCACAGACAAACAAAGACTACTGAACTCATGTTGTCTGCAAGGCATACAAATATATTTTAGTGAGTTACATATGTTTTCTAAAGTGGGGGTACACACATTCATAAGTGCTTGTAGAATCAAGTTAATCACGTGACACATACAGCTAACATGGAAAATATTTCCTAATGGTTTGTCTCTAATATTTCTAACAAATATGTTAATTGCTACTCCATTATTAAAAGCATTATCGAATATGATACTCAAAAAATTTTTTATTTTGAATTTTATATTCTCTAAAGATCTTTATCATGCACTCAAAAATTGTTGGGCCATTATAAGAATGGAGAATCTCAAAGAATCTTAAAATTTTTTTATTTAGAGTTCATTTTGAATCTACACAGTGGGTGGCGAGACATGCATAAGATGTATCATCGTGACTAGTACAGATATCGGATATCATGGACACCACTCCACTATGATCCCTAAATTCATTAATTATTATTTATTTTTTTAACTTATAATATTTTAGTATGTCGTTCCTAGATGTGGACCTAGAAATCCTATGATATGCAGGCTAAAAAATATTTGTATGATACTAACTACCCTTGGATCCTCCGAAAATCTAATTGGAAGATCCATCGTGATGATTAGTTTGGTCATGCCCTACCTTCCCAACTCATTGAGGTATCTGAAGGGGGTAATCTTTGAAATTGAACTGGATCCAGCCTCAAAAAATCTATCGCTAAGTAGGATTTACCTAGGATCTAATGCACCATATTTTTGGTACATAGTTCAACATGTCTCTTAAGGTGTCCAATCATACACGAATTCTTACAACTTAAAATTTTCTTACATTATTTGCACTTTGCCGATTCTTCATCTATACTCCTAAATTATTTTTTGTTTTATTATATTAAAGTGAGTACAAACATATGAAGTCCTTCTAGTTTTTTATTTTTTAGATGTTTGGGTCGAGGCGACCAGAGAAACCAAAGTTTCGACAGCCTCTGACCATTGCGTAGAATTTTTATTTTCTAAATTTAAATTAATTTCATTTTCATTAATTAAATTACTATTTATCATTTTTTTAATTTTTTTTAGACTAAAAAGTAAAGTAGAGAGAGAAAGACTAGTTAAGTTAAGTTAATAGTTAAATAATAAACAAAAATACGAAATACCCATAAAGCATAAACCGAAACATATATAGTCATAAAATTTAGCTTTTTTGAATTCTCGCAGGCCAAGCAGGTGCACCACAAATACAAACACCAAAACTGAGTCCCAAAAAGCTGAGCTAAAACCCCAAGAAAGAGAAAATTAGGAGAGAGAGAGAGAGAGAAGAGCAAGCTTCAATGTAAGAAAATAAGAATGAGTTGATTTATATTTTTTAAAAACATAAATCTTAGAGAGTGGAGGGACAATTTTATAGATTAATAAAAAAAATTATGTTTTTTTATGATTCTTTTAAATATTTAATAAATAATAAAGGGGTAAAATCACTAGGGCCATTGGATTTTACTTCATAGCCACTGGAGGTGAAATCCAACAGCTTAAATTTAAATTTTAAAATTTTTTTTTTGCCGTTTGGGTCGGTTCGACCATCTAACATACCCAAACAGTCCATTCCAGAAGCTTTGGCTTCTGGAATAGCTATTGAGGTGGACTCGTACTCATGTCTAAAAAGACTATGAGCCTAGTTTTGGGCCCGATGTCAAAATTAGAGATATCGAGCCTTGGTAGATTGGTTCGGGGTTGGGGCATCATGCTGGTTGGGTCGGTGCAAAAACCGTACTCATGGGCCTCGCTATTGAGTCGTGCCTGATCCGACACGAGGCTTGGTTGGCCACGACACAGCATGACATGAGGCATGCCGTGAATAGGCCTAGCATGGACATGGGCATGGGTTATTTTAGTGTCATGCCGGGCCAGGCATGGTCAAATCTTGTCGTGCCTCAGGCCGGGCTGTCCCGACCCGGCTATTTGATACCTCTAGTCCAAGGTATGCTTCCTTTTAGTACCAGCCTCATACTCTCTCTCACTATCTTTATTAAAAAATTGTGGAATATCATGCATTGCTCTCATTCACACTCTAGCTTTATGTATGACCTAGCCGTGTAATCCCTCCAACTACTCCATTCATTTCAAAGCTTTCGAATATGGTACTTGATAGGTGACCGATCAATCTGATCTTTGGTAGCCCGGTGTCAGAGAGCTCTCCCTCTAATTACTACAAAGCGAGAATAAAAAAGCAAAGCAATTCTTTTTTTTCATTTTAGTTTTTCCAGAGTTTGAGGCTAGCTGAGAGCACCCCTCTATTAAGAGAGGGAATAGAAGAAACAATCTTGAATCCACAAACAAAGTGGATTTATGGAAAGATAATCATTCCTCAGTTGAGTGTATTTTAAAGATCGAGAAGAATTTTACTCAAACCTGATGTATCCTTATAGCCAAAAAGAAAAGAAAGTTTTTCCCTAAAGAGTCTGATTCTGCTGACCAACAATGGTTCCAGTCCAGGATTCCTCAAACCTAGGACTCTAGTTTCCTCTAATTAAGTTATTTGACGCCCTTAAAATCAATCTCAGCATGAGTTTTGGAAGGTGTACCAATCGGACTAGAAAATAAATAGAAATTTTGTACTCACATATGTGTGTGTGTGTGTGTGTGTGTGTGTGTTTGTTTGTACTAGCATTTTTGGAATGAGAAGGATGTCTTTCCATGGCTGATCTAGAATCTTTCATTTGATTTTTCACTTTGTGAGTCAAGATAAGACTAGTATACCATTCAATAATGACCTGCATAATGGTACAAGACCAATGAAAGACCTGGTATTGAATAGGACTCTTACGCGAGCTCTAATTCCATACTCGATTTGTCGGTTCATTGTCGCGACCCCATGAGGAAGTGGAAAGCCAATGATAAGAGTGGTTAACTAATCTCTATTCAAATGATTTCAACCTTGATGCCCTATTTGTGGTGGTGCCCAAACTACTTTAGTAGGGACAGACTTAAATAGGTTAGCATCTATGCTTCTGTCGAAAGAAGAAAAACATAGAAATTCACTCATAAGAAATGGGACTACCCCTACAAAAAGTATCCATAACTCTAGACCACTCATTGGTACTGAGCCTTTGGCACTGCAGCTTGTTACATTTCTCACCCCTTACGGAATGTTTTAAAAAGGCAAGTACAAGTCAGAAAAAGTACATGCTTTTTTGCTTTTCTTCACTTAATGAAGAACCTGCTCTATTCAATAGCTCATTACTTATGTTCTATATTTCCAAGAGAGGATTACTGCTACAGTACATTCCAGCAGCACGGTCTAGTCACTAAGCCTCTATATTCCTTGGGGGCATTGACTGGAGCGAATGATCTTCTTTGAGCTTCAAGGGTAGAGAAAAGACCTTTCTTTTTTTAGTGCTTCCCCCTTTTTCCCATAAGAATTCCATAACACAAATGTGCTTTCCTGAAGTGAACTCCAATCAATTCATTTATCTATAGCAAGAAGCCCTATTCGTCTAAGATAGGATCAATTCTACCTTGAAAAAAAGTTGAGATAGACAAATAAGTAATAGGCATAATCAGGAAAGTAGTTAAGCAAAAGATATGTCTCTAATATAGGTGAGTAAGGAAGTGTCGTCAAGTTTCTACCTTTGGATGGACCAAAGGCCTGATGCTAGGAAGCAAAAGTCTAGGAGAGTGTAGTTTGAGCATTAGAAGGAAGCTCAGGCAAGCAATAAGTACATGAATCCCAAGATGCTCGCCGCTCTGTTAGCATTCCTCTTGCTTGGAAAAACAAGGCTTTACTTTAAGGAGAGGTAAAAGAAACCTTCATGCCCCATCAAAGACCGTATCACGTGCATCTAGATCTAGCCAAAGAACTATAGGTTTCCTCACCTCCGACCATGAAAGCATTGGATCACAGACAAGATTTTGAGCATATAAGCGCCATGGACAACTAGCCTTGCACAAGATAAAGACAAAAAATAGAAAGAAATCAGCTGATAGCCTTGACCTGGGTATGGGAATTAATCAAGGGATTCAAACCTCAAACAAAAAAGAACGCCTCTTAGAGCATTTTAATTTCCCTCCATCTACCCAATTGACCTATTTGATTTATTTCATAGATAGGTTACTAAAGATAGAAATCCAACCTGAACTGCATGATTTATTAGTGTTTCTTGCGCCCATATAAAACCTTTTTGAACTTATGGTCTCTCATCCTCGAGAGGGTAAGTTCTATGATCTGTTGGGATAGATTCTATGAAAGAACGTCCACGAAGCACCGCAAAGGGCTATGGAGATGGATGACTATAAAACCTAACCTCGCCTTATCCCAAGAATCCTTGAAGAAAGCCCCTCAAAGTCACAAGACATCCTATCTTTGCTCATTGGTGGGATGTTTGCTAGCCTTTGGGTAGTCTTTTAGCGAGAGTATTTGTCTATGCCTAGGTTATGCAATAGAAGAGGTAGCGGTGGTTAATGTGAATTTTGATTGATTGCTAGCGAACAAGGTTAGTTGTAGATCAGAAAGAGTTCAGAAGTGGAAGAGGCTGGCCTAAGATCAGAACCACTAAATCAGACGGGCCTGACAAGATAGGGAAAACCAATGGTTATGCAATAAAGTGAAAATAGAACAGAAAAACTTTCTTTTTAAACTAATCAAGTTTGGAAGTTATAGTAGTGACCTGTGATGAGATGAGCTAATTACTAGAGACTGAATAAGAGCAGGCTAGCTTATAGGGGTGATGGACGAGGGCAGAGTAGTTTCCACATAATAAAAAATCTCTTACTTAGTTATCAATTACTTTCCCGACCAGACGAGATTAGTTGAATGATAAAGTAGAAGAAGGTATCGTGATCATAGAATTGGATTGAATTTTTAAGCTTAAAAGCTTAAAAATTTCGTAACTGAGAAGGATAGAACATAAGCACGAATTGATCCATTATATATTAGATATAAATGTTGGTTGAGCCCTCTCCAATGCTCCTTTTTAGCTTATTCTGATTGGTTGAGTAAGGTTGTCTTTGGCAACGATGCTTTTGATTTTAGTATTGTCTAAAAGTCCAAAGGCACGTCAACATGAACCTGACTTCCAAAAGGATTGATTTACAAGTTTTCACTACTTATCTGAAAGCAGAAAGTCTACAAATTAGCAAACAAACTCATTCAATCGCAACTCAAAGGCCATAAAGAGCCTTGCACAAGGAGGAGAGCTTGGTAACTTGGTGGGTGGAAAGGACTACATGCTTAATCTTCCTGTAGGAGGGTCCAGGTCAATAGCCCTTTATCGAAGATCCATATTTAGTTGATGCTTGGCACAATTTATTTAAGAGTTACTTTGCCGAGTTGTTTACTTAGCAGTGGAACATTTGCCTGGAAGGTGGATCCCGTAATTGAATAAGTAACGTAGATGGGCCATGTGAGGTGGTCAGCCTTGTGTAGTGGGGTTTTTCCATTATGAGAGAAGGGCTACATCTCATGCCATGTTCCACTAATTTGTGCCCAGTTAGTTATCTAGATTTGAATTGAATAATGATGAATTCACAATCTTACCCATTCTCTTTCTCTTCAACCTTTTAGTAGACCATAGGCGGAACTGAGACTGAGTGACTTCTTAAAGAAAGGGGACAACTTTAGAGTTGCAAGTGGGTTCTATAATTTAAGAAGATAATAATCATAGGATTTTTTCTCATAGCCCATTTCTCTTATATTGATTTTTCCTACCTATGAATATAAAAAGAAATACTATGGATTACCCTTACCTTGAATTTTTTTTCTTTCTATAGGCTACCAAGACTAAGAGCCCTCCTATGAAAATTATACATTGGAAACTAAAGGATGAAACTTGGACTGAGGATAAAGACCGTTCATGTTCATTTGGAAAAGGTCATCTGACCTAAATGTGGAAAGGAGCTCACAAGCAAAAGAATTCGAAAATCAATCCAACCACTTTGACTTTTGCTGGCCTATAGTCTGGGGGCTGGCCAACTATTCTTCGTGAAGAACCACTCGCTTAGAGATCGGTGTTTCATGGAAATAGGCCTTCTGCTCTTGTTGGTTCTAGGGCCGACCATCTTTCATGACGAAAGGAGGCTACAATGGATCTCCATGCGGGAAGGAAGAATGATTTATATTTCATTGCATGAAAAAAATTTGCTATAGTTAACCAAATCTTTTCAGTAGCAAAGAACAAAGGAGCAAGCCAAGCAAAGAATGGTAAGAATAGATTAGATCAATCAAGACAAGTATCTCGATAGTTAGTTGTTCCTATCCGACTAGTAGGAAGTGTAGCTATGGAACTAAGAAAAGAAAAAACCTAAGAGTGGATAATAGCTGCTGCCACTGATTCCCCGTAAAATATATTTTCTAGTCCTAGAAATCTATGCTTCTGGCTCTTCACTTCTGGTCGGTGCACCTTCCCTTTAATTCCCAAGCTGGAATTGAATCAGGATCTCTAGTTGCTTTCCCAATACACTTTCCTTTATTTATTGTTATTGTGTTTACTAACAGAGCCCAATAGGAACCTCTATAAAAAGGTATTTTTATAGTAAGTAGGGCAGTCAAGGGCTCTTAGAGAATATCTATTTCCATTTAAACAGAGGTTATCCATGAATCAACCCTAAGAACATGTGCTAAAGCACCTTTGATAAATCCACTGAAGAAGCTTGTGGGGGAGACTCAATTACTAGATCAAATCTTCTTGTTTTGGCTTTCTTGCTTGTTAGTGGGTGGGAAGAGCTTCTAGTGTTAGAGAGAAAACTACCTATTTCAAGGTATATAATCACTAAGCGTGCTAGGGCCCACTGAGCGGTAGGACCCAGACCATTATATTTTTTCTTTGGTGAAGGATCTGGAAGCAAGTAAATAGCTTCTGAGAAAATCTAGCTACTTAAGGTTTTCTCTTGAATAGGTGTTTTACTCACTTGAATCTCTATCAATAACAAAAGAAAAAAGCTTGCTTGATCCGAATCATTAGGAAGTGCACTTTATTACTTGTGTTAGGGCGGAGAAGTATATGTTGCGAAACAACTAAAGTTGAAGACATTTGGCTGTAACGGAAGCAAAAATGAGGAATTGGTTCGATGGTAGACCTAGTCCCAAGCCTGGTAATAGACCCAAACTCTAAAAAAGAAAGGGTCATGAATAAGTTTATCACTTCAGCCTACCTTATTCCTTTAAGGATATGCATCGGGAATAGAAGACTGTGAAATAAAACCACTATGTAAGGTAGAATCTGCAAATGGTCACATTGTGTATGTAATCTAATTTGGCCTTCACCTTCGGATGAGATGATGGGTATTCTTTATGTCTAGTTTCGAATGGAAGAGCAAAAGAGGTAAATCTCAATGACCAGACGAATCTGCAGCAAGGGCATCTTCGAATTATGTTATGCAAATGATTGTAGAAAAAGAGTGAAATAGGCTTAAAGACAGCTAGAGACCTTTAAACCTATATTTTAATTTTACACCCCGTAGGCCTTTATCTTATTAGTAAGTAAAGACTCTAAAACCCAAGTTTTTAAAAGCAAGTGTCGTAGCAATAAGGCAAAAACTACCTAGCTTATTTCTTCATAGATAGTGTAGTGATAAGAAAATATTAATGTCCTTAACTCAGATCCAAGGTAGAAAGTAGTTTATGACAACTTTGAGTAGGAGCACTAATTTATCACAACAGGTTGAATCCCAAGATCCTTCTTTCCTTGAGTGGCTCCTTAGCCCAGCTCACCATTTTAGAGACTTCTACTCCCATTTTGGGCTAGACCATCGAAATCTTCAACTTCTGGCTAACCCCACATAACATATTCAACCATAGCTTGGGTCGAAATAACATCCTCACGTTCAGTTGGGTTTTTCCAATTGGATTACCTTGCCGGAATTGAATAGAAGTATGGCTTTTTTAGCCTTCAGCTGCGCCTTGTGCTCAAGCTCGCCGTAAGAAACTTTCCGCCGATGTCATTATTATAGGAGTAACTAGTTTTGAAAAGTATTGCTTTGCTTAGCAGACAAGAGTGTGTACAGTATATTGAATCACCTCCACTAATGCTTGTGCAGTTCTCACTGCTCAACTATATAGAGAAGACTTTTCTTTGTTTCGCCCATGTGTAACAGCAAATGGTGAACAATGCGCACTAATCTCTATTGCCTATGCGCTTACGAGGACTCCTTCACTTAAGGACATTCCTTCCAGATCAAGTATTGTATATTTTGTTCAGGTAATTGCATATTCTGATGATTACTATTTTCTGAACACGTCTTCAAACTAGATGCCTTCTGCAACCAGATGTTCAACCAAAGTATCAGGCGACACATACGCTCAACGGCTTTTTGGAAGTGAGGGAGATGGTGCATATTTAAAAAAGGGGCTTTCCCACACTGATTTACCAACCTTTAGGGCTTACATCCCTTCCTCCCGACCTATTGTCTTCTGACTCTTCCCCATAAATGGCTATGAAAACAAGGGATTGGAGCTCTTCGACTTCTCTTTTTGATGGTTACGAGTGTGAACTCCTTGGTTTTCCTCGACCTAAGGCATTCTTCCACTTCGAATGATACTCATTCTTAAGTAGATCAAAAGCGTTCTTGATGTCTTTCCATTCGAATAATTTGTGTCTTTTTTCAATCTCTCGTAGAGGAGCCCTTCATTGAGAGGCTAGGAAACTAAGTTTGAATTTCTTTCCCTTTAGGAGAAACCCATGTATGAGAGTAGCAGAGTTCTGAAATTTTACGAAAAAGGGTAGTAGTTTTGTGCCCTCTTTTTTTAGTTGAACAAGTCACTTTTTTTTACAACTGAACTTCAAACTACTGGGAATAGCTTGAGAAGAGAGATAGGGGCGAATAAGTCAACTTTGTTACCTCTAAATAGATGATAAGCTATAAATATATATTTTAATCTTTTTGAGGAGAATCCATGTAGGGTGGTGGCAGAGATGGTTAATTGCAAGAAAAAAAGGGCCTTTAGAGCTCGCATCCTAATCATGATGATCCATCTAAACATAAAAACCCCCTTCTTTCTCATTCATGTTGGGCAAAGAGTGGCTATGATAGTGCACCTATACATCTTGATGAACCTTACACAATGGTAGATCCTCCATTATTTGTGGCTCATATTACACACTTAATTAGCAGCTCTATCAATCAATTCTTCCAGCAAATGTAGAACACTTTCGAACTAAAAAAGGGGAGTGTGCTAGCACGCACTTCCATTTGATTGATCCATTTTAAAAAGGGTTTTCATAGGTTGATAAAAGACAAAAGGATCCGAGGTCATGCATTTTCAGACAAACACCTACACGTAACCATGACCAACTTCTAGTCATGCTTACCGATTATAAGGAGGTGCGTGGGTCCATTTAGCTTTAGGCTTGCAAATTAACTTACCTGAATAATGGTTGACTTGGTCAAGACTCAAACTTGATAATGGTTTCAAGGGATTGATCATAAGAAAGAGAGAAAGAGCCTCCTTACTAATAAAATATATCTCATAGTCGAGTTGGTCGTCTTTAGTATACATTGAACCAAATGAGTGATCCCCACTTTGAATGACATGTTGTATATGCAAATGCTCTTTCTGTTGTAGGCATAAGTGTTGTAATTTAGCTCTTTTTGGAAGGAAAGAGAGATTGGATAGCAAGGATAGGCATTCCTAGGATTAAGGGAGTTCCCTCGAGGGAAAGAAAGTCAATAGGAATTCTCTCTACTCTAGAACCCATATGCCTAGAAGCAATAGATTGAAGAGGTACACCATTTGTAACAAAGGGAGATGGAAGAAAAGCCAGGCTCCTAGAAGGCCAATCCTTAAGTAGCAAAACATGATTTTTGGTCAGTTCAAATACCACCGCATTAGAGAAAGGGATGCTCTCACATGTGCGATCTATAATCAAAATATTTTGACTTGAATTGATCTTGGCAAGGTGTGACTTTGGTAAAGGATATCAAAACCAATCAAGAGTGAAGGTGAATAGACAAAACTAGAATGATAACGAACGGGCATAATACACCCTCTTCCTCGGGATTCATAGAAAACTAGGAAAGTCTGGCATCAAGCTGGGGTAAAGATGGAATGCCTTTTTTACTACCCTAGATAGGTGAAATAGATTGTATATTTCACCAACTTCCATTTCAATAGCTGCCAGAGAGAGGGAAAGTTAGAATATAGGCATTGGTCTCAGACTCCCATAGGGACAAGAAAAGCTTCATGGCATCTATCCAACTCTATTACCAGGGAAGATAGCTCCTTCATTGATTAAAAGTACTTCAGTGATTGATGTTGGTGCAATTTCTTCTCTTTGACGAATGGGAGTTGAATCAGCATCAGGCTAAATAGGCTGAGAAAAATGGGGCTTAAGTTATTTTATAGGTAGTTTTTTCGATCATCCTCACATAAAAATACCATAACGAATGAAAGATATTACCAAACATTGAACCAGATACCATTGAGCTAGATGCCAGAAAGAGTGACAGTGATGAGGACATTCTTTTTTAGGGAATACATGGGGATAGGGGCCAAGCCGATTGACCAAATGAGAGGTCTGACCCTGGGATTCTACTTGCCTTTCTTGTGATGTTGCATGAATCTCTTTGGCAGTAGATTCATCTACAAACCGATGCTCAAGAGCTAGCCAAACATCACGGAGAAGATGAGAGGTTGATCTACGATCAAGAAGCATCTCTGGAGCGGCGTGGAGCCATGATTGCACACTCTGATCAGTACAAATCCAAGCATGGTAAGTCGAATTGGGCCCAAGTTTTCTGAAACTTTGGAGATTGAGATGTCTGGTAAAAGGGTTTAGCATCATTCTCATAGCATTGAGTATCGGGGCGAGGGTCTGGTCTTGTGTAGAATCCTTGGTCGAAGTCGAGGTCTTGTGTTAGTAGCTTTATCCCATAACCCCTCAATAAAGCTCGGAAAACCCTTGTTCTATTCAAGCTGATAGCACGCTGGATACTTCCTTTTCTATTGTAATATATAGATTATAAACAGCTTTAAAATAGCAAGCCATGAAGCCAATTACCCTTCATTCTATTAGGAAGTTGGAATAGCTATTTTGATTGTCAAGGTGAGAAAAAGGATTGTCTCATGCCTATCAGGAAAGGAGAAAGCCACGAAAATCTTTCTACCTTCACTGGTTAATCTGGAAAGAAAGATACTTGCATTTCCTTCATCAGCTTGATTGAATGCAACATGGAAGTATAAGTACTCCCACTACCGAAGCTAGCTTGCTTTTTTTGGTTACCGGTTGGGCAGAGAAAAAAGATAAGAAGGATATATTACCCAACGGGCTTATTTTCCATATCTTTTTACTTAGTCTATATGTAATTACCTGATAGTGAGATCATATGATATTAGTAATAGTTATAGATGTCTCCCTTCCATTGGTATTGATCTTTTATTAGTTTGTAAGGGATACGTAAATAGTCTTAAGAGTTTAGTTCAATGCATTAGATTCGATAAGCAATCTGTCTAGTGGTCCATTAGCTTTCTACCTTACATTTAGTCCTACGAGTGATTCATTTCCTTCTTTCTTGGTTGCCCCAGGGTCCTCTCTGATTGGCTTCAAGATCCATGGGGTGCACTGGTGATTGTGCTTATTTACCGTACTATGAGTAAGCTTGCTCCTGGGTTACCTATTTGAACTAAAGCTTTCTCCATTGATTTATTTATAGACAGACCAGTTTTCTACTAGCTTGACTGAGACCGAGGAACTGTTATTGTGCTCCTAGCTTTCCAGTGCTAAGTGTAGGATTGTGTAAGCCCGCTATTGAGAAAGCCCACATAGCAGAATAGAGCCAGTTATGTTTACAGGTAAAGGAAAGGTAAGCAAATTCATGCCCTGAAGCTGGGAGCAAGGGTCAAGGTAGTTCTTATATTCTAGACCTCAAAGGGAAGCTTCCTTGTTGTGGAGGTAGATAGATTCTCGATTAGTCGGTAGCTGTAAACAAGATGTAAGAATTTGTCTCCATAAAAAATATTGATCACCCTATCTCAACCCTTTGCCTGCCCCAATCTCCTATGCAGCAAGAAAACCAATGACTTTCACTTATGTCTACTCTAAACCAACTATATCTCTATCTTCCTTCATAAGACTCACTGCTTCCTCTGCCTTGATGATTAGAACTAAAATAGCTTCATATAAGAAATAAGAAAGAGTAGTAGTCAAACCAACTTACATAGCTAGATCCTCATCAAAAAAAAACTTCATTTCACTTGTATCAAATCAAGGAACCTTCAATGGCGTGAAGAAATGTTGAATATTTCCTTTTAAGCAATAAAAAGATTTAGTCAACTGTACTCAATGCATTGGATGCCTAGGCAACTACATCGATCTCATTCCTACTTATCTTGCATCTCTCCATCCTAGATCTCTAGGAACATGGCTAACGGCAACACCATGAATCAAATGAGTCGGGATCAAAATATCACATGGTGTGCTTTCTCTATGTCCAATTCATTATGCAATTTATGCAGTAGACCTCTCGCATGATTGTTTCAATAATGTCTTCAATCAATACAATAAAGATACGTCGTAATAAGACTAGGTTACATGATTGGTCTATAAAGGAACTAAAAGAAAGATGATTAGTTCAAGCTATGGGAAGTTTTGATCTGATCATAAAGAGAGATTTTCATGGTGTCGATAGCATGTCATGTCATGGTAACTAATCATCAACTACTTTCGATCTTGAATGCTATTTTCCACTCCTTGATCACTTTATGGGATGTCATTCACTATTGGGGATCCAGATGAGTGAGAATGGTCCCATTCCTTTTTTTGTCCAACTACTCAGACAGAATCAGGGCTAGCCTCTCAGTCCCATTCCTGATCAAATAACATCCAAAAATAACAAACAAATAATGGAAGATCGTGTGTCGAAGAGGATCCATGTTCTAGTAATTTGTGTAAAAGATATGTTTTATGGTCAAAAAAGATAGGTTTGTTTCTTTCTTTCCTAACTAACTGGAAAATAGACACATGCGAGTTCAACTCTCAACCTATCCATGTTCATTAGTCCTTATCCATGTTGGAACTTTTGATAGCACTACCACTCAACAATGAGATGTTTTCAAGTCGACATAGGGGGCTAGACAGTTAGTAGGATAAAGTATCTTCTTGGGACTGAAGGTCCTTTGTCAAATGCAGATTGGTCATCCCTATTCCATGGGTACTGCCCATAAAGAAACTAAACCTTCCACTCAAACACAAACCCCAAGGAAGAAAGAGTTATACACTTTTGGATAGGGATTTCACTAGAAAAAGGCATATTAAAAATCATTAGATTCAGGGTCCTAGGGTTTTCCACCGAGAATGAATGAATAAAATCATCGGATATGATAGCTAGCTACTAGAGCAACTATAAACTACTCATACCATACCGGGCAACTAGGAATGGAATAGATGTTAGTGGGCCTACAAGGTAGATTGGGAAAACCATGATGACCTAATGTCGTTGAATGGCATGGGGACTTTGACTTCTGAGCCTAGTAAGGGAAATCTGGAATTAGTGAATAGTTAGCCCAATAAACTAAACAAGCTGGAGGGACTTCTCGGGACAAGATTGGGAATGGCCTTACTTTATTCCTGACTAAAAAAAGGTATAGAAGCAAGAGTCTAAGGGTTTCTTTTCCACCTACAAAAGTAACAAATTCGTCTGAAATAATCATATGGTACGATACAGTACGAGAAAGGGTGATCCAATTTCGATATGAAAAACACCAGCCCAATATCAATGAAGGAAAAAAGAAAGGTAAGTTCACCTTCCACTTTGGCTCCGACCCATGAGCGTACCACTGATTAGGTTGGGACAGTCTTCGCGTCATGAGCTTGATGAGTCAGCCAATTCCTCTTCCCATCTTGGTCCCCGACCTGGCTTTGGTTGTTTCCCTATTGTCTTGCATTCAATTGGACCAAAAGCCATAGTGTTTTGGTGGGGAGACAAGTGAAAAGACTTCCATTTCATTTCTTAATCCTATACACAAGCAAATTTTAGTTCCCCACTTTCATTTTAGAAGGAGACGGAGTAAAATTTCCTGACATTGAGAGGCAAATTCAAATGGCACCAAATTATAAGAGCCAGCTTTGCTTTGACATATATAAGAGGGGATTCACACTTTCATCTTGGTCCAACCATGATAGGGATTCAGCAAGGGACATATGTCTTAGTTTGTATCACCACAAAATGAACCTAGCTCCGCTACTATCCTCTCCATACTAGTCTCGCTATATCTTTCCTCTCAAGCTCCTTAGTAAGAATTTTATTGTCACTCCATATGGTTCCCTTGAATAACTGTACACTCAAGAAGTTCACTCTCGAGATTAGAAGAGACTAATCCTTTCTCGCCATAAAAAAATTGAATTGATTTTGGGGCATTCTTACCATCTCCACTCTTCTCTCCTTTTAGTAAGGATTAGGAGGTCGCCATCCTACCAGCCACCATTCAAAGGATCCCATAGATCTTGAATGAAAATTCAATAAAAAGTATCTGATAAGGGTTTACTTTCTTCAGAACTGAGCTACTATGAAAGAAGAGCTGGCCTAAGCTAACAATATATCTGGGAATAACTTGTTTCGAGCCGCATCAAGAAAGAGTTCAAAGATTTTCCTGTTGCCCCTTATATTCTCTTTTTTCAGGTGTGGGCTAGCCATTGAAAGCAGTCGATTCAGCCTTTGAAACCAATGAAAGCATTCCAATCACATCTAATTAAACAAGTGGTAGAAAAGAAAATCATGACCCGATTACCTTTATAATAAAGTGGTTTCTTTCACATGCTACCCTATGAACAACTCCACCGTGTTATCATTCCTTGTCATTTTTTATTATTCTTAGTCAGATGGGCAAGCTTGGATGCCCCTACTTTCAAAAAGTTGCTGGTAATTATCGTGGAACTCTTGCTTGATAAGTAAGTAAGCAGGTCCTTGTTTGGTCATAAAGATAATCATTCTAATTAGGTCAGGGACGGGCTAGCCTAAGGTTCGAATCCTGCCACCTTGATTTGAATCCTTCTATGATTACCAGATGAAGGGAACATTTCCTATTAAATGAGCACAAAATGTAAATATATGAATTGTTTCATTATTCATTCCCTCCGGGTCTTTTCGTTGCATTCATTTGTAACAAGACACAACCACCAACATTTGGTGTCGCACCTACATTTTTGTGTCTTCTTCTTTCTTTCCTTGGTCTTTCGTTCCATCATATTCCTAATAACTTAACCAATTACAGTGTATTAACTACTCATGCACCTTTATTTTATCAAATCTCAAGGACGTTGTCTAATCATGAGGGTAGTATTTTATCATGGTATCAAATCCCAATCCCCCATGGATTTCTTTCTTTATTACTGAGGTTGACCCCAAAGCCATAATGTCTCAAAACAAAGAGGCCCGAGAGAAACTCTTTTTTCTTCATTTGTCTTGAACTTCATGAAGAATTCCTTCTATCTCTCCCTCATTATGAACAAAAAACTGGGGTTGTGCCCCAGTTGTACACTCTCTTCGTTATACGAACCCTTGTTGTTCATTCACAAAGGAACTAAACTTTTGATAAGCCAACATTTTTGTACAGGTATGCACCGCTTTACCTTGAAAGGAAAAGGTGCAAAGCTTTTATGGGTGCTAGGTGCTCTCGTGGTTCACGAGAAGGAAAAAGGAGTCCTTTGTTGCATCCAGCATTAGATGATAAAGAGAGAGCTTCGTCTCTTGATGAAAAGCATATTGACGGAGCTCTTGGCATTGCTTTGTTTTTTCTCTATTTTCTTATCAGTAAGTTTTGATCCTTTTGTTCATAATTTCTTCGTTTGTACCGAACCACTTGCATAATATAATTCTGTTCTACAAGATCCTATATCAGCTATACATCCTCCTTGCATAATATAATTCTATTCTACAAGATCCTATATCAGCTATACATCCTCCTTGTATTTATGCTGAAGACGTCACCCGTGCTATAAAATTTAGTTTATGTCGATCCAAAATGAGGAATGGAATTTTGTCACTCCACTCACAGTCAATGCAGAAGGATGTCGCCGAAAATAAGGAAATGTTGCTTCACTTTCACTCTACTGGATGTGATGGATCCCATCTAACAAGCTAGCTTTTGGCCCTCAAATTCCATTTTTTTAGCAATGGGCACAAAATGCTATCATGCTCTATTGTTACGTAGCAATAGCAATAGAAGCCCGCTCATGCAGCTTCGACAGTGCTTTTTCACTACCTCTTCGCTCTGGAAAGGAGCGCTAGCTGACAGGGGGAGGGAGCATGTTCGACATGTAGTTCATAATGGAAAGAAAGATACCACTACTTCGTCTCTGACTAGTACCATAATCAATTCGAATTTGGATATTGACATGTTGATTGTTTTTAACCATAGGCATCTTGCCAGGAAGTTGGTGGGCTCATCAGCTTGTATTCATTCAGTAGAAAATGCTTCTTTTATTCCTTGGGTATTAGCCACAGCTTGTATTCATTCAGTCATTCGACCCCTTCTTCATTCTTGGACCTTGTTTATAAATATTATGACTTTTCTATGCTATGTCTTATGAACCTTTTCAATATGGTATGGATTGATAGCTTTTGTTCATAGCTTTGCTACAGATCATACACGAGGAATTATTTTTATGGTAGTTTTTTTTATAATGACTGGCATATCTATTCTTCTTTTATCCCAAAGAAAGTAGTGGGCATCAGTCCATAGAACCTATAAAAAAGAGATGGTTGTGGTACGAAGTACTCTTGTGCACCTACATCACTCAGCTCATGTGCAACCCCACCCCGTTATTTTATGGAAGAATTGAACTTCTTGCTGGGTGAGTTCTTTTATTAAGAGCTAGCCATTTGTTTGTCGGATTTCATCCCGCAACTCTCAACTCTAATAAGTTCAAGGGACGTGGCTTAATGTCGATCAATCTGCCCCTACAGCCTTTGATCATGTGATGATTTAGCACTTTGGAAGCTGTTCAAGGAAGCTTGCTTCCAAGCTACTGCACTAGATGCACATGTAGTCATAGTTTTTGGCTCAGATTGCTTCTATTCTATACTTAAAGACTACTTCAGATGAATGGAGAATTTTCTCTGAGCTACAGAATGAGGCCTACGAGCTCTCTGTTTGAGTTTGATTTGATGACAAAGATCTATTCACACCGAGGAACCAAATCTTTTCATTTATAAAGAAAAAGTATTGCTTCCGAGCGAAAGTAGCAGTTAAATTTCCAATCGTAGTTGACCATCTCTCATCATGTCCCTCTCGGATCAGGAGCCCGAAGCATACCTATAGTCCAGAGCCCCATCCTACTAAGCGAGAAGTCCCCCAACTAGTATCTCTGAGTTAAGGGTTTTGGGGTATGGGACGCAAAAGCATAGAAAGTGATAGCAGGAATGGATCGTGATCTTTAAGACCAAGAGCATTCTTACGGGATTGAGATTCATAATTCATAACAATGGAGGAAGTTTCTCTTCATATGCAAATGACTCCTTCATAAGGACATGATAAGATGTCAGAGTGAAAGGAAGGCAAACAAGGTGAGGCTAATAAGATAATCTGGGAAAGTATATGAATTGAGACGAGCAAATAGAATAATCTAGGAAAGTAAATGAATTGAGACAAGCTAATAGGGACAACATGATTAGGAGTTGGAGCGAAAGGCTGGCTTGCAATAGAAAAAAGGTAGGAGTATGATAGAGTTCATTCTTTTAAGAATGTTTCTCTCGTTGTTGGAATATAAACAAATTATCATTTCATATCCTCTTTTAGTAAGGGGAAAGACCGACTTATTGGATGCTGATTGGGACCCCACTATCAAAGATTCTTCACCGGTGAAAAATGGGATTCGTTCAAAAAGAATCATTCAACAACAATAGCTACCACTCACTTCACACTATCTTTATGGATTGTTAACATTGACAGAATAGTTGGTGTGCTTTCTTTATTTTCAGCCATTAGGCTACCACTCCTCTTATCTTGTCCTTTGATGAAGAGGAATGGATCTGGTGACAATGCGGATAAGAAAGGAAAGACTGCAATTATACCTTCCATCTTATGAAGCAATTTCTATCAATTGATTTTCTACTTCCTTAATCGAACTTGTAAAAGAGGTGAACTAGGTTCAACTATTGTCAGGCTATCTTTCACGGTGGATAGATTGAGGAGGAATTTTGATCAAAAAAAATGGAAAACTTGAGGATCGAACAGATCAAAGCTTTATTTTGAATCATGAAAGGCTAACTTTTATTTTCAACTGTTTGCATGTCTTACCCTCGATCAACTATGCCAACTGGATAAGAATAGTACGCTCACTTATAAAGTTGATGACCCTGCTAAAAAAATTATTATTTTGGGATAAAGATAAAAAGAGGGTCCTGCCTGTTTGCACCTGAAGGCAAGTGGGGACCGAAATCACTAAAAAACGAACTCTTTGCTAGTCTCCTCTAACCAAAGCATTCATACCGAGTGACGACCTAGTAAACTAGGTATCTATGTTATTTAATCTACTACCAAATCACCCTAACAACTAGGAAAAGAAGGTTGCGAAAGTGGGGAAAGGGGTCCCTTTGCCTTAGTAAAAAGCGAGCCTCAACTAAGTTTGAATCAAAATGAATTGATGGTCAGAAACCTGACCTGTGAACTCTTGTGATATTGAAAGTCAGTGTTGTCATATCCCTAGACTACTCTTGTTTTTCCTATTAAGTGAGCAGATTGAGCCTCTATCAAGCAAGTCGAGTAATTTACCTCAAGATAGTGCGATTGGAAAAAGACTGAAAGAAGGTAGCCGCCCTCAATGAACATAATAAAGGTTTCAAATGCATCTGCTACAGAAGATAGATGGCTCAAAATAACCCTCAAACTTCTTGCTTTTGGACTAATTGATGGAATTTCAAACTAAGAGAAAATAACTAGCCCCTTATCCGATAGGGGAATTAGCATCTGACCTCAAAAAATATTACCTCTCTTAACTAGATGTTTGATATCTTCAAGAGTCACTGTACTGCCAAAAGAATCAAAGTAGGAAACCAACAAGAAATGAGAGACCAATTGGCATAGAAAAGGAGCCCTATTACCTACAAACATAGTAAATAGATGTACCGAGTTGATGACTTATGGATGAAGAGCTAAGGGACAAAATGGACTAATTCCAAACTCTGAATGATGCTCACAACAAGAGAAAGCAGTGCACCTTAGGAAACTGAGATGGATAGCAAAAAGATAGATCTGACATGAATTTTCACTAGGCGAGGAGTTCAAGTCATGCTAGAAAATTTACCTTTGGAAAATATCACTTATGGGAACTTAACACGTCAACAATAAAACAAATGAAGTCCCCAAGCGAGCTACACTTCCATTACGTATGACATTTCTTTGTCAATCCTTCCCAAGCCATGCCCCCTAAAACTTTCTTGGAGGAAGAGTCCCCTTACCTTTCCTTCCTTAGGCCGACCTTTTTCTCTTCCTCTTCTTACTTAATAAAAATATTATAAGCAAAAGGGAGATAAAAGAAACCACAGGAAAGGTGGAGTATCAGGTTTACAGGATCTGTGATTGAAGCTTCCACATGAGTTTTATTTTTTGATCTTACTTGCATCAAGGTGTTTACTGAGCATTTGGTCTGGTTTGAAGATCTCGACTTAAGTGAGGCTAGCTTGTTTCCTAGTTGTAGCACACGCAGCTGTGTAGTGATCTTGCTTGCAGCAGCCATATCTTTGAAAGGGATTGAAGAGCTTGTTAATATAAGTTTTATCCAATTGCTCAACCAATAGGGAGAAACAGTGCTGGCTTTGATTGGGTGGACTGCCATTCATGCTAATATAAATACTTTTTATTGCATTGAAAAATTTGGATTTGCGACTAGATCATGTCTCTAAAAAAAGGTCAACTCTCGAGGAGCTATCAAGCCTCGACTTAAAGGGGAGATAAGCTTTCGGCTTGACCATAAAAAATAATAGGGAGAAAGGCCAAGCATAGGTGACATGCTTTCTTTCTTGTGATGGAGGACCCCTTCCATATCATGATGGATGAAAAGCCTCAAGGCCCATTATCCAGAACTATCCTTTTTTATAGATCCTGCATTTGAATAGAATTGGCACTATGGATTAGCCGATCTCTTCTATAGTTATCTTAAGAGCTTAGAAAAGATCAACTGCAAGAGGAGTAAAATGGTAAATCGAGAAGCTAAGCCTTACATGCAGGAGGTGTTTGTGAGTACTCTCTTTTCTTTTAAGATTAAGTCGGGCCTCCCAAATCCCTAAATAAATTTTTGCTCCTAGTCTTTCACATCAACATCTAGCATGATTAGTTACTATTTGGCTTACTCTTCTCTTTCAGGACCATTACACTTTGATTCTATATAATGGATTTAAAAATAGAATATGGTACAAAAGGTCAGCAATGCCAAGCATGATGGCCGATCCTACTATACTCAGAGCAAGACAATAGACAAATCCCCCTTTAAAAACTGGGAACCATGTAGGCTAGGTGGGTGTATAATCCACGTAGAAGCTCATGGTCGAGTGTCTTAGATTAGAACAGCTTTTGTGATTTTTCTTGTTTGTGGCATGATCTTCTGTCATTATCTTCAATAGCCCACTCCATGGCACAAAAGGGAAACTTCTACATCTATGTATTCAAAGCTTGATTGAATCGCGGGCTGCAAGTAGCTTGTATGATGCCAAAGTGAAGAAGTGTCAGGCTTCTCCCTACTTATAAGTAAGTGAAATCCCATTAAAGCACACCCTTCCAAAAAGAAGCATTGTTGTGTCCTAAACAGGTGAAGCAAGGGCTATCCTTTTAAGGATAGGCTTTACTGCCTAATCAAACATGGTTAGGCAGAATTTCATGCTCTACGTCCTAGCCCTATTAAAGGTATGGTTTGCAATGAGCACTTGAGTCAGTCTTTACCCTTTTTATCATGCAACTATCAACACATGCCCCGGACACCCTAATGGAATCAATTGGTTTCACATTGTGCTTTGCTAGTTAGAGTTCGGAAAGCAAACTGAGCTACTTGAGTTGAGTGCACTAGGGACCGCAAGGCAATACTTTCTGCGGTATCCAATCCAAAAAAATCAACAAAGACACTATGTGCGCTTAGTGCCCCTTTGGTTGGAGCGCTTTAGTTATATGTTATTCCTTCACTGATAGGGCTCAAAGCCTAGAGCTGTTCTGGTTGAATTGCTTTTGCCATTAGGGCTAGTCCACTAGTGAATGATTAGGAGATTCCATCTCGATAGATTATTCTATACCTTGACTGGCATTACACACCAATAGATATCAAGAAAGACATTCCACAGCTACTTGTGAGCTAGACTTGCATATCTGATCATCTTATGAGAGAATCAATGTGAGTAGCATATAAATAGGCAGCTAGGAAAAGTCATTTCCCAAGTTTTATGGGTTCTCCAATTGATGGTTTTCCTTATCTCACCTCTTTCTTTGAAGCATAAAGGCAAAGAGCTATTTGTGGTTCCTTTTCTTAAAACTCAAAAGGAAAGATATTCATAGAAGCTTCAAAGGCCAAACAGTTAAAGATTCCTTCAAATAGCTCTTCATGAGAAGTAGTCCTTTGGTTCTAGATTAGAGGGTCTTCCTTCCCAGATTCTTTTTTCCCGGGCCAGCTCAAGTTAGAAGAGCAGTACCCATGTACTCAACTAGAAAGATCAGTGCATTTAGTATATCATTTTTCTGTTTAAAGTTGAGGATGCCCTCGATTCCAATAGTCATTGATTCATCCACACTAGTGCAAGTGTAGTATTTACAATTCACTTGGGATAACAGCAAGGGCATAGCTGCTCCACTCGAAGTAGGGACAAGGGGAAAACCAAGAGTATATCTTTCATTTCGAGATGGTGATTTAAATCTATTAAGCTATAAGCACCAAAGCGGGCATCAATCTCACTTGAGCAAAAAGATCTGGAAATGTTACAAGTTGATCTTTTTTCGAATGCATTTGAAGGTGGGTCAATGCCCCCCATCGACAGTCCTGGCCATGTCGTCAAAGATAGAAATGGCTATAACGGTGATGTTACCCTCTTTCATGTCTTTTCTCATTTGCATACCTTATGACCCCACCCTGAACTGCTCATAATCGGTGATGTTACTTTTTCTTCTACATGTATGAATGAGGCATTAACCATTATTGCTTTGGATGAGGAGAAATCTTCTTCATCTTCTTTACCCCCGGTAAATTCTTTTTTTTTTCTACAGGTGCAGATTCAACAAGTAAGTTAACATATTCAAATGCCCTATATCCTCGTTTGGTGAAAAACATCCCTCCATTGAATTACTTTTTGTTCTTCCTAGGAATTGAGTCCTACCCATTCCTTGATTTAGCTACTTTCCTTACTCTTTACTTTCCCTACTTTGTTTCCTCTAAACTTACCCTAGCTCACTACTTAGAAAGATATTATTACTTTCATGGTTAGCTTTTCTTTCCTATCTATTGAAACTAACTACATCTATTTATTAGAAGAAAGACAAGCTTATCTTCAAGGGAAAGAAAGATTTTACTTTCTAATGTCTCTCATGTCCCACAATCAATATAAAGGAAGGGTCCAGGGGACAATGCTCGTAGAATGAGTTTTGTTCAAGTTAGCCTTCTAACCATCATCTTTGTCTCTCGATCCTTCTTTTCTTCATGACGGAAATGACTCCACCAGAGGTGACGATCAAAATCGTGTATCTAACGCCTTTAACTAGTGATCCCAAGCTACCCTCTTAGCCTTTTAGATCACTACCACTATGGGTGGAATGCAATTCATTTCCTCCTTTGAGATAGTCTGAACAAAATTTATTGTTGAATATACCACCATAGCTTAAGGATAAAGAAAGAAAGGGCTAGGGCTCGATTCAAGAAGATAGATGTTCCGGATTCAAATAGTTAAAGTAAGAAAGGGGAGTAAACTACCTTCTGGAGTCTTCCCCTTGAGCTCTAAAGTACTCCCATAATCTTTCAAGCGAATTGCCAAAAAGTCTCTCAAATCCAATCCTTGCATCATCTTATCTCGACCAGGTTCATTCCTAAATGAAGGTAGTGAGCATCAAATAAGCTAATTGAAACTATTGTCTGTTTACGGCAAATCAAGAGTAGATGGACAAAGAAAGAGAGCTTCAATCAACATAGTCCTAGAAGCTCCATCCATGCCCACTGAGAGCCCATCAATCTATTCAAAAGAAGATGGAGTTCAGGACATTAGTTGCAGCAATTTGTAGACTAATAGCAAAAACATCAATGATTCAATGCTCTAAAGTGGACAGCTTCATTCCTCCAAAAGTAAGAGCACATTCAATAAGAAGCAGTGTAGCATGGGCCAATAATGAGGTCATTCGAACATTGGGAGGTGTAAGCCACTAATACAATCTGGGCATAAGTTCGCAAGGCTATGTATCATGATAAGCTAGCTGTGCATTAATTTGGAAGATTCTTTCTGACATCCACCCCAACACAGTACTGTTAGTTCCCCAAAGGGGTACCCTAACTACCACCCCTGTTGGCTGACTGATTGTAGAGAGCACAGCAAGCTAAGGCTCCATGTTTAGTTCTCGTAAAGAGGACGGAGGGTAGATGTCACAGATTTGATCATCCTCTGCTCATAGGGATTCAGTTCACAGCCTAGAAGCATCACGGACAACACTAATTGTCTCACAGTTACGTGAACCAGCTCAATCAGCCATGACCGATAAGAAGTTAAACTAGTAAAAAGAGTAGAAAAGCTCAACTAACTATAACAATAGACTGAGAAAATACCATACCATAACTCTAACTCGAATATATTGAGATTTTGAAAATGGAAAAGAAAGCCTTGTGCGATCACAACTTGCAGCTGGACCAGGATCCATCATATAGGGGTTATGCTACCTTCAAGCTTTCCTCCTCCTTAGTTAAGGATGGATCATAGTATGAGGTAGGAATACTAGATTGTTGGTGCCATGATAACCATAGCATGTCTAAGTCATAGATTCTCAACTTTAGAGACCTGAGGAAGAGGCTTGAGAGACCGATCCACATCCACATGGGTTGCATAGAAAAGGGACGACCAATAGTAGTCCATAGTGAGGAAAGAGGAAGGAAGTGAAAAGCAGCGAGACATTGAGATGTTAGAAGGTGTTTAGTATACGAGAGGTTATATGGCTAGGTCCTTTCCCAAAAAGTAAATTGAACAACTATAGCTTAGCTTATGGTGACTCTAAATTCCGAAAAAAAGGAATGATGGTAGCTTTCTATTATTTGCTTTATTAATAGGTAGTGCAAGTAGTTTGATTATAGTATAGCCCTTCTGGGCAGGCTTTCCCCCCAAGTAGAGATCACTTTCTTTTTGTCTTTTTTCTAAGAGAAGGAAGGAGTTACATGTATGGAAAAAAAATGCTTTTGACAAACACAATGAAAGCAGTCAAGACTCTCTTTCTGTAGGAGCGGTGCACCAAAACTGAGAGTTTAGTCAAGATCATCACCGAAGTCCTCGTAGCGGAAGTCAAAATAGTGGGCTTTCATGCCAGTCAACAACATTTTTTTCTCTATCTGCCCAGTCGAAGTCCCTTCTGTTCGAGTCCAATGTCGGTTCAGTCGTGCAATTAGGAATGAGATAGCGAAGAAAGATAGTAGTTCAGAGAAAGTACTTTTAATATATCATAGAAAACCAACTAGCCTATGTCATAAGTCAATCCTTTTTCCTACCTCATAGATCTATGATCAAGGAGTGATAAAATTGATGAAATTTCTTTAGAACAAGTTGGACGTAGTTGAGTAGATCAATTAGTACTAGTCAGCTCAGTTAGTTCCATAAAGTCATTGAGTAGAAAAGCGGGGCAACATTGTCTCTGTCCATGATCTCAATGGGTTATGTAGATCAATGAAACAAAGTAGGAAATGTGAAAGATAGCATTGAGAAAGATGTCTAGCTAGTTCTAGACTGGAAAGGAAATAGATGCATCATTAAATTAATAGAAATTCAGAAGAATGAGATTCAATGCGATATAATCTAGGTCGATCCATTCCTCTTAGACACGCTCTTCTTTTTTATTTCTTACTTCTTTGGGCATGTGAGCTAGATGTGGTACCTTTGTGCCTTACCTTAAAAAAATGCTCAAATCAGTCTTCAAATGAAATGTGCTCTGGAACGAAATGATAATGGAAAGTTTGATTGGGCAAGTTCTACGATAGTTGAGGGCTCAAGCAAAAGGAGGAGCTAATTAGTCTAAGAGAGAAGGTTTGTTGGGAAAGCGAGCACCATATTTCATGATAAGTGAGTAAGGGTAAAAAAAGATGCACCTAAGTAATGATTTAGAGAAGATATGTTGCTCTGTGGTCTCTTTTCTCGGTTGAATCCTTAGTTATAGCTCAACAAAAAGAATAAAAAGATTCTGATTCTTAAGACATGCATCTCACTAATAGAGTTTAAGATTAGAGTCTCAGCTAGACTCTAACCACTGATGGTAGTGACTACTACTGAGTCTATTATTGGTTATACTATCACCACTAATGATAATGACAACCAAATATTCCATGATCCTATTTTACCTTACATAGTACCTAGGATGGCCGGGGCTTTGAATGCAGACCTTTATCTTCTTTATTTACTACACCATGGGATATACAGAAAATATAAAGAATATCTAAACTAGAAATGTAGATTAGATTTAAATCACATGTATTGCATAGATCCCCTTCTTTTCTCTTCATAGGTCTTGAGGGAACTGAAGGAGGGGGGTGGGGGGATTGAATTCTAATTTCCTCTTCATTCACCAGGTTGTCACACACCCTTTCTCTTGATTGATCTTGACCTTCCTTCCCCCGTACCCAAACTCAACCTACGAATCAGCTAATTCTCCAGTATTATGGGGCATCTAAGCCACCTACCCACTCGCATGAGTATGATAGGTGTGTCTGATTCATACTTCTTGCTTGTGGCAACTTATCTTAGTTATCTCCATTATTATCTAGAAGTAGAAGTGGCACCTGGAGCTTTACTCATCATTTCAAGTACGCTCCAGTCAAATGTTTGACACATGCTTTTAAACAACAAATTTTGATTGACATGCATTAATCATTCACTATAGTTTAAAAAAATTTATTTCTGGACACTAGACTCCAAAGGTAGGACTTCAATTTAATTTCAAAAAGTGGCTATTGAGCAAAGATTCATAAATGAATCCTTCAAAGATGGAGAGTATGAGGTCTAACCTCTTCTGTTTAGAGAAGCGGCTTCCAAAGCTTGATGATCGAGGTAGTGCTCCTTGCTTACCATGGAGCAAGGGTGTTAATCTATAGAAATAAAAATCATAGATCTAGGCATATATATTCTATTATGTATTCCATGATAGGTTTGTGTTGTTAAAAGGGTAACTTTCTCAAGTGATTCATGGGATACAAGGTACTAGTCTTCTTTGAAAATGAAAGCCCTTGATCATGATTGGAGTCTCAATATCGAGTGGTTCCTTATTTCTTTGCTAAAGTCACGAGGTCCTTTTTTTTCACCCGCTCGATCCAAAGCACTAGGCACAAGATGCTTCACTTGTGAATAAGATTTTTCATATGGAGAATTACGAGAGGTCTTTCTGATCGCTTTTAAAATGCTGCCTACACTTGAAAGATAGACTCTTCCAGCTCGATGCACTAAAAAAAGGAATTATAAGATGATTGCTTTACAGATGTAGCCCTTAATGCCCGTATTCTCATTTCCTACACACTACTCTACTCTCTATGCTTAACCTATCATTTCCTTCCCCTATATCCATAAAGAATATTTTAGTCTTGGTTTTAATTCGAAGTGAATGAAAGGTTTTTATTAGCAGCACGAGTCTGCAAAGAAGGCTATGACATAGTCAGTTTCATTATGAAAAGGGTGATAATGCTTTGTCACAATGCTATTTGCAGGATACCTAAAAAATCTTTCTATCAAAAGTTTACTTTTTGTTGCATTGCTATTTGGAGGAGATTATCTACTCTCTAATACTCTATCTCACCTCCAACTAGGTTACATAAACTTTACTTGCTATTTGTCAATACATAAAGTGAACTTCTCGTTCTTTAAATCAATAAGAGCTTATACAATTGCCAAAAAATGGTCATCCCAAATTCAATAGTATGTAATGATTTTCTTCTATATCCAACATAACAAAATCTAGTGGAGAAATAAAGATACAGATCTTAAATAAAATATTTTTGATAATATTATCTGAGTTTTTGATTATCTGATTGGTCATTTTGAGTAAGAGAAAGGTTAAAGTAATTTTTTGAGACTTAACCTTCATACAATTGACAATGACATTAAGTTGACACTTGATTCTAAGTCACATAATATATTAGGAAATATGTGATCTCCTATTGTACAAGGTATAGAAAAACTTATGGGATTCTTCAACTTTCTTAAAAGTGTTCATTGAATAATTATATTATACTTCTCAATCATATGCGTAGTTTTGTACATCTGAAACTTCCTCTTACTAATGATATTATACATATATTTTATGTAATTCAATATTTGAGCTAGAGATTATATATTTACTTCTAATTTTTGAAAAATGTTGAGAAATTTTTCAAATTGTTCATCCAATTTTTTCCTATTAAAACATTGCAGAAACAAAAGATTCATTAAAAACTTTTCTTTAGCTTCATTATGATTCATCCATTTCTCTCCATAGCCTTGGGTACTCATCATTCATTTCTCAGTGTCTTCACTTCCTTCATTCTTAAATGGGGGTAAGAGTTGGTTATGTACTTCCACTAGAGTTGTGGATTTGGAAGGTGCCACGACATTTTAGTCTTCATTTGTGGAAAAATTTACAATGGGAGTCATGGTTTTTAGGATATTGTCAATAAGAGCTATGACTTTTGGGAAATTCTTTGTGCTATTAGTTTTGGAATTTCTAGATTTAACTTGCTCCATCCATTGGCCCTCTAATTCTTGTTCATTTCAAAGCAAAATCAACAAACACTTCTTTGGGTTTGCCTCAATATCAATTGGCAATTCATTGACTCCTATTCCTTTCAACAATATTGCTAATTATCTAATTTGATTCTATTAATTCTTTATTTCCAAACTCATGTAATTCAATCTTACTTCAAGCCTCTTCATCTGTGCATTTTGTTGATCATGTCTCTTTTTTAGTTATGTTAATATATCATTGATGTTTTCTTTCATCATCAATTTTTCTTCTCTCCTTGAAGGTTGATAATTCAAGGTTGATCCTCCTTAATTATTATTGAAATATTCCAAAAGCTTCTTAGAGTTTGCCCAATATTCTACATCACATTCCCATAGCCTCTAAACAAAAAAAAAATCATAATATATCATATTAGGTAATAATGCATTAGAACATTATTATTAAGTCAAAACATGTATCATTTTCTTTGCAATTTATTGACCTCCTTCATTTGATAAATAGGATCTGAATATATTATTTCTTATGATTGCAAAAGGGTAAATTTTTTTGATGCTCTTATCTTCTCTTCTTAGATTTCAAGCTTCCTTAGGAAAGTCTCTATTTTTGTTTCAATTATGATGAATCAATCCAATGTTGATACTTAAGGTTGTCTTCTCCCAAAGAAATGATTGATTGGATTTTGGTAGTTATTTTTTGTTAGCTCTTCAAAAAAGTAATTTATCTCCTCTAACAATTTATTCGTAATTGAACTATACTTGATCACATCAACCATGCACCTTGTCATATAATTCAACCCATTGTAAAAAAATTTAGGTTTGGAACCATAAATAAGACTCATGATGAGGGAACCTCCTCAACAGCTCCTTAAAATAGTTCCATGTATCATATAAAGTTTTTTAATAATCCTACCATACCAAAACTAGCTTATCTTATTTTGTGATTGAGAAGTGATTTAAGGGGAGAATAACATAGTAAGAAAGACCCTTATAAGTTAATACCAACTCTTTATGGAGTCATGAGATAAGCACTAAAACTAACTTTATGTTTTCTCCCTTAATGAGAATGGGAATAGATGGAACCTAATTGTATAAGAGCAAACTCCAATCATCCTTACCATATTTCAAAACTCCAAAAACATCTTGACATGATTGTTTTAACACTACTAAAAATTATGATAATACTGACCAAAGTACCGACCATAAAATTAAGTCGGTAAATGCTGTCCAAAATATGACCAGTTAGAGACCAAAAAAGGGTTTCGAAAAAAAAATATTTCCGATCAAAATACTGACCAAAGACCGACCATAATTACCGACTAAATATTTTTGGTCAGGAATTGGTCTATAGTGTGTTTATCAAATATAGTACCGACCATTTAATGACCTATCATTATAATTGGTCAGTAATTACTAACTATTTCATGACCAATTTAGAGATCCAAACAGGCGAATAGGAGAAAAATATTTTCGACCAAATTTCCGACCAATTACCGACCATATATTACCAACCAAATATATTTGGTCGTGAATATGGTCAATAATTTAGGGTGGAAATAGCTAATAGAAATTGTCAACTAATTACTGACTATTTAATGACCAAAAACATAATACCATTAAAATTGGTCGGTAAAGTGGACTTCCAGATACTTATAGATTTTTTATCACCAACTGTTTACCAACCATAATTTTGGTCGGTAATTCATTATTTTAATTTTTTTATTTGACAATCATTTCCTAAGTCATTAACTAGTAAATTTGTGCGAAGCTCCGTTGTTTTATCGAATCAAAGCTGATTGTAAGCATGAAATCGCAAAAAATTGATATTTCTTCTGAATCCATGTAAGTTTTTTCTTTGTTATTCTCTTTCAAATTGCTTATACACATCTCCATCTTACTGAATTATATATAGATATTCAAAATTTCATTTTTTCAGTATATTCAAATATTAGGTTTTTATGTTCTCCTAATTTCTTAATTTTTGCTTCGATTTTATTTAACATAACATGATTTTGACTCGACACAATTAATTAAACTATAATTTTTTATTTTTTATAATTTTTTCGTCTATTGTTTATATTTTTAGGGTTTTAGCGATTTGATTTTATTTACATGATGTTTGAATTCCGATTACTCTTAATGTTAATGGTTTATATTTATATATAAGTATGTCATTATATATAAATGCCTATACTTTAATAATATATAATGATTAATGTTAAATTGAACTTTTATATAATGTTAAATCTTAAATATCTATAACAGTATATATAAACTTTTCACTTGGGTCAAACTTGTAGTACCCATGTATCCATACTTTATTGCATAGTCTCTCTCTCTCATTGTACTACTTGTTGATAAATAATGGTTTTGTGTTACTATAATTTAATGATCATTAAAATACAATCTGATATTTACACAAATTACTAGTGTTATGGCAAATCATTCATGTAAGGGCAATACATTGTTTTCCATATGGAAATAATAAAGACTTTTTTTTTTAATATTAATACAATAATTTTATGTGGTATGGAATATACTCCACATTTTCACTTGATATATTAAGATACCTCAAAATAAAAATATTTTAAAAAAATCTACCTTTTAAAAAATTTTAATTAAAGCATATCCCAAAATTAAAAATAATTATGTTTTAGAGCTCTTAAGCAGTAAAATCCAGAATTGCATCTCCAGTCATTAAAAGAACTCCACCTCTCCTTACCATATCATCATTAAAAAAATTAAAAAATAAATATTTTGGAATATTTTTGAATTGTTTTTTTTAATAAACAGATATATATAAGCATACATTATATGTAAAAATACATTTTTCAAAAGGTATACACCCAATATGTTTAGCAAAGAATATATTTTGTATATATTTTTTTGAAAACTTACACAATATTATGTGTTTATATATTTAAAAAAACATATATACATAGCATCCATTATACGTTTTAAATAAATATATATGGTATATACTTTTTGAAAACATATACAAAATGTTATGTGTATACATTTTTTGAAAAAAAAAACATATATACACTATCCTTTTTCTATGTGTAAATATTTTTTTTTCAAAAACATATAAATTACATATAATACGTTTTCAAAATACATATAAAGTATATATATTTTTGAAAACCTATAAAATATTATATGTATAAATATTTTTAATATATATATATATATATTGCGTTTGCATTTTCTATGTAGGTATATATCCACAAAATACTATATTAATTATATATTTTTTTTTCAAAAAACATATATAAATATACTTTTCATATATATTTTTCAAAAACATATATATAGTTTACGTATACTCGATACTTATCAAAAATAGTATTTTTTTTTTGTTTTTTTAATGATGATTACAAACATTTTTGAAAAAAAAACATATATACACAATATTCACTTTCCGTGTATATGTTTTTTTTGAAAATATATATGCACAATATATGCATGATTATAAAAGTTGTATGCATAATTATATATAAATATAAAATTTACAGCTTATATTTAATATATACTTGTATATAGTAGTATATAAAATAATTTTTTGCTATATCTATACCTCTACATTACTATATGTATAAATATATAAAATTAAATGAACAAATATATATATACCTACATGTATAAATATATGTTTAACTATATGTGTAACTATATGTATTACCACATGTAACAATATTTTTAATTATATGTAAACAACACACGAAATTATGTTAAACTCTGTGTATAATTATATATAAATTAATTTATAACTAAATAAATATTTATATAATTTTATATAACTATATTTGTAACTATATATACATATATTTATTCATATAATTAAATCAAATATTTGTTGATTTTTTTTAACTAGTTATTGAAGATGATCGTGAATAGATGTACAAGGGTCAAATAGTGAATGGAATGTTCTTTAATGAATGTGGGGATAAAGTTGATGAATTTGTTGAGTTTGCCCTAAGACATCTTGAGTCTATGAATGGTGGCACAGCTATAATGTGTTTTTGCACTTTAGTTAAATGTCAGAATAAAAAGTTTTTGAATTTTGAGACTATGAAGATGCATTTGTATAGAAATGGTTTTGTGACAGATTACTATATTTGGATATACCATGGTGAGAAGCAAGTCCACCAGAGGTGTTCAAGTTCAGTACGGGTGTCAGTAAGTGAAACTAATCAGATGGTCTAGGATAATATTAATCACACTACATACCATAAAAGGGTTTTTGATGCTGCGGGTCCTGAATTCAACCCTAATGAGGAACCCAATACCGAGACAAGGAATTTCTATGACATGATTTGAGCTAGAGACAAACTTGTATATGAAAGAAATTCTAAGCATACTCAACTTTCTGTAGTCATGAGGATGTTAGAAATAAAGTGCAGACATAGGTGTTCACGGGCATGGTTTGATGATATTTCTAAATTCATTCAAGAATTGTTGCCAAAAGATAATCTGATGACATTGAATTTCTACAGCACAAAGAAGTTAGTTAGAGACTTGGGATTACCCATACAGGTCATTCTTTGTTGTGTGAACATCTGTATGATATAATGGGGTGATGACAGTGATCTTAATAGTTGTAAAATATGTGTGCATGCTCGGTATAAGAAAAAGGTTAGGAGTTCTAGAAATAGATTGTATATACGTAAGTTGAAGGTGCTGTATAAGAAGATGCACTATTTTTCAATAATACCTAGGTTGTAGAGATTGTATGCATCAACCACGACTGCTAATGAAATAAGGTGGAAATTAGAGCATCATATGAAGAATAGTAAGATGTGTCACCCTTCTGATGCCCTTGCTTGGAAACATTTTGATGGGTGTTTTCTGATTTTTCTTCCAAAGTTCGAAATGTTAGGCTGGGTTTATTTGCTAATGGTTTTCAACCATTTGGTCAATCTGGACAACAATATTCTTTGTGGCCTGTGGTGGTGACCCCATATTATTTACCTCCAGACTTATGTATGAAGGAGGAATTTATGTTTTTGACTATATTAGTGCCCGGGCCTACGAATCCATATGAGAAGATAGATGTTTTCTTGCATCTATTGATAATGGAGTTGAAAAGTCTTTGATGTGATGTGGTTCATACTTATGATATTTTCAAACGGCAAAATTTTTAGATGTGAGCTGCCCTCATGTGGAGCATAAATGACTTTCTAGTGTATTCTATGATTTCTAGGTGGAGTACAACTGGTATATTGGTAAGTCTGCATTGTATGGAATATTTTGATTCTTTTAGATTAATTAAGAGTAGAAAACAGTCGTGGTTCGACAACCATCGAAAGTTTTTTCCCATTAATCATCCGCATCGACGTAACAACAAAGACTTCATTAAGAATAGAAATGTTACTAAACAATTCTCGGGGTTTAGATATGGATATGATATTCTGCATGAATTGAATAACAGAGGCTTGAGGAAGGTATTAGATGTTGATGCTGAGGTTGTGAATGCAGCTATATCTAAGACCTATGGGTGGAATAAGAAAAATATTTTCTGGGATTTACCCTACTGGCATGAACACTTGCTCAGGAAAAATCTTGATGTTATGCATATCGAGAAGAATATGTTTGACAATATTTTCAATACAGTGTTTAACATTCCAGGGAAAACTAAGGACACTTTCAAGTCAAGAGATGAGTTGAATAAATATTATCATCATCCTCAATTTGCAAAAAATCTTGTCACCAATAAATACTTTGATGTGTCATTTGTTCTTAATAAATCACAGAAGAAAGGTTGTATTTAGTGGGTAAAAAAACTAAGATTTCCAGATGAGTGTGCTAATTTGGGGAGATGTGTAGATACAAAAAAACTTAAGATATTTGGCATGAAGAGTCATGATTGTCATTTACTCATACAAAAGTTGTTACCAATTGTTATTTGAGAATTCCTACCTAATAGAATATGAGAGGTGATAACTAAGATTTTTTTATTCTTCAAGCAACTGACTTCATCTTCATTGACTGATGAGGAGTTGAGGAATCTGGATGAACAAATTCCTGTTATCTTATGCAATCTTGAGAAAATCTTTCCTCCTAGTTTTTTTTGTCTCAATGGAACATCTTCCAATGCACTTAGCTTACAAAGCTAGAATTACTAGTCCTGTCCATTATCGTTGGATGTATCCTCTAGAAAGGTAATATTAATTCACTAAACCAATTCTTTTTCTATATATATATATATATTTATATATACACAAGAATGACTTGTAATTTTTAATATATTTTTTGTAGATACTTGAGGAAAATAAAGCATACAAAAATGAATAAGGCTCGGGTGGAAGGTTCTATATCAATAGGATATCTTATGGATGAAGCTGCAAAATTCGCATCATTCTATTTCAAAGAAGGAGATCCAACTCTTCCACTTAAGGAAAAGCAGAATGAGATTTATCTTTATGACAATGTGGTTAATGATATGTTTGAAATTTTCAAGCCTCCAGGTTAAGCAATTGGTGCTGAAGGGAAAAGGTATCTAGCAGACTATGAATATAATACTGTTCATCTATATGTCTTAATGAATTGTCCAGAGATTCAACCATTCATTGAGTAAGTATTTCTTGATAGTCAAATACATCTATTAAGCATTATAATTTAGTATTTCCTATCAATTTATCAATAATTTTTAATCTTTTTAGTGATTTTGTTATAGATAAATGTAAAGAGTTTCCAAACATGGACGAAGAAGCTATCAATGCCGTGATAGAGCAAGAATTTCCATCATTTTTTGAAAAATATGTATGTTAACATATATTGAAAATCACAAAATAATTGTATTATTCTAATAAAAATTTATAATTGTAATCTAAACAATCTACTTAATTTTGATTATGGGTTCATAATCATGCAAATAAAATTTCAAATCATTATCTTCGAAGTATAGCACAAGGTCCCCTAAAAGAGGTTAAAACGTACAAAAGTTACTGTGTGAATGGTTTTAAATTTCACACTATATCATATGGACAACAGACAATATGGAGATATGTATTAAAGGATACATATACAATGAAACCGAATATGACTATTATGGAACTCTAGTCGAAGTAATCGAGTTAGAATTTGAAGCCCTCCTGGTTAAAAAAAACTTTTTTATTCAAATGTGAATGGTTCGACCCAACACCAAATGTTGGTATTGTTGTCTATCCTCGATATAAACTTATCGATGTGCATAATTAAAAATAATTCAATAGGTATGAACCTTTTGTCTTAGCAGTACAAGTATCACAAGTTTATTATTGTGAATATCTGGGTCGGACAAGTCCTATAAAGGATTAGAAAGCTATGTATAAGATAAAAGTAATGGCTCAAATTGACATCCACGCATCACCAAGTATTGATTTCATAGAATTAGCCTTTCAAAATGATGATAATGATGTTATAATCAAAGTTGTGGTGGGGGACAAAGATGTCCTTTTAGTCTCATCTTCTGAGATGGATACAAGTGGGAATATAGATGTTGATTAAAATTTAATTGATAATGAGGAAGAAACAAGTGATGAACATGAGTTTCAAAATGATGTTATTGCATATGAAGAAGAAGATGCGACAGATTTTGATGATTCTGATTTAAATGAGTAGACAATGAGTTTTATGTTATTTTAATTGTTAATCATTTTTGTTTATTTGTATTGCCTTATGTATTTTTTATAGATATGGCACATGGACGAAGTAGAGGCAGTACTTTGCAAAGTCGTACAAGTTATGGTATTGGTAGCACGGCCTCAGATATGCCCAAAACTGGTATAGGGCCATGGGTGGATGAAATGCCATAGTAGATAGAGATCGTTGTGAATGTACCGTAGCAGCAGCATCAACTAACTGATAAACATAATGGTCATGAGACTTTGATAAATAATCAAGGGACGTGGGAGGGAGAGGAGGGAGAGAATGGAGATGTTGGAGAGTCTTCCTCAGAGCACCCTACAGACGAGAGTCTCCCTATTGCTCAGTTTGATCCGACAATTGATAATTCGTAAGATATAAAACTTAACAAATGATTTATCAATTTATTATTTTATTTCTTACTTGCTAATAAATTTTTGGTTACAGGATGAAGTTAGAGCTGTTTGGTTCCATTTCTAGGGTTTTGAGGATAATTTTCAAGAAGTCTTTTAAACCTAATGGACATAATTGGATGTCATTCACACATAGAGACCAATTGATGATTTGGAGAGAATTTAAGGTAAATATTACTACCTAAAAATTTTTACATCTTTTATATATTCATTTGTACACTGATTAAAAATTATTTCTTTATAATTGCAAAAGGTTTACAAGTGGACACAACCAAAAGATGCAGTCAAAAGTGTGTTCTACAAACATGCTGCCAGTAGGTATAAAGACACCATGTACGAGATCAGAGATAAATGGTTGAAGAAGAAAAAAAAAGATTCGAGTGTCTCGGATCTTGTTTTCAAGGAGTGGCGGAGTAGATGAGAAGATCCTGATTATAAGAAGATGTGTGATAAACAGAGCAGCAATCATCGCTCAGAGTGGGCTGGGGCGGGCAGTGGCATGACTACACATACTTGTGGATCTCGCTCTATGCGTGAGCATGAACGAGCATTGGTATTATTTTTAATTTATATTTTTTATGTTTATTACTTTGTAAAATGTGTTCAATTATGCCTAAATTTCATTTATCATAAAGATTTTTTTTTAATTTAATTAATGTATGTAATGTGCGTAGTTATAGACACTCATGGAGGATAAGAAGCCTATTGCTCCTCGCTTATTTAGATACACGCACACGAAGGCTCATGATGATCAGACTTTCATTGATCAGAGATCTCGTGCATCAAATATAAGTTTAAATAAAAAAAATTAACTTTTCTTTTTTTTGTTTGTATATAAATTGAAATACTTTTCGTACATTTTTATTAGGTGAGATATGAGGAAATGTTAGCTGTTGCGACTCAAGCATATTCCCAGTCTACTTCAGGTTCATGTGATGGTGCAACTGGTAGTTCTCATTCAGTAGCTCCACCAGTTGATACGAATCAGAATTGGTATGTAGCTGTTGATGGCAAGGAGAAGATGCCCGTCTATGGCATCAGTTTTTTGACATCATCATTCTACTCGTAAAGACGACCAGACTATGAAACTGAATTTTCAGGTCCAATTTTGAATTTGTTCTTGAAGATGGAGGAATTTTAGAACATGATACGAACTTCGATATAGTTTCAGTTAGCTGATACAGAGCGACGCATGATCGAGTATGAAGATGATAGGGATGATTTGCATGTGTGTTTTGACTGGCTTACAAAGAAATTTTAGGAAGGAGGACAGCAGTTCAACCCTGATGATCTACCTCGGATTGTTCGGCATAATGCTCCAGCTACAGCATCTATTCCATTACCTACAGTAGCACCTGCAACAACCACATCAAAACTAGCAGTAGCAAATAGCTCTACCCCAGTACCCGACATCTCACCGTGTGGACCAGAAACGTCACAACATGATGATTATGAAACTAGGTTGGACGATTAAATGTATTACACATTTTTTTTCAATGTCTTAAACTTTGATTTTGGATTTAATTGTTTTATTTTCTTTTGATGTTATTAATAAATAAATGCAGTAAATATAGTTGTTTGCTGGAGTTATTTGAATTTTTTTTTGTGTTATTTGTAAATGTTTCTACAGCAACTAGATCAAAACTAGAAGAGAATTGGATGTTTTTTGTGTGGTATGTACTATAGTTTCTGTAGAAACTACAAAAAAGCTACTAAAAAAATTTGGTCAATAATTACCAACCGAATGGCGACCAAACCGACCAAAATTTTTTAATATCAATGGTCGGTAAAAGGTCACCAAATGGTCAGTATTACTATTAGAGATCAATTACCGACCAATGATTTAAAAGATTTTGGTCGGTTTTTTGTCGTAATTTTTTCAATTATTACCGACCTTTTTGTGACCATTTACAGATCAAATATTTTTGGTAGGAAAATAGTTGGAACATAGTCGATAATTTTTTGTCGGTGGATGGTCTGCAAATGGTCATTAATTACCGACAATTTAGAGACTATGTACCGATATAATTATTTTGGTCAGAAAATTATCGAAATATACTCGATAAATGTTTTTCAACAGAGGATCGGTAAATAGTCAATAATTTACTGACCGATTGATTTTTCGTCGGTAAAAAAATTAGTAACGAACAAAATTACGACCAATTATTTTGGTTGGTGCATGGTCGTAAATTGGTATACCGACCAAAAAATACCGAATTAGCAACCAAATAATTGTTCGGTAATTTGGTGAATTTTAGTAGTATATGAATACATGAATAACCATGCATTATTATTAGCTGCTAATAATCTTCCAACATGTCGTGGTGAAAGGGCTATTAGACAACTTACCTATCACTACCTTAGGATCTCTATTTCTACTAGTCACCCTCAAGTAGGGGTGTAACCAAGTCGAGTCGAGCCGAGTATTAGGCTAGCTCGGCTCGGCTCGGTTTTAAAGGAGTAGGCTCGAGCTTGTTCACGAGCCTGTTTACGAGCTGACGAGCCGAGTTTGAGGGTGCTCGGGCTCGGCTCGTTTAACTTACGAGCCTGTTTATGAGTCTGGTTAACGAGCTTGCTCACGAGCCTATTCACGAGCTTATTCACGAGCCTATTCACGAGCCTGTTCATGAGCCTATTTATGAGCTGACGAGCTGAGTTTAAGGGTGCTCGAGCTCGACTCGTTTAACTTATGAGCCTCAAAATGATGTTCGGGAATTAAAGAAAATGTTCATCTAAAATAGCCAACATACAACTAAATTAAAAAGATAAGATAATAAAAGTTCAATTAACTTGATTGAAGTTCAAGAATTAAAATATTCATCATGTTCATTTGTAGGAAAAATTTATTGTGCATCAAGCCTTCTCCATGTTCACGAACTTGGTTCACGAGCTTGTTCACAAGCTTGGTTAACGAGCTTGCTCACGAGCTTATTCACGAGCCTGTTTAGGAGCTGACGAGCTGAGTTTGAGGGTGCTCGGGCTCGGCTCATTTAACTTACGAGCCTCAAAATGATGTTCGGGCTCGGCTCGTTTAACTTAATAAACGAGTTCGAGCGAGCTTCTAACGAGCCGAACACCGAGCAGCTCGCAAGTAGCTCGGCTCGGTTACCGCCCTACCCTCAAGGACACTTTGTCATCTCTCTATTTTGAAATAGCTCTCCTAGTTTTCTCTATTTCTAGTTCTATAAAGAATAGCTTGGTCCCAGGACCTATGCTCCTGAAATATGAATTGCAAAAAAAAAATTTCTCTATTTTAGCCATTATATTGAATGACCAAGTTGGTTAAACAATGAGAAATAACATTATTAAAAATTATTTTTATATTCCAAAAATATTCAGGAATGAAAAATGGTAAATAATGATATTAAATTTGCTAGATTTAAAGTTTTGGACAAAAAGTTAGGTCAGCTTGAACCCTCATGAGTAATTTGGTCATTTTATTTTTAGATGAAAAATAAATTTTATATTTCTTTATTTTTATCTCTATTTCATGAATTTTTATATGTTTTTCTTCTTCTTTTTTTAATGTATTTGGTTCTTCCTAATTTCTTCACCAAAATCATTGAAATAAAAAATAAAATTCATGATTTTTTGTGAAAATTCAATTTATGAAATGATGAAACACAATAAACCCTTAATTTCAACCAGAAGAAAATTCATAGAATGGTTGTAATCATGACAAGGTAGGTTAGGGTTGAGGATAGTTAATATATTTTCATTTTTCTTGCTTGATTTCTTAAATAAGGTTTTAAATTATGCAAATTCTGAACCATATATTTCTTTTGTTTTTGTTTGAGTTTGAATTATGATTATAGAGCACAAATTTAAATATTGTAGCTTTGATTTGATGTTTAGGGTTTGGAAATCTTGATTAAGATAGGAAATTTCTAGAAATCAATGTGAAATTTCATATTTTATATTATTAGTTACATATATATATACTTTTTGATGTGTTGTATTATGTATGTTATTATAAATCATTTGTTTTTATTTCTTTGAAATAACTTTTGTGAAATTTAAATCATTTAATAAAAATAAATGATTAATTTATGGAAACTCATAAACTTGACACCATGAAATAATTTGTTGATAGATTTAGAAACTCATTTATCCATATATTTTTTAGAGAAGTATATTTTCTAAAAAAAGGAAAAGTAGTTTTTTTTTATGTGTAAATGATATGAAAAATTATGGTTGATGAATTAATTGGCTAATTTGAAATGAGAGTATACTTATATGAATGTATAAAATCCTATGAAAAATAATTTCAAGCTATATGAGTTTTATGATATTTTGAATTCAATTTGTATAATTTTGGAAAAATGTGCATTTTAGATATGGGGTTTTCAGGTGACTATTTATCATAGCAAGGACGTGGAGAGCTAAAACTACAAAAAAAAATCCATGGAGATAGGGATTAAATATGCCCTTGGAATAATAATCCTAAACTAGTTTTATAAAACAAAATATAAAACAAAATAATGAGTACCAAAATCAAATAAAATATATTTTCAAGTAATATAAAAAGAAAATATGCCTTTCACCTAAATGTCTATAACTTGCTCTTCCTCCATAGTAGGCAAGATGACAAAAACTAATTTATTTGTCATATGTATTTTTCTCTTGTCCTTTGTTGATAGTAAAATACTAGGAGAAGAGGTACCCAACTGGCTATGGTGACTCGAACCCTAAATGCATATGGATGAAGATAATGCAATGGAAAATAGTACCGAAGTAATTACATGTGATCTAACTTGCTAGAAATGCAGAGAGCAATTCCTCCTTATATGTCCTTCTTGGCCACAAACAACATATTTTATTTCATCAAAATATAGTCCACCCCTAAAATAAATACTATCTCATGGTTCAAAAGTAGACCCTAGCCCTAAGGTAGTATGAACAAGGAAAAAAGTTTGTATCCACCCATTCATAAAAAATAATCAAAAAATGTAACTTTTTGGCTTGATTTTAACTTCATTTTTTTATTCTCATGAATATTTGAACTCTAATCTCTCTCTCTCTCTTGTTCTACCAAGACAGTCATTTCTACAAGCTCACTATATCCATGAAGGTGTAAGAAAAGCATTTTGAACATAGATAATATTTTAGCTCTTGCTCGAAACATTGGACTTTACTCTATGTATCAACCATATATGAAGCAAAATGTGTCATCTCATAAATATTGGCCTCAGACTCAGTCACACATATTACCTTGCATGAGCTTTATAAACTCTTGGGACTTTTCTCCTCTTATTGCCTAACTGAAGTACTAAACATTAAAGAGGTCTTCAAACATAACTTGCTTCGATTAGGTTATGTCTAAAAATTTAGTGAAGCTTTCTCACAAAAAATATGTTTCCCCAATGAATAGGAAAGTTACCATGAGAACCTTGTGGTCTCCCGAGACCCCTAAGTTCTCTATTTTTTTTATTTATCAATTCAGCTGAGACTCCATTGCTAAAGGATACAGCACACTTTTAAAAGAAAGAGCATTATACTTAGAAAATTAATTCAAACATCATGCCATTCAACATTTTTTCTTCTACTACATATCCAACTAGGGACTAAATAGTATTATTCCATCAAAAATCAACTTTATCAAGAACCATACTATAGACAAAAAATATTAACACCTCATACTCTAAGGAGTGTTACCAACAAACCCATAAGTTCTTAGTATATCAAGCACCTGTACCACTTGTACCACAAATGTTAATAGTTCATGAACACACAAAGAAACTCTAGAAGTCTTACCACTTGTGCCACAAAAGTTGTGATAACCCCAGGTACTCCCTCTCAAAAGTCACAAAATGCTTTAGCCTTGGTTTGATAGTTAAAGCTAACATGAATTGAAATACTTTAAAATCTAATATGATGAGTTGTTACATTTTTAATCGTGGTTTTTTTTTTTGTAAATTTAGTAGATTACTCATAAAATACATGTAAACATTATGAGAAAGATATTTATTAAAAATATAGATTAAAAAATGAATTTATTTTGAAAAATTGAGAAAAAAAATATATTATGAATAGTACTACTATGATCAACCACATGTTTGTAAAAAGTTATAGACAAGTCAATAATAGTTTCTCCCTTCCTATTTTTCATATTAGTTTTATTCTAAAATACTTGAAATATCAAAAATTCATTAGTAGAAAGTAAAAAAATAGGTCAAGTTATCTCAAATTTAGCAATTTAAAATGGATCAAATTCCATCGAATAATATGAATATGCATAAACTGTCAAGTTAAAATATCCACATGTAAAGTGAAGTTATTTAAATAAAATAGCCCACATAGCCAAATATATAACCAATTTTCAAAATGCTCATCTAAATGCTCCACCAAAATCATTACTAGCTTTGCAAGCTTCATAATTGGGAGTGGCTATCAATATTTTTTCCACCTGGGGAAAATATGGGTGAACAACTAATGTAAAATAGAAAAATCTTAAGAAAATATGGAAAAATTCATGTTTTATCTCCATAGCCACATATATTTTCCAATATACAATTTTAGAGTCTAATAATAAAATTTGAAATATCCATATATATATATATATTTATACATATACATGGCTATACATTTAAGGAACCATAATGTGGGTGGGTGTGTGTGTGTGTGAGTTCTCAAAATATTCAATTTAATCTCATCTCATTTTCACAAATATAATTTATGCATATCAAGGTTCTACCATGCCACGTTGAGATATTTAGAGAGAAAAACTATCCTACTAGCTCTAACATAGCTACTACCCTCGCTTTGGAACACACACAATTACTCCCATGATTTTGATGAGTAAGTTGTGTATAAATTATGAACTTTATTTTAGTATTTTGTTTTTTGTGTCAATCTTTTATTTTTGAAGATTTTCAAAATATGATGTAATCCTTGGAATAGATTGGTTATTAGAATTTTAGGTTATGCTTAATTATTACAAAAGATGAGTCATATTACAATTTGGTGAAAACCTTGTGCTTAAAAGTGAGTTTTCTTGACCACTATTTAGTGGATGATCTTGTGAAAAACTTAAGTTGAGATTTTTGTTTTGCTCTTTTAAATAAAGAAAAAAATGACTTAAAAATGAGACTCTTTGGTCTCAAGTTCTGTTAGTCTAAGAGTTTGGTAATTTATTTTCTAAGGAGCTACCATTGTTGCTTCCTTTGTGAGAAAAAAAGTTTTATAGACTGATGCAAAGAATTAAGCCTATTTCTATTCCTCCATGCTGAATAACATGGTTGAATTGAAAGGGTTACAAAAAAAAAACTCTAAGATCTTTAGATTTTGAGGTTGAACATTAGTTTTTTCTTGAAAGTATCACCTAATAAGGGTATATAGTATTTTGGGAAAGAAGAGAAAAAACTCATGTCATGGTGTATGGGTACATTTGATATTATTGTGAGAATGGGACTAGTTAGTTATTAGTTGGCACTTCCACTAAAGTATACTTACATACATGATATGTTCCATATTTTCATATTACATAACTTGATTGAGAAATATTCTAAAGACTACCATTTTTCACACTTGTTATATAACTTATTTTAAGTAATAAGATGGCTTATATATTAATTTGATTATTATTATTATTATTATTAATTGATATTGATCTTTAATCAATTAATGAAGTCTATGATATATTATATGATAAATAAAAAAATCATAATGTGATAATAAAATTTTTATCATATATAGCTATGTGGTATCTAAATTATCCATAATCATAGGATCAGTCATATTGGAAAGAGTAGTACACATACTCCATTTGATCAAGTGGTCGATCTCATGATTTATGATTATAGTGATGATTAAATTAGACATGTGGATGCTTCCTAAGAGTAGTCAAGCACATCAGAGACCTACTATGAGATAATCATATAAATTATTTATTTAATATATATGACAATCACATCATAGCAATGGTGCAAGTATCCTTAAACTTGAGGTAATCAAGTTTGCCTTAGATATCTATTATGTGATTTGACTTCATTCTATATTGCCTCTAGGAGGTCACTCATATGGTGATGATTAAGTATAGTTTGAGGTATTTAAAGGTTGTTGAGTAGTTAAAATAGGATTCACCATTCCTATTAGAGAGAACATGCCCACTTCTCAGGATCAATAGTCAGAAATCTTTGGTCAAATTGAAAATAATATGAGAAATGTCTTCGATGGCATGAATGATGACTAATGTGTAATGAAACAAAATTATTTTATACTTGGGCTAAATATGTTGTAACCAATCTATACAGAGTTACACATATCTCATGCTATGAATCAAGTAAGGTATAGAAAAGAAAAAAAGATGATTTACATATGATATTGTCTATAAAAATGTTTGTAGTCATACCACTAACTCTTTGGTCAATTGGGATCATGTTGTGTTGTTAAATGCTGCTCATAATTTACTTGATTCAAATATTAAACTAAGTGACCGAAATAAGTAAAAGCCAAATAGGTCACACCCTTAGAAGTTTGAAGCTAGAATAAAGTGATTTGGATTTGGTCCAAATAGAGGGATATACTTCAAATATAATCTAAACATGACTTTTGAGAACTTGGTCACTCTAATAAGCTTGAAGCCTAAAAGAAATGAACCCTTAATTCATGAGATGCATAAGGAAACCCCACCCAAAGGCAAAGGTATTCAATTTTTATCCAAGTCTAATATGAAACGATCATATATTAAAAGGTAATAAAGTAAGTTATAATAAAATCAAGTCAAGTTTCATTGATTTGTTACTTAATTTGATTAGTTCTCTTATGTAGAAAGAATGTGGAAGACATGTGGAGCCCACTTTAATATATGAAAAATAATTTTTACTTGATGAGTTCTTTTTCAAATCAAACAATCATATCTATATTCATTGAATCTAGATAATTAAAAAGGAAAAAAAGAATTAGTCTTTCACGTCTATAATATATGAAAATTAATTTAAACAAGATTTTCATATGAACATACAAGTTTTAAATAGTATAGAAGAACTTCTTATACACCCTACTCTTACGATTCTTTTAGGGATGTAAGAATTTTTTATCAAATTTGTTTGAAGGAGAAAATAGCTTTTTCTCTATTCAACATCTCTTGCTAAGATCCAAGTTTGGCTAACACCAACTTGTATCCAATATCACTTCCTTAGAGTTTTGTGTCTGATTTGGGGGAGGAAATTACCTATTTAAAAAGTTTTATAAAATAAGAAGTAACATGCCTAACTAGGTCCTTCTAGAGATAAGGAGGGCATAGTATACAATTTCCTTGCTGATCAACACTCTATGTCTCATTCATTCCTTTGCAAGTTTCCTTTAAAGGAATAGTCTATAGGCATGAATACTTAGATTGGGCCTGGAAGTCACCATTAATCAGTCTATATATTAATGTGCTAGATTCTTTTCTAAAAGATATATTATCTCTATCTTCTAAATAATTGATTCCTAGGTACTCTTCTCCAACCAATAGCTTATTGGGTGCCATCACTTCATTTGTTCATATCATATACTTCACCTGCTTTAGTGCTTGCTCTGGTTAACTCTTGGATTAGATATATAGATCCTCATTCACCAATTGGAAATTGAGACAATAAGTCGACCAATCCCATGTTTTTTATGCCTGGAAATTGTTACTATTCAGGTGAAAGGAAGAGGCATTTATATGAAAAAGTTGGTGTCCCACATACTCATTGATTTGTTTGACACCTAAAAGCAAGAGGAATGGAAGTGGCTTAACCAATGAGAAACTAGGAGTAACTCTACTGTTAAGATGAATAGAATGAGAGTTACCAAAAAATGTGGAATGCAATAGAGATTCCCCCTTTCATAGTTTAGTTATAAGGTCAGGTATTCCATCACATCCGATTACAAGCTCAAAAAAAAGGTTGAACTTAATTATAAAGGGGAAAAGTGGTCATTCGACTGACTATCATGAATGAAGTGATGGTGGTCATAGATTATGCTAATTGAAGATAAGAAGTGGTTGTAAATTAGTTGTGATCCCTAATGAGAGAGACATAAGGATTTAATAAATTGAATCAAGTTTTTGATGATTTAGTATTAGCTAGTAAGGGTATGGAATCATACTTTGATGACTCCATAGTGTTCAGGGAAGCATTAATTCACCCTTGTCACATCTCTTATATTCTCTATAGCTCTCAACTAGACTATAACCTTTTTTATCTCTTTCTCAAGTCAGACATTAAGAACATAAATTGATATCATATATGCCTCTCTCTCTAGTCCATAGCTAGAAACTCACCGTATCAAGTGAGGCAACCTCACTCGTTAATCCTACCCTTGGCTAAATAGCCCATATGGATTGAGATGAGTTCAGTCAATATATACTAGATAAAACATCATCTTCAATACTCTTAGTACTCACAGACCAGGGCTAGTCACTTTTGATCCCCATAAATATGGAAATCTTTCTTTCACTCAGCATGGCACTGGCATCAATCTTAATTTAATAATGTAAACTTTTGTTTTTGTTGTCATGAGCAAAAAAATATTGATTGAAGCATGCAACGAAGGGGGGGAAGTAGTAACAACTTTATATTATTTTGGGTAGATTTCCAAGAGCCATTTTATAACATAGTTAGGAATTTGATATATTGATACAAAAATAGACAGCTAGACAGATAGACATATAGATAGATAGACAGATAGATTGATTGACATATTGAAAAATAGACAGATAAACAAATAAAAACAGAAATAGATAAACAGATAGATAGAAATACAGATAGACACATTTACATATAGACAAATAGAAAGATAGATAGATAGACAGATTGATAAAATTACAGAACGACATATAGACTAATAGACAGATTGAAAGATTGACAAATAAATAAATAGACATATAGATTGATGGAAAAATAGAGAGAAAGGCAGATAGGCTTATAAACATATAAAAGATAGGTAGATAACCAGATAGACATTTATATAGATATACAGGTAGATAGATTGACAAATTGACAGATAAACAAATAGTTAGATAGATGGACATAGAGAGAATATAGATGGACATATATATAGAATATAGATAGATAAATAGACAGATAGACAGATAGACACATTGATAATATAGATTGATGGACAATTAGATAGCTATACAGATAGGGAGATAGATAGATATATATATATATATATATATATATATATATATATATATATATATCTAGATATACAGATAAACATATATACAAAAAGATAGATAGAATGATAGCCGTAGATAGATATATAGATATACAAGTAGATAGATTAAAATATCATTTGAAGGGGACTGAGAGTGCACTTTGTGAAGCTTCTTTTAGATTAAAATAAAGTAGGATTGTGGAGCTGTGAAGTGGAAAGGGTGGCTAAGCTTAGGTTTCTTAGTAATTTGCATTTTAGTTAGGACTTGTGCTAGTGAAGGGTCAATCAACCCAGGAGACACAAGTGGAAGCTGGGTTGGTACCCTATTCGGTAAAATATTTCATATTGAGGTATATGAAGTCTATAGAACTTGGGATCTCTTTTAAAGATTATAGATACTTATAGTTAGCTAGGTATTCAAATTTAAGTTGGACACTAACATTTAATAAGTGATATATGATAGAGCTTTGTAGTTTTCTTGTAGACAACCTTATTTCCGGAAAAAATAAGAGTTATTAGTTCAGAGTAATAGTAATAGTTATTGATGAGATATTTTGGATACATCATCTATTCAAAAAGATCTAATATGCACTCCATTCTTATACTACCCTTTTATATGACAGTTAGACATCAAAGCATAATCGCTAATCATATTTTTCATAAGCAGGCAAAACACATGGATATAAACTAATTCTTCATTAGAGAGAAGATTCGGGATGTGACCATTACTATAATATATTTAAATAAAAAAGTAGTCAACTAGCATCTTTACAAAGGCCTAGAAGAAATCTTAACTTACATTTCTTTCCTTTAAGATGGTGTTCTATACTTGTATACACCAGCTTGATGGAGGATGTTATGGTTTCTATTCACTTCATTTTTTTTTATTTTTGTATTTTTGATAAAAGCACACAACCTATATGTTACCTCAACCATTTCTACCCAAATATCATGGCATCTAATGTATATTTTTTACATGAGTGTTATAATATTATTTCAATTTATGTGTATTAAATTTCATAGTATCAATTATATAAATCATACAAAGTATTAATATATATATATATATATAACAAAAAAGATAAATATGATTATAAGACCCCTTATAGTTTGAGACACTTCCACTATCAAACTATAAATAAAAATAAATAAATAAATAATAATATCATCAATTATAAAAAAAAAATTCGTGATGTGCCTCTCCCACCTTAGTTTTTAGCCACCCTCATCTCTTATTCTCTCATCTTCTCTTCTGCCTCTCTTGAAGCCAAAATTAGTAATGTTTCTTGAATTCTTTTTATTTAAAGCATTTACATACCTCTTTAATAGATTTCTCAAAACATATCAATGAACATATAGACATAGAATATCATTGAATTGTATCAACAGAAATAAACATTAGAAAATAAAGTTAATTTAACACAAATGCATCAAAGACATCAAAAAACTATTAAAGATTATCAAAAAAAAATTAACATTTATTTAAAAAACCAACAATTATTATGAAATACATCTTATTAAATACATGAAATCATTATCAAATGTCAACATATTTTATCAAATTCAATGTTTTTCTTGGATCCATTCATTTCATTTTCCTTTGATTTTCAAAAATCAATTAAAATTATGTTTTCTCATGGAAATCATTTCAAAGCACAATCACAATTAATTTATGAACTTATATATAACAATATTAACAAAAAAAATTATTTTATTTTTTTCAAAACAAATCAATAAAAATTAATCTTTATAATATAATGACGTCACATTTTCGTATTGACTTGAGTGAATTTTTTTAGATTTTGAAAGTTGTGTCAAATTAAAAGTAATTTGATTTTTGAAAATATTTCATATTTGAATTTAGATTACATTTTAACTCTTTCAATTAACTAAGTTTTTTCACAAAAATAAAAAAAGTTGTTCCACACATTTGATAACATGCTAGCTAAACGTAACATATTTATCCTTGTGTTGGCTGCATTGCCTACCTCACGTGAATGATGGCCCACCAATATATTATTTTTTCGTACATGAGATTTTTTTGGAGGTTAAAATATCTTAATATTTTGTTCAATAATTGGTTTCGAAAATAGAGAACCCATGTGGAGTTGTTTTTCCATCAAGTAGCACATGATTTCTATTATGCATGGAAGGTTATCAAGAAAAACAACATTTAGAGCTGCAACATAATTTAGTTTTATTGCTTAACATTTTTCAGATTTCATGGGGCACCCCCTTCCCTCTCTCGCTCATTCATAGCTGTAAAGATTATATGGCAATTGCTATGAATATCCTAAGCAAAAGGGATTGTGTCGGAGAAACATTAGCCTATCATCAACAATGAACAAATCTACTTTACCAAATAAGCGATTAGATGGTTTTCTAGTTGTTTTGATGCATTGTTTTTGCCTTAGATGTGCTCAATTTTTCTATATTTTATGTAAGCATTATTAAAGAGGTTTTTTGTTTACGTTTTGAACAATGTTTAAGGATTTTGTGCCAAATATTGTTTCAAATGAATTGTATTACAAACCAATAATGTGCAAGGTTGTTGTGATTTGTAATGCAATTTTTAGCCATATTTTTTGTGAGAAAATAAACAAAGTGACATAATTAATTTTATTAACATAATTCAGAATTGATGAATGATGTTTTCTATTACAATATGCTATTTGAACATGATGGATATGCTTGTTAGTTTCTAGAACATTGATGTTGTGGAGAACTTGTATGTTAATTTGATGTTATACTCTCAGAAGATCAAGTAACCCACCGAATGCTAATTAATTGCTATTTAAGTATGCACTCTCTCCTCTAGGTTCAAACTAAGTTATCCTTTCACCAACATCACTTTTTTCTTTGATCTAAAGTTTTCTTAAATTAGTCAACATTTATATGGTCTTGTTAGGATTGGCTTATATTTCTTCTGAAGGCGTTGCCTATGCAATGGAGTCACAACCCTATTCAATTGTGTCATGACTAGACTAAAGCTGGAACAAGTGCTTTGGAGTCATGACTTGTATTATGAAGTCATGACTCATCCTAAACTATAATATGTGTTATGCTATTGTGATTATGGTTTGGAGCACCATAACATCATTACATTCAAGACCTATTGTATATTGTTGTCACTAGTGAATTAAGGATTTAGGTTATGACATATTCTTTAAAGTCGAGACATAAATGAAGTCGTGATTTTTTGAGTACACTTGCAAATTAGGACTTAAGTGTTAGAGATTTTTTATTATAGTATACAATAGCTTATACATGAGTGATAAGATATAGAGAGTGGAAAAGAAAAATGATAAAAATTACTCTATCACAAACATCCATAACATGAAAAGTTTTTTTCATCATAAACCCTCACTTTTCCTTCTCTAAACCCTAACTAATAGTCTATTGATTGGTATGGTATTTTAGGATGTTATAAAAGATACCATCCATGGATGAAATTTCAGTAACTGATCTTAAATTCAACTTTTGGTATGGTATTGAGTCTCAACTTTTGGTATCATCACCATGTTTGAGACTCCTAAATTCTAATATTTGGTATCTGAGCAATGGTTGTGATCCGAGAGCCTAGTCTGGCACTCAAAGGAGGTTTGGTCATAGATCCTGATTTTATGCTCAAATTTATAGTTTACTAGATATGTGCAAAGATGAATTTAAGAATGATGAATATGACAACTTCTAGGTACAAGATCAAAAAGTTTATGGAGAATTATATTGAACTATATAAATTGAAAATTGAGGATATACTTAATGATAGAGATTACAAGTTTGTAATCAAAAAATCAAAGCCAATGATAAAAGATCATTGGAATAAGCTAGAATAATTGTATCAAAGCAAGTTACTAGTGAACAAGCCATTCCCGTGAAAGAAGTTGTACAAGTTACACATGAAGGAGGGTGATCATTTATCTTCACATTTACATGAATTTCATACATTGATCAATCAATCATCTTATATTGGCTATGAGATTAGTGAGGGTGAAAAAGTGACCATGCTCCTCTATTCATTATCTAATTAATGTGATAATAGAAATATCATATAAGATAATAGTGTTAACATTATTGTCTAATAATTTAAGGAGGTTGAGAATGTGAAAATACTCAAAGTATGAATTGTATGTGAGGGATATGATTGAAGAAATAGATATGCAGTCTAAAAACATACCAATGGAAAGAGAAATATCAAAGAGTGTAAAGAAACTAAAGTTGAGGTGCTAGAAATATAGTTTAATTAAGCACTTCATGATGAAGTGTTGGAGAAGCCAACAAGTAGCAAATAAGAAATTTAGAGTCGTGACTCGGGCAAGTATTGGCTCAGCGAGGGTGTAAAGTAAATAGTTCCATTCTTCGGGTTCGTAGATGGACAACAATCCATTGGTGGTGAGGTTCATTTTTCTGATATTTTTGTTACTAATATTAAAAAGGACACTTTGTATATTGACATAGACATGTCATATCACATGACTCATCATCAAGACTAGTTTGCTTAGTATGAGTTATTCAATGGAGGATATGTGACTATGGGAAACAACTTAATGGTAAAAATAGTTTGATGTGAGAAGGTGAAGATAAAGATGAATGATAAGTCAATCGAATTCATTATGAGGATAATTCACATTCATGATTTGGGTAGAAATCTTATCTCGATGGGTACCATGATGAATGATGGTGTAGGGTTTTCTTATGATGACAAGGTGTTTGCTACTCCACGTGCGAAAACTTCCTTAAGTGATTTAGTATATATTTATTATTTTGTATGTACATATTTGTGTTTTTATTGTAGATATTTTACTATATATATGTTTTTGAGGAATTTGAGAATATTAGTGAAATCTTGGTTATTGTGGGTGGAACTTAGTAGACATGAGAGAGAGAAAGTTTGAGGGAGAGAAGTAATGCGGAGTCATGATATTTCTCATATCAAAACTATATTATACCTTCAACATCTTACTAAGTATTTGTGGGCATTATATCCTGACAAGTATACTAGTCATATAAGTAGTAAATTAAATTTAAGTTCAAATATCAATCAGATATAGATTAATTTGGTAGTTTGAGTAATCAATAGTGAATCAACTATTACTCGAGTTGAGTTGATAAACTTGAGCTTTCGACAAGATAATTAGACTCTAGAATTGACTCACTTCCTTGTGTGTGAGGTTGTGTCTCTATTATTTAGTCAATCTTTATATAATTGTAAAATGAAGTATAGATTAGTATGAAAATGCCCAAGTGCCCTCTTGGCATATAAGGTGCTATCATCCTTGGAATATCACTAAAACATGACATTCCACTCATAGGACATCCACACATCTACTCCTTTTAAGCAAATCATCATCTATACTTAATGATTTCTTCAAATATATACTTTTATTTATCTTAAATATGAGAAATAATATAGTAATAAATATATTTTTGCTTTTGATTTCATATGCATCACTCTCATGACAATTAACATGTATCTTTTTAAGAACCTCACCTATAAAAATCATACAAGAGAATTTGACTCATAGGGTTGTCACGACCATATGGATCTCATCTTCTTTTGTGTGTCCTACGACTTACTTATCACCATCCATCATGGAATACTCATGACTCACAGACTATGGTAGAACTTCTAGGTTAAATATTCTACTAAGCCCTCATATTATTCAAGGTTAGTTTTCTAGAATATATATAATAGAGTGGTCATAATTATATTTATGCTTTCAGCTTCATGAGCATCAAATTTACAATGATTAAACAAACTTTAATCTCAAGTTTCTACATAGATTTTTCCTAGACATTAATGTTATATGGAGTGTCACTTCTTTATTATTATATAATGTGAGTGTGTCTTATGGCATACTTGTCACAATTTTCTACTGTCGACACACATAAAACTATAATATAGTGAAAATCTTAAATCATAGTTCTATAACACATCCATATTCACCAACATTCCATAACTTAACATCAACATAAACATTAAATGATATAAAAATAATGTATCCATCATATACGAGTACATAACCCAACCTAGTTATCAATTTAGTTTAATATTGGGAAATATTTTGCATGAGATATATTGAGATACATCTCGTGCAAATTGAGGGTTTCCAATACAAGACCAAACATAAATCTAAGTATCAAAACCTAAAACTCAATTAAATGTTTTTATGTTCACCTTGAATTTGCTTCTAAGTGGGGGTTAGAATCATGAACCTAGGGTTTGCAGTGGCTCTTGACTCAAAATCTAATTTCACATCTCTCTTTTTTTATATTTTAGTCTATGTGTTAATTAAATATTTGGAGGTATTCATGTGCCACTTTTAGTTGGATGTCATGGTACTAGCTTGCGATCATGACTTTCATGTCTTATTGAATCTTCTATGGACTACAAAAATCATGGCGATAATGAATATCATAACTCAGGTAACTCTCATCTAGAACAAAATATCATGGCGTTAGGAATAGTCATGATTGATATATTTACTCTCTATACCCCAAAATCATACCACTAGCAATGACATGGCTTTGGTGATTTTTCTCTAAAGCACAAATTCTTAGAATTGAAAAAATCATGACTATAGTAAATAGTTTCTAGAATGAAATATCAAAGCAAAAAATAATATCATGACTCAAAACACTTTTGTTGATTCTATAATGGATAAGTCATGATGCTAGAATTTGCAATGACTAATTATACTAGTGGACTACTTGGCTGCCATGATGTAGAAATAATATCATGCTCGTAAAATTATTTTAGAGTTAAAATGAACATGACATTAAAACGATATCGTGGTCATGAAGATTGTATTCCCTAGGGGTTAGTTTTTGCTATCATTACTAGGAATTGTCTTAAATAGTTTGATTTATTAACTTGAGTTGATATAATTATCCTTACAAATTGATAGTCATGTTTCAAGTTGTGTGAATATAATTTTGTTTATTATTTATATTGAATTTGTATTGTCATTGTACCCTCTATTTTTATTTTGTTTTTTTGTGGCCACCAAAAAATTAAATGAGCAAAGATTTTGGGAATGAGTTAAACCCTCTTAACCTAGATTTTGAGAGAACTACATGAACACTTTTTTTGACAAAGAGTTGAGAGAAAGATGATGGAAGAAAATTAAAGCAAAAGAAATAGCCAATGTGCTAACGGACAAGCAATCCAAAACCCTAATTCGCATAGTAACTTGAGACATTATTGAATACCTATCATGATAGATAGTTATTCTAAAATTTGGATGCAATTAGTACAAGCTAATTATTTTGAATTTAAGCCAAGTTTGATAGTTATGATGTAGAAGAATTAGTTATGATGTAGAAGATCTGAATAGCCATATTATAAATTTTTTAGAGTTGTGTGATATTGTGAAGTTACATGAGGTTAACTCGAATGCCATTAGATTAAGGTTTTTTCCCTTTTCTTTGAGAGACAAAGCTTGGATTTAGTTCCACTATTTGTCTTGAGGTTCGATCTAAAGTTAAGATGAACTGGTGCAAGTCTTTCTCATCAAGTTTTTTCTACCTCGAATTAACTCTCAATTTGAGGGAAAAAAAAGTCAATTTTTTCAAGAAGACCAAGAGACTTTGAATGACACTTGAGACCATTTCAAAAAAATCGCGAGGAGGTGTCCACAACATGGCTTTGAGTTTTGTTTCATGAATAATTTTGTTATAACGGATTAAATTACATGATGAGATGTACTATTAATCCAGCCTCAAATGGTTCCATCACAACTAAGTCACATAAGGAAGCATTTTTTTTGAAGAGCTGGTGAAGAATAAATATCAAACTCCAAGTAGTGATTATGCATTTGAACATTAATAAGGTGGATTATTGGAGTTGGATAGATTGACCGCTATAAAAGTGAAGATAGATATTCTTTGTAGTAGAATCGAAGCCCAAAATTACAAGCAAAATAGTGTGCGAGAAGTTTTTGCTATGTGGAAAAAGAGAAAGTTGAATTTAATATGTTATATCACGTGGAGAGAGCTAATATTATATAAAGTAAATGGTATGTCTTTCGACCCAACCAAAATAACCCCACTCATTACCAGCTAAATTTGTGAAACCATGAAAATATATTGTATGGGAACTATATAAATATACAATAGAACTTGGGCCAATATCAAAAAAAAATTGAGAATAACATCATGGACTATAAAATTCAAGGAGCTTTAAACCCAAACTATATTCATTCAAAGGGAGTAAAAAATTGATGTTTGAAGTTAATGTTATGACCTTGTTCACTTAAAAGAAGAGAAGAAATGATCTTTGAGATTCTCATATGAAATTGATTGAAATGAGGATATGACACATGAATGTGGTGATAAAAATATTGAGAATCAACATGGACAACTAGTATTCTTAATGAAATAAAAAAATGGAAGTGGATTACCTAGTGATACTGAGACAAATCCAATAAAATGCATATCCTTTATACTGAGAAATAGCAAGGAAGTACGAAGGCAATAATATTAAATAGAAGTAGAGGGGGAAGCTATGACTAAAGAAGCCACGTGAAGTCTGCCAGTGTCATGGTAGAACATGTGACATTTTCAAAATTCATGGCATCACTAGAACTTGGAGCCTAATTGTTACTATCGGTACAATTAAATATAGAAATGAAGAAAGTAGAGAAGATATAGTATGCCAAAAGTAAAGATATGCCTTTATATCTTTTATTTCTATAATAATTTAGAAAGGGAAAGATAGATGAGTGATTCAAGAAGTTTTTTAATATTTTCCATAAGTTGGTGATAAATATTCCAATTATCAAAGTATTGACCCAAATGTCAAACTATATAAAGTTCATCAAAGATATAGTGAGTAGTAAGAGAAAATTGAAGACTTGTGAGATGATCAATATGATCACAAATTATAGTATTATCATCCAATATAAACTTTTAAAAAAGATATAGGATCTAAAAAATTTTACTATTCCATACATAATTAGAAAACATAGTTTTTGGAAGACTTCATGTGACTTGTAATCAAGTATGAATTTGATGCCCTTATCCATAGTGATAAGATTAAACCTTATTCATATAACTCCAATAGTCATCTCACTTCAAATGACTAATTCTCCATTAAATTTCTAAGTGGAGTAATTGAAAATATTTTAGTAACAGTGGATAAGCTTATTTTGGTTGATTTTGTAGTACTTGATAAGGTATATGATCAGTATGCCCCATTGACCTTGTAATGGCCATTTTTTAACTACTAGATAGGTGCTGTCTGATGTCAAGAAAAGAGAAGTCATGCTTTGAGTGGCGAAGTATAAGTAAAGTTCAACCTCTGTAAGGGCCTATAGATTCTATATTTTAGTGATGAAGATTTTTGGAAAATATATTGCCTCCTATACATTGTGATGAGATAGTAGGTGAATTTTAGATGAAAAGAATTCATATAAAAGTGTTGTCCTAAAAAAGAAAAAAAAGATAATGAAGAATCTGAACCATTGCATAAAGGAAAAGATAGAAATAAAAATGGAGTTGAAGATTGTAATGAAGTTGTGCCCTTCTTTAAAGTCATGACTTAATGGGACTCTAAATCATACAACTCCCAAAATGCAAAAGAAGAGGTAGAAAAAAATGAAGATATCAATGCAAAAACATATAGAAGCTATTGAGGAGACTCTAGGGATAGCGACATAAATATAGATAAAATAAAATTCCTAACTAATCATTTGCATGATGGAGAATAAAGTTAATGTTAAAACAAAAATGGTGGAACATCTGAAAGAAAATGAGAAAGAACATAGTATGTTGAAGAATGCTGTGACTTCAATGAATACCATGACTTTTCCTATATAAGCTATGACCAAAGTTATGGTATGAGTTAAATCTAAGACTAATATGATCTAGAGAGATATTATATTAATCATGATCACACAAATTTTCATGGAAATTTACAAAGAAGCCATAGGCAATGATATTGTAGTATTTCCTAAAGTCATGGCACCCATGGCTAAATATCCTAATGAAGAAATATATATGAGAAAAAAATAAATAAGACATGCTAAAGAACAAGATTACACTAAAAAGCTAGCCTAAATGGTTGAAGCTTCGAATAGTAGTATAGATCTAAAAAAATTAGTTATACATGTTAAACATAATTCTACTTGGAAGACAACCAAAGAAATTTTTGTTTTTTTTTTGCATTGTGTGATAAATAAATACTTCACAACTTTAACCATATATTTTCTTTTAGTGTGGATATTTGGAGAAAGATTCATTGCTCATGAATGAGCAATACTTTTAGTGTATTAATTTGTTCAATACTCAAAATATCAAATAAATAGTATCAATTGGGAAGTAAAATATGAAGTATTTGTACGAATAGTAGTGCTTATGAATACAAAATTACTAAAATCTTGTTTTGAAGAGGAAGTGATGAATGTTAATGAAATATCATAGAGAATTTGTGTGAAATTAGTGGACTCGGTGGAGAAAGACTTGTGGGAGAGATAAATGATAGATTCATCATAATTCTATTATCATAACTTATGTACCCTCTTCATATTAGCCTAAGTAGTTGCATCTTTCTTTATTGATTATAACTCTATAAAATTGTCATGAAATTATTTGTATATCATGACTCTATATCCATGTTAATACAATCATTCTACAATGTAATATGATCATTATGGTCATGACAATTTCTTGGAGTCACGACCACACTAGATCTAAACTTTTTAATGAGTATGACATAATTTTCACATCATTATAGGCAAATACTCTATTAGTACAAATAGTTCTGGTATATTCTAGAGATGAGATATTCAAACAAAGCCAAAACACCAATTGATGTAGGTTGCAACTCCTTTTTCTATCATGGCTTTTCATTCTAGAGAGCAAATACTCTAGTCATTATTTTTTATAATATTGTGATCTTGTACTCTTGAGAGAAAATACCAAAGAAGCAATTGTATTAAATAGCATGAATTTTTGTTATAGAGAATATTTGACTCGATCATGGCATTCATCAAAGCTATGACTTATTTCCAATGTCATAACTTTGTGTTACAAAGAGAAATTTCCAATATAACAAATGTATGTTATAAAAATTTACGAATCGATTATGGCAATTCATAACACCATGACAATTATACTCCATAAAGAATCCAAAGAGATGACAAAGTTGAGACCTCAGCTTTGTGTCATGATATCCAACTTAAAATATCATATGAATTCCTAAAGTATAAATAAATTTAGAGAAATTGATAAAAAAGAGAAAGCAAAGAGAAGAGCAAAAAAAACATGATTCATTCCAAAGCTAGACACTACAACTTCAATCTTAATTAGGGACAAATTCAAAATGAACAACAAGCTAAATCAATTGGAATTAGTATTTTCTTCTTGGAAATTAGTTAAGGCATTCACTGGGAAACCTAAAATCTATGAGATGACTTTTTATACATCTTGCATGATTTTATCTCTAATATCCAACTAAATTGAAATCTAAGTTGGTTATTTAATTATTTTATAATGAATAATTGAATTAATAAGTTTATATTTGATTTATAATGTCTGGAATTGATGGATATGGATGTATTTGAGAACCTCAAATTAAGATTTTTATGAATACATTGGTCTATATGTATTAGCTATGATAGAAGGTGACAAGTATATCATAGGACACACTTACATGATTCAAATAGAAGGAAGTAGCAATCCTTCAAATCTTAATGTATGAGATAAATTAACATATGAAAATCCTAAGTTTATATATGTTAATCATTACAAGTATGATGCTCATGAAGCCAAAAGTACAAACCTATTAAAGACTTATATATTATGTACTATCGTGATGAACTAATCCTAGAGTAATTTGGAAGTTAAATTGAATATCTTACCTAAAAATTTTATCTATGTGTGAATCTTGTGTTAGTCATGGAATAATGAAAAATAGTGATGGGTATATCATGGGACACATGCAAGTAAGGAAGACTCATATGGTGGTGACATGCTTACAAATTATTTCTACTTGTATGACTTCCATAGGAAAAATTCTTGAGATGAGATATGTTTTAATGTCATGAGTATGATGCCCACAAAGTCAAAAATACAAACAAATTTAATACTACATTATCTCAAGTCATTGAGATAAAAAATGGTCGAGTATAGAAGTACATACTCAAACTAATCATTATGAATAATTGATATATTGCCTAGAAGAAGTAGACATGATAATAACTCTTACACAACTTGATGTGGTACTTTTGTGTTGAAATGCTAAGGGAATAACTATGATGGGGTTATTCTTGATAATGACCGTACAATAGATGATGGCCACCTTGTATTCCAAGAGGGCACATGAGTTTTTTCACATTAATCTACAATTTGACTAATAACCAAACATAATAATAATCAAATACCAAGAAATATCATCACACCTAAGTATGTGTGCCAATCCTAGCGTCTGAGTATATTCCCTAAGGCCAAGTACATTTATTCAGTTTATATAGTCTTTAGTTCATTATTGATTGATGAAATTATCAAACAATCTCTATAAAATTAATATAATGACTTATGTCCACTTTATTACTTGTACCACTCATAAATGTGTAGAGCTACATTGGATGAGAGATCCTTATTCAACTAGGTTTTGTGATATCAAATAATTATGAGTTTTGAAATTCTCACAAAGTTGAACCAATAGAGTTATGGATAATAAGATTATCATAACTAGTTTTATAGAGTTGTAGCCAAGAAAGAATATTATAACTACTAGATAAGATGGTAGAAGGTGAACTTAAACCATGACATAAAAATAATGTCATACCCATTAAGTGCTAAAAAAACTCTCACTCTAAAAGTATTTCCATCCTCAAGTAATGAATCTCTATTTACTTTTTTAACATAATATACCACCATTAAAGCATTACCACAATTGGGTTTGAGTGTCACGGTGGACTATTTTCTTTAGGAATTAGAATGTGGAATCTTGAGATTAGTCATTTGGTGTGAGAATCAAGTGTATGAGTTTATTCAATCAAAATGCATAAAAAATATTATTGAGGTACCTCTCAAATAGTATTAAGTTTAATATGCATAGTTAGATTTTCCTTGTATCTCCAATTTACTCTATGATCTCATTGATCTAGGCGAGCTTCTCAATATAATCTTTGATCTCCCTTCACCTTATATTCTCCATGTCACTCAATGATGTTGAATAGAAGATAGTTATCATTTCTTTTTTTCCTAAGCTAAAATCTTTTCAAAATGTCTCCTTCAAAAATTGGTAATCTATCTTTTTTCTTATGGGTTGAATAGCTTCTAATATCGTGATTTATTCAATGTCATGACATTATTTTGTTTTGTATATTTCAATGGGATTACAACCTTAAAAATAATTGTTACTTCATTTTTTCAAGACTTTGAAGGATACTATTATATATGTAATTTGTTTTTTGATAATTTGTTTGTATAATCAAATATTTTTCTATTTTAAATTTTTCATGTAAGTGCAGGAAAGGAAATATTAAGAGTCTATGGATGCAGTAGTAACATAATAACGAAGGTCTCACTGTCCGGTCAGCGGGCTGAAATTTTTGGAGCATAGTCTGACCCATCCCATGATCTGACCTACTCCGGTTAAATGAACCGAGAGAATTTTTAATATAAAATATTTTGTAATTTTATTTTTGAGTTGCTGTTTTTGGACCCGGGGAACTATTCACCATCTTTTCTCTCTCTCTCTCTCTCTCTCTCTCTCCGTACAATTTATCACGACTGTTCTGTGCTTCATACTGTAAGACTATTTTTGTTGGTTTAATATGTAATGCATGAGTTTTTTGATGGATGTAGCTAGTCGTACTGAGCGACTAGCGAACCACGTTATTTATTGTGTTTTATTTCTCGTTTTTTATTCTGTCATGGTTGGATTGCTAGATTGGATATATATTGCTTGTTTTTATTGTTTGTGTTGTCTTTTGTATCTTAATATCACTACTGTGGAAGCGCAATTGCCCAACAGATACCATAACTGTCTATTATGTTCCTTTCTCTGCTTGGGTCACAACATTGAGAAATATTGCACCTTCTTCCTCCTTAGTAATGTCATTGATAGATACCATGACTTTCTATTGTGTTTATTTCTCTACTTGGACTATGACATTGGAAAATATCATTACTTCTTCTTCCTTTGTAGTGATATTGAAAGATATCATGACTTTCTCTTGTGTTTCTTTCTCTATTTGGGTTATAACCTTGGAAAATATCATGACTTTGTCTTTATTTTGTATGATAAGTATTGTAGCTCCTTCAAATTTTGTCACAACTTCATTCATTGTTAATCTCATTATGATATCTATGATCTTTGTAGAAGTTATGATTTTCCAATGCACAACCACACCAATATTTTCATATCTCATTTCTCTTAGCCTTATCCGAGCTTTTTCTACTTCATTAGATCTCATTGTCTCCATGAGTAAAGTAAAAATTCTTTATTTAAGTGATTATTTAGTTTTTGGATATGGTTCGTATAGTGCTATGGCTGTTTCTCTAGGACCCCATATAATAAAATTTTAAAATTTTTAACATAAGAATGATAAGATGGATAAAAATCACTACTTGGTCTAAAATAACACTCACTATTTTGTAGTGAGTTATTTCTTTCAGTTAATAAATTTGGCTAGAGTAGGTTAGCTTTCTAGTTTTCTAAACTCTCTGTCTAAGTAATATTCTCGCAACTCTCTCCATTTCTAGGACCACTCAAGCACAACATTTTTTGCTCAATAAGTATGGTGGATACAAAATAAAAAAAAACAAAACAAAAAATCAAAATAAATATTAAGCAATAAATATATCCAATTAACTAAAAATAGAACTATCCTTTTGTAAAAATAGTTATGTCAACTCAAGTTGACTTTTCAAATAGAATTATCTTTAAAATATTATAAGTTGGAGAAAAATAGTACATACTTGAAACAATCATCAAGGATAGTTAATGATTTGCCTAAAAAGAGTAGATGTATAAATAATCCATAAACAGAATGATGTATTACTTTGGTAGTGAAATATCAAGAGGATAACTATGAGAGGATCATCATTAGTTGTGGCAATTCAATGATGACATCAACCTTGAATGCCAAGAGGACACTTGGATATTTTTACACTAGTCTACACTTCATTCAATAATTAAACAAAATATTTAGTAAAAACTAGAGAAATTTTCTCACACATAAGAAAGTGATTCAATACTAGAGATAAAGTATCTTGTCGAAAGTTTAAGTTTATCAACTCAACTCAAGTAGTAATTAATTCATTGTTGATTATTCAAACTAAACTCATTCATTATTGAATCAATAATGAATGTGGTATTAAATATCTTTGTACTTTTAGCTTTAAAAATATTATACTCTTGATAATTAATATATATTTTACTATGAATCTCACTTATGAAAATCATATAAAAGAATTTGATTCACATAGCTATCACACCCATACATGTCATCCCCTATTGTATATGTGTCATGACTTACCTATCATCATACTATGGTGAGAATCTTAGGTTGGATACTCTACTTAATTTTCATATTACTCGAGGCCAATTCTTCTAAATCATAGTTATTATGACCAATTCACTGTGCATATTCTAGAAAAACTAGCTTTGAGTAATGTAGATGTTAAATAGAATATCTAACCTAAGGGTTTTACCATTATGTAGGAATCAAGTGTTAGCAATGATGAATGGTGGCAGATAAGTCATGGTACACATGCAAGAGGAGGTTCTTTGTAAGGTGGTGACAACCCTTATGAGTCAATTCCTCTTGTATGATTTTCATATATGTGATTCATGGAGATATATATGTTAATTAACATGAGTATGATACTTATGAAGCTAAAAGCACAAACATATTTATTACTATATCATCTTGCATCTCTAAGACATTAGGGATCAGAGGATAAAAGTGTATATTTGAATAAAATATCAAGAATGGTTGACATATTATTTGAAAGGAATAGATGTACAAATAACTCATGAATAGAATAATGTGTGGTTTTGGTAATGAAATGCTAATAGAAAAATATGAGGGGATCATCATTGGCAAACATGGTTTGAAGAAGATACTCATTTGTATGCCAAAAGGGAAGTAGGGTATTTTCACACTAATCTAAAGGTGTAAAATGGGTCGTGTCGTGCTGGCACGACTCATTTTTGTCATGGCCCGTCCATGTCACTATGTCGTGTCGTGCTAGGCATTGCACGGTAGTGTGGTCTAACATTCCATCATGGCATGGGGGACACAATAAAGTACACAGTCATGCCCGACCAAGCTGAATGGCAAAGATGCATGACTCGTGCATCTTCATTATTACCCGATGATAAATGGTGTCACGGCCAGTGTGAACGGCTGTGTTGGTGATGGGTGGACGGTTTATATGCTGGCCAATTACAATCAGCCATATGGCTGATTGTTTTTTAAAAAATGGACCATCCTATCATGGGGTGGTTGAATTTTTTTATTAAAAAAATAAAACTACCTTATTGACTGCCCAACAAAAAGCCGTTGGGCAGTCCCCCAGGCTAATTTACTATGTCGTCAAGCTAGGCACATGGGTTATGCCTAGCCCGGCATGAGACATGGCTCATGCCAACCCAGCAAGGCATGAATCATGCCATGGAGTATCCTGACCCGACCCAAGGCTTAGTTCTGGATTATATCGTGCCGGTCCAGGCACTACTGAACCGGGTCGAGATGTAAGTCATTCTCAATCCACTCGGCCCATTCGACACCTCTACACTAATTTATCATTCATCTAACACTCAAACATAATATTGACTAAGTATTAAGGAAGTATCATCATACATAAAGATATGAGTCAACCCTAGAGTTAAAGTATCTTTTAGAAAAGCTAAGTCTATTTACTCAACTCAAGTAGATATTAGTTCACTATTAGTTGATCAAAATTATCTATACAATCTCTGTGGGATCGATATATGAACATACATTTATTTTCTACATGTGTGGCTCATATACTTATTAGACTACTTGGATGAGAGACAATCACCTAGTGAATTTTAGAATCATTTCAATTAATAACAAGTTTTGGCATCATCACAAAATCACAACACAAAGGTTGCAAAACAATGTGGAGAGTAATAATAATTACTCGAGGAATAAAATGTAGAACCTTGTACAAGCTATGGTAACCATCATCATGACTTTGGGCAGTGAGTTCCTGGGTTTTGAGAAGGAAATTTCAAGACTAAGTAAGGCATATAGCAAGGCATGTCCATGGAAAAGAAGTCCCCTTGAACTATGGAGTCATGCCATTAAAATATGGAGATGCAATATAGTCTAAAGTGGAGTCTTGGAAACATATAGTATGAAGTAGAAACACAACACCATGACATGGAACCATGGGAGGAAATAGAAGATGAAGTGCAGAGCTAGTGAAGTCTCAATGGAGTTGCAATAGAGAAACTCAAAGTCATGACAGAAAAAAAAATAGGCCTGGGAGAAAGATAAAAGTTTACTATTGCTACTAGAAACCTCATATTCATGATAGGAAGACACTAAGACCTAGAAGAATAATAACTTGGAGTCATGACAAGTAAATGTAAGGTCACACAAGGAGTTCAAACTGGACATGGGAATTCAAAGTCATGACTATATTGCCTAATTGGTACAATCATTTCATTATGTAGTACATTCATTAAGGTCGCTATATTTTCTTAGAGTCGTGGCCACACTAATTCTAAACCAATTTATGTATAATTTAAGAAAAAAAACATTAGAATACCATCAAAAGAATACTTAGATATCTCCATGATAGTCTTGATTATATATTATAGTTCAATAGATAAATTTAACGAAAAGATGGTTGAAGTCATTGTATTTGTTGTTTACTAGGGTGGAGATGTGAATATCTAAAATTATTCAAATAGATATGTTTTTATTTTGTATGGAAATTCTATGAGTTTGATGAATAAAAGGTAAGTTATAGTTACCCTTTAATCTACGGAGGCAGAGTATTCGGTTCTTACTCATACAAGGAAGCTATTTAGATACAAAGGCTATGTGTAGGGCATGATTTTAGACATAAGGACCTAAGGATCAGATGAAATAAATAAATTAACATCCATTTAGCAAATAATATGATCTACCATGTACGAATAATGCACATTAACATTCAATATCATTGATACAAGAATGAATGTCACTAATTACTTATAAAGGGCTATGGGTATGAATAATTTCTAGTGGTTCATAACTAAGACTAGAATAAATAAGAAGTAATAAATAATTGATAAAATATTAGGATTGACTCATAATTTTTTTGATGCTTCTACCTATGCAGCTAAGTCATAGCCCTATTTTTTTGTGCCACAACTAGACTAAAATTGGAATATGTGATGATGAGTCATGTATTGTTCTATGGTATCATGACTGGAGACTATGCTTTGGAGTAACAATTTGTATGCAAAGTCATGACTCATCTTAAGCTTAATGAAGCTTTAGATGTATTATGATATCAATCCATGTCTAGTATGAAAAGTTTTTAGGTATCAAGGCATGCTATGGTATATATGAATGATGTTGTGACATATTATTGTGGTATGAAAAGTTTCATACTATGATTTGGAGTATTTAATATAGACATGACTTGTATTATAAAGCCATGACTCAGCTTAAGTTGTCATATGTATTATGATATCATGACTCTAGTTTGAGGTATCAAGGCATCATTGTAGTCACAACCTCTTATATGTTGTTGCAACTAGTAACTTAAGGATTTAATTCAAGATATATTTTTAGGGTCAATATATGAATGAAGATGTGACATATTGAGTAAAGCTATGACATAGTAGTTTAAGTGTTGGTCGTTTTTTACTATAATATATTATTTGTTGTACATGAGTGATAAAATATAAAGAGTGGAAAAGCAAAATGATGTAAATTTGTCGTCCGTAAAACTTGAATAGTATGAAAATTTTCATTTGTATTCCTATGTCTATGCTTCTTCTATGAAAACTCTCTCTCCCCCTTCTCGAAACCCTAAATAACAGTCAATTGACTGGTATGGTATCTAAGAATGTTATGCAAGATACCATTTAGGGGTGAAGATTTAGTAACTAATTTTCAATTCACCTAGATTTGAGTCTCAACATTTGATAAGATCGACAAGTTTGGGACTCCTGGATTCTAACATCAATTATATGGTGTTGATCAATTTTAGGTGAATTTTCTTTTCTCTTTAATTTTATTTTCTAAAGTTTAAAAGTTTCTATCAACTAGTATTAGAAAAAAAATTCTTTTTGAGAGAAATATAAAAGTTAATATTAATAGGATAGTTAGCCTAAAAGGTTCCAATTATAATCATTGGACCTTGCTTGTTCAAATAACTTATTGAAATCATATTTCAAATTGTTAATGTCTAACCCTCTAAAAATAATGATGGTAAGTAGACCTTACTTTAAAGATTAACATATGGTTATGTCAAATAATGGATAGATAATAAAATGTTTGGAATCAAGTGAGTGGAGAAAAAAAATGCTCATCACTTATGAATTAAAGTTAAAAATATATGTGCTAAGAAAAAAAAACAATAAGGATCTATTTATTTATACTTTTGATTCTGTTAAGATTGAATGATGACTCTCACATCACATATCACTTCCATTTTTAAAAATATCTCATCACTTATTTTCTTATAAGAAAATAAGAAACAATATGGATCAATACTTACTTTCAATGAAAGTAAGTATTGATGAGGAAATTCAAGGATTTTCACCCTTAAGCCACACTTCCTAACTCTTAGGAGATATTTAGACTGACAATAACTCTTAAGAGATATTTAGAATGTCTCTTATTAACTTTTTTTCAAATGGAGAACTGACCATGATAAATATTAAAAACAATGTCTTAAATAAAGAGTTTAGTTGAAAATATCAACACTCTTCTTTTCTAGCCAATATGTATGTTACAACAGCTAGGGGAAAAAGTAGATTACTAGATTCTTGGAAAAGTGAAAGAAGCTGAGGAAATTCTAGAAAAATATTTTTACATGTTGAATATCATCACCATGGGAAGGAAGTGACATATCAAAAGATTTTGTTATGCTTTGAAAAAAAAATTAATTCAGAGGAACTCAAATAAAGAGAGATGCAAATGATGATGAACTTACTTCCATGGATATTGAAGACTTTTATGTATTTTATGATGACTTGGTGAAATTGACTAGAGATGGATTCAAGTGGGTAATAAGACATTATAAAGATCACCCATGCATGCCATGGATGTTATTGTGAATAATTGTTGCTAAGTGCAGTTAGAATGATTAAAAATGATGTTACATAAGTTGTCTATGTTAGTGTGAGTGATATTTGCAAAACATTTTTTAAAAAACATGACTATTTCAATTCGTAAGTTGCAATGACTATTTCAATTAGTAAATTATAATGACTATTTCGATCAATTTGGAGATGATAAGTAAAAATAACTACAGGATCAATAGTTGTTGGTAGATACACAAAAAAGTCAAATATGCACTTTTCACCCAATGAAATTTCAAACAATTCTATTCTTGTAGTTGAAAGTGAGATTTTAACATATAGTTTAAATTTCAAAAAAATTCAATCATTTTGAAATTTCATCGGATGAAAAATGCATATTTTAATTTCTTAGGCTGAGTGGTCACCATAAAAAATGCTCTAACTACATGATTAGAAACAAAGTTAGGTGCTTTTTAGCATTCTTATTCTGCTTAGAGAAATGATTATCTCCTAAATCTAGTTTACTTTGACTTGAATGATCTCTAAAAGGAGAAGTGTTTAGGTGATTCTCAATTTTATATCACCTTTACTAATGTTCACTCTAGAAAAATATGAGTATAATATCTAGAGCAAAAAGATCATGTATTAAATGATGTCAAATAATTCTTAGACCTGACTTAAAGAGAATTTAAAAGAAAGTTAAAATGCATTCACATAGGGAATGTGAGAGAATATTAGTGTCTTTGGATGAGTTTTGTATGTATCAAGGAATCACTCATAAAATAATTGTCCCCCAAAACCATCCATTTAAATGGAGTTTCATAAAGATAAATAGAATCATGTAATATAGGTCAAACTCAAATGTGGGTTGTCCCATTTCGGCCTTCCAAGAACTTTTTGGGGAGGAAGCTCTATGTGATGTTGTTCATGTTTTGAATGTATCCCACTTCACTAATATAAACCCAATAAAGACTTATCTCATAACAAATAATCTTACATCCATTTTTATGTATTTGGTTACAAAGCATTTCTTCAAATTCCTAAAGATGAGAGATCTAGACTTGATATCGTGTGTGATCAATGTATTTTTATTGAATATAGTCAAAATAAATCTGCATATAGACTATATGATCTCATGGAAAAGAAACTCATAAGAAGTAGATATCTTTGTATTCTTTAGAGATTATGATGTTATTTGTATAATCAAACCTAAGTAGATAGTTTTTGAGAATGATGACATGACATTTAATCAAAAATTACTTTCCTTGATGCTCAATTAGAATACCAAATCCTCTTCCTAGAGGGATTGACAATGACGTTTAATCAAAAAGACATGCTTATGTTAATAATTAACTTGCATAGACATACTCTTTAATTTGTCAAGGATCTATTATGGTTTGAGAAACAAAATTTTTTGAACCTTTGTGTGCCTCCATTAGTTCCTGAATGTGCTATTAGTTATTAACATAGGCATGTTTTAAATTTGTGATGCATCGAGCATGTTAATAGATCTGCATTTTCCTTGGTGATATATGCTAATCTCAAATTGGTAATTTTCAACATATATTGTTATTAGTTTTGTATGCCTCCTCAACATCGATCTATTCAAATCTATGATATGGTTTACTTTATTATGAAATATATTGTCAAATTTGTAGTCATTTTTTAATGGGCACTTGCATTCGATTTGTTATGCTTGATCAATACCATAACTGTATTAGTACAACATTTTTGTTATGCCAATGTTTCTAAAAATGAAATATGATTTTGCTTCAAATGATTCATATTATGAAACTTGTTATTACATTTTTTGTGATATGATGAATGAAAGTAGCGATGATTAATTTTGTAGGAATAATTCAAATTTGATGAATGATATTTCCTATTACATTACATTGCTAGATTATGATAGATGGATTTGTTACTCTCTTGAATGTGCATTTTGTGGAAAACTTATATGTTAAGTTCATGATACATATATAGAAGATCGTTGAACCCATTAATTGCTTGCATATATTGATTTACTTCATTTGGCATGTTGTTTATGTACCTTTCCACATTTTTATCTGATTGTGCACTCTCTTATTGGTTTAAGCTATGTTATTTTTCACCATCATCTCTCTTCTTATAGATCAACATCTTGGCCTCATTAATCACAATTGATTTGGTCTTGTTCAATTCATTGTATATTTTCTCGCTCTCTAGTTTCATTGTCATGTTTATAACTTTCTGTCAACTAGCATGAGAGATCAAAGTTGAGGCTTCTTTTTTTGAGAGAAATATGGAACTTAAATGTTGCAAGTCTAAATGTCTCCAATTATGCTCTCTAGGAAGATAAAATAAAAGATACCCAAATTATACCATTTTTCAATCTTTGTCGATGTCATACCATCTAGTAATACTAATTATATGGTTTTATCATAGACAATTATAAGGTTATATCATATAATATTTAGCTGATAACATTTGGAATTACAAAAGTGAAGGAAAGTATACTTATTTCTTGTAGATTAAACTTGATAATATATGTACAAGGAAATCTATACATAATAAGATGTATTCAATGAGACTTCTAATCCTATTAATATATCACAACGATGCTCTCAAAATAGTTCATTTGAATACTTTTCAAGACATCATAAATTTGTTGGTTATCATGGCAGTAAATCATGAAGATAAAATTCAAGCGCCATGGCCCTTGGGCACCCTTCCTAACATATTGGAGATATTTAAAATATAGTTTCCTTACTCAATATTGGATAAAGAATTGACTATAGAGAATGTTAAAAATAGTGGTTAAAATAATAAATTAAGAGAAAATATAAATATTTTTTTTCTATAGTTGTGAATTTAAGTTACAAAGGCTAGGGGTAAAAGTAGATTTTGCTATTCATGGAATAGTGAGAGTAGTAAAAAAATTCTAGAAGTAGATTCTCGGATTTTGCTATCACTATGAGAAGAACATAAATATCAAAAGATTATGGCATACTTTAAAAAAAATTAATTTATTCTGCGGAACTCGAAAGGAGCAAGAGAGAGAGAGAGAGATAGAGAATGAGGGAGAGAGATAGAGAGAGATAGAGAGAGGGAGAGAGAGAGAGAGAGAGAGAGAGAGAGAGGGAGGGAGGGAGGGAGAGATCAAAGATGAACTTTCTTTCATAGATGTGGAGAACTTTCTATTGCTTCAATAATTCAATGAATTTAACTAGAGATGATTTCACCTAGATAATGGACAACATAGTGATTATGTCACCTAGATAATGTTTTATGTCGAGGTTGTCAGTATGAGTGATGTTTGTCAAAATTTTCTTAATAACATGATTATTTTCCTCAAAAAAAGTCAAATACATTCCTTAGACTAAGATGAACCTTCTCTCTAATAGTAAGGCAGATGATTATGACTATTTCAATTATTTTGAAATTGATAAGTTAAAATTGACTAGAGGAACTTTGGTTGTTAGAGTCTCAAGAAATTCAAATATGTATTTGTTAAGTGCTATAATTTCAAGGAATTTTATCCATATAATTAAAAGTATACTTTTAGTTAATTTATGACACAAAAGGCTAGCTCAGCTCACATAAGTGAGTCAAGCTTGATTGAATTATCCCATCAAAATTATTTTCCTAGACTAATTGAAGACCTTCAAAAAACTCTCATTGTATAACTAGATAATAGAGCATGACAGTCTTTTAGTGTTCTTATGCAATTTTAACATAGATATATCTCCTTTAATTCATTCACTCCCTTTGCACTAAATTCTGAATATCGTTGGGTGGTTCTCAATATTTTGTCACTTTAACTTATGATTTCTCTAGGAAGATATGAGTCTCTTGTTTGAAGAATAAAAACACGTTGTTAAATATTGAAATAGATTCGGATTAATAATGGGAGATAATATTTAGTACTTTTTAAGAGTTATATATGAAGCAAGGCATCACTCATCAAAGAATTCCTCCTAACACCACAATGTTTGCATGATAATCACACATATGATCTAACTATGTTTGCATGATAATCACATATATGACCAAACCATGTTTCAAGGCAAGAAAGTCTTGAAAATAAATGGATGTTTATGTTGAAGTATCAGGATCAATATTCTTCTCCTAGATTAATGGTTAGATTATTTGTTATTGGCTTACACTAGAAAATGAATATTAATTATGATAAGATATTTTCGCTTGTTGTTAAAATATTCATCATTCATGTCTTTCAAGGCATTGCAACCATCCTACACCAATAAATTGAATAAATCGATTGAAAAAATTGTTGGTTTTTGTGATTAGGAATAATACATATGTGTGGAACAACTAGGATAATTTGTCATTGTGAGTAAAAAGGATTATGTGTGTAGATTAAAAAAAAATCTTTATGAACAAAAACAATTATCTCAATAATAATATATAAAGTCATAAATTGTAATTGAAGATCTCATGTATCATAAAACTCATTTTCACTAATGTGTGTTTATATGTTATTTTTCTATGTTGGTGATATTTTTATTATTGGAAACTATATGTCTATAGTCAAAGAGATGAATGAATTTATTAAGTAGTCCTTTACTTTGAAAGATTTAGGTTTAGCTAAACTATTCCTAGGAATGGACATTTCTCATTTTGGACGCAAATTAAAATTATTCTTATTTTAAGACAGATATATTTAAAAAGTTATTATGAGATTAACATGAATAATGGTGGCTAGCTACACCCTTTCTAGGCATTTTAAACTCTAATTCAGCAAAGGTCCCACCGTAGATAAAGAATAGGCCATGTTCAACAAGGTTCATTATTCTTCAACACTTTGTGTTGTTGTTCATGTCTTGAACCTTTTCTCTATTATTCCATCAAAATCTGTTTGCATTAAAATCACACATATGACCTAACCATATCTATTAATGGCAAGAAAGTCTTTGAAAATTAGTGGATTTTCATGTTGAAGTATCATGATCACTCACTTCTCTTAGATTTATGATTAGATTAGTTGTCAAGTTTTATTCAAAAAAAATGATATTAATAATGATGAGATATTTGCTCTAGTGATAAAAATATCCTCCATTCATGTCTTTCAAGGTTTGCAACCATACTAGACTTATAAATTGAATACATTAGTGGAAACTTTGTTGTTTTATGGTGATTAAGAAAAATAAATATACATGGAACTATCATAATAATTTGTGGTTGAGGATAAAAAGGATTATGTGTGTAAATTAAAGAAAACCCTCTTTGAATATAAATTTATATCTCAACGATGGTATATAGAGCCAGAAGTTGTCATTAAAGATCTCATGTATCATAAAACTTGTTTCACCCATGTTTCTTTGTATGTTATTTTTCTAAAATTAATTTCATTATTCTCTTGCTCCATGTTGATGATGTTCTTATTGTTAACAACTATATGTCTAGAGTCAAAGAGATGAAGAGACTTATAAATCAATCATTTACTTTGAAAGATTTGGGTCCAGCTAAATTATTCTTAGGAATCGACATTACTCATTTTTGTTGAGAAATAAAATTATTCTTATTTTATAAAAGATATATTGAAATAGTTCTTAGTCTTAAGAGGTTAACATGAATAATGTTAGTTCACTACCCTCTTTCTAAGCATTTCAAACTCTCATTTGGCCAGAGCCCCACCACTGATAAAGAATGGGCTAGGACTAGAAATGTTCTTCATTCTTCTACTATTAGAAGCTTATTATATGTCATGGTATGTATTCATATTGACTAATTAAATGTTGGAATTTGGGTGGGCTAAGCCAGTTGGGGTGCATGGATTTACACCTGGACACATGAATTCACTCCTAGGCACATTCATTTGTGCTCCTACATATCAATCTACATTTCAGCACAATAATTTCTGCCCTAATGAAATAATCCACACCAAGCCATTAGGTCAAGCCTTCAAGCTAGGTGGGCTATCAAACTCTACTCTAACATTGGAGCCAAATTTCTATGACATGCCTATGGAAAGCAATTTGTTCTATCAGGTTAGGCCGAACTACTTTGCCCATTCCATATTCCCACTTCTAGCTTATGCAAATGGTATTGTAAGTTGTTATCTAAAAAATCATGATGGGGAACATTGAAAAGCTATGAAATGGATGCAAAGATATCTTCATGTGACCTCTCAAGCTTTGTTTTGGTTGTTTTAGTATTGAACTTATATGTTACATTGATGTCACCATGATCAGTGACATAGACACTCAGATATTCTATTAAATGCCTTATCATATTTGATGGAGAGTTGTCTACTAGCAATTCATGATTCAGAATTAGGTTTCCTTATCTACAATTGAAGCAAAGTGCATAGTAGTAATAGGAGCAAGCCAAGAGCCGTGTGAATTATCTTAATTGTAATGGTCAAATTGTCGTACAAGTAGATTTAATCTTATTTTTCATTTTCTTTCCAAGCACATTTCTATAAAATACTATTGGATTAGAGATGTTATCAACACGAGTAAATCTTATTTAAGAAAATGCACACATATAATAATTATTATTATATGATGACTAAGTCACTTTTAAAGATAAGATGGATATTAATGTCAAGATTTTAAGATTGAACACCATATGCACATGATCGGATGGCATCTCTAATTATGTGATCTTCTTCTTTTTTTGTTGAAGTATCCATGGAGTGTGTATCAATCTCATGTGATCGTTGGCCCAACAAATTATTTTTCCTGGAGTGTGTTTTTTTGTAGTATGAATATATTTTTTTCAAAAATTGGACTTAAATAATGAGAAATCAAATGGCATTATTATTTTTTTTGTGTTAGCAACACAATTTCTATTGTGCTAGAAGGATATCTCATGCAAAATAAAAGTTAGGGCTACATCAAATTTTAATTTTTTTACTTGTCATTTTTCATATTTAGTGTACTCTCCTCTCTTACTCTCTGATAGTGGCAATGATTCAATGGTAGTTCATGTGCTAGAAGGATATCTCATGCAAAATAATAATTAGGGCTACATCAAATTTTAATTTCTTTACTTGTCATTTTTCCTATCAAGTAGTGTACTATCTTCTCTATTACTCTCTAGATGGTGACGATGATTCAATGGCGGTTAATGTGTAGACTCTGAATAAACAATGTGATGAATAAATTTCTCTTTCAAAGATGATGAATACATTTATCTTTCTAAGATGATGAATAAATTTCTCTTTCAATGATGATGAATAAAATTGCTCCACCTGAAAAGTTATTATAATTTTATGGATGACGTATCTCTTAAGATACATTCTATTGGATGTTTGCTCACATTGTTTTTTGGCTTAGATGTGCTTACATTTTTTTTGTATTTGCAATGAACACTAAGGAAAACTCGTGTTTTCATTATGATTTGATGATGTTGTGATTTATTAGTTAGAATCTTTAATGTGACGTACATGAATGATTCTACGATATATCTTCATTGTTGGTGGAAGACTTGTGGTTTGAAAAGCAAATTTTTTGAGAAATGTTGTTCATCTTGATTCCATCCTTGAATGTGAGCTTAGGTATAAAACTAAATTAAGTATGTTTTTTAGATTTTTAATGCATCAAGCTTGTGAAGAGATCCACATATTTCATTTGTGATGTATGTTAATCACACACACACACACACACACACACACACACGCATATATATATATATATATATAATTCTTGACTTGCAATGTTGTTGGATTTGCATGTTGCTTCAGCACCGATATGCTCACAATTGCGACACAGCCCCCGATATGCAATGTTCTTGACATGCAATGTATGTTAATCTCATCTTTTTTTAACCCAATGTGTTTATCACTAGGGCCCAAGGGGTATAGAGTAGGCTCATATCAAGCTTGTATAAGTTCTATTAATCTCAATCATCATCATCAATGTATTATGGCAATCTTTTTGTTATAAATATGTTACTCAATGCAATGTGCATGTTGTAAATTTGTTTCAAGTTACTGGTGGGGTATGGAGTAGGCTCATATCTAGGCTTAGACGAGATAGAAAGCCCAAGTCCAATGAAAATTTTTATTATTATTAGTGCTTTAGTTAGTTGTACTTTATGATGTCTCTTGAGGTTTTGGATCGTATTTGTTGATGTTTTGGAATGTGTCAATTAGTATTTTGGGATATATTTGTTGGTGTTTTTTAGTGTGTCTGTGATGTTTTTTAGTGTGTCTGTTGATGCTTATAAATAGTATCATATACTATTTAGGGATGTGTCTATTGGTGAATATTAATAGTATTCTATGTTATTATTTTGGGAAACTTTTGGAAATGAGACTGCAATATAATTGTTCTCTATTTGTTTTTATGTTCTTTTATATTTATTATTCTTTGTAGCCGAGCAACATCAATTTATTATCAGGGGTTGCTTTGATCTGAGATAAAATGATTTCTAATTTTTGTTATGTTATTTCAAATGGTTCATTATCTTCATTCAAGAAAACCAATAATAGAGATACCTTCTATGAATAATCTTTGCAACTAGAAGAAGATATTCTAGGCATCTTAAAGGTTATTCAAAAGAATATATTTTTTTACTTTGAAAAATCAGTTACTATTCATTATATTTAAGTATATTTTATTTTAATGTTTTAGATTCCAATTTATTTTATAAAGCATAAAGGGAATTTAAAAAAAATATTTTGTCCATAGTTATCTTTTCGTGCCTAATGCAATCTATGAAATATATAATCAAATTACATTTTTTTTATTTGTGTTTGTTGCATGAACATATAGTTTATAAATTTTCGTACCAAGTAAAATTTAGATTTTATCTCACCTTGACAGCTACCAAAAGTGATATTGTTAAGTATCCTTCTTCACCTAACACAAAAATATAACTAAAATATTTAATAATTTTGACTTAAAACTATAACTTTTATTTCAAAATATAAATGATAGTCTAGTCTATATTATCCATCATCATGATTCAAATAAAACACAATTTGATTTGGTCACTACATCAGTAAGTAATTTTAATTTAATATGTGGTCAATTGAATAAATGCCAATCTATCCTCGGACAAGACTCAATTAATAAATCAAAAATGAATTTGATTTTAAAATATTTAGGTAAAACATAATTTACTTACATCACAATTTATGTAAGATAAATTCAAGAAGTAATTCGATTGCTCGACCACACACTAGGTTACCGACATATAGAGACCTTCAATTCAACCTAGGTGATTAGTTTTAATATGCTAGTATCAATTTCCTATTTAATTACTAACCACCTAAGCCAAATTACTCACCCAATCAATTAAGAGAGGATGTCGCTCATCAAAGATGTATGCATAGGATTAATGATAATTAAGGAAGAGATCAAGGTAAACAAGTTAGACAACCTTGAAGGGCATCACAAAATATGTCAAGGTTAATACTCCTAAATTTGATGGTGTCATGGGTTCTAATGCTTTATTTGATTGGTTAGTTGTTATTGAAGGATATTGTAATTGGTATGATGTGAAAGATTGTGAACTGTCCTAGTTTGCTAAAAAGAAATTGACCATTTCAACTAAGATATACTAGCAAAATATTTTGCAAGACATAATTTGTCACGATGAAGTGCCTATCACCCAATGAGGTGTTATGAAATCAAAATTGCAAGTGTGGATGAATGGCTATACTTTACTTATTACCCATAAACATTTTCCATGTTCTTTTAGGTCTACCTTGACTTTATAATTTTAATGTCATTAATATTAGAAAAGATAATATCTATTCGTTTAAATACATGGGAAAGAACATTATTTTGAGATATGTTATGCCTAAATGTTGCACTGATACGTATGACACTATATTTTAAAATATAAGAAGTTTGAGAGAGAGAGAGAGAGAGAGAGTATTGAGACTGGTATATGTTTAGCATTAATGGTAAAAGAAGTTTACTTTGATCCTTCCATTTTCAACATTCCTTTGGAATTGAAGAATTTGCAAGATGATCTTGTTGATATAATGCCTGATGAGTTGCCTAGTGAACAATCACCTTTAAGAGACATTCAACATACTATAGATTAAGTTTGAGATTCTCAACTACCTAACCTTCTACACTATAGAATAAATCTTAAAGAGAGAGAATAGTTAAATAGATAAGTAGTAAGACTTTAGAGAAAGGATTTGTTAGGCATAGCCTTAGTACTTTCATAGTGTATGCTCAATTAATACCTAAGAAATATAGTTCTTTGAAAATATATGTGAATAATCGAGTCATCAATAAGATCACAATCAAATATAGATTTTTTATTTCTTGCTTTCAGGATGTGTTGGTTCTACTAGCTAGTTCTAGTTGGTACTCTAAGATAGATTTGCATAATAATTATCATCAAATTCATATTATGTCACTTGATGAGTGAAGAATATTATATCTAAAATACAAGATAATTTTTTTGAGTGGTTAGTCATGTCATTTGATTTGTCTAATAATCCTAGTACTTTCATGAAAGTTACAACACATGTCTCATAGCATTTCATTAGTAAATTTTAGATGGTCTACTTTAATGACATACTGATATATAGTCAATCCTAAAAAAAGAGTATTTAGAACACATTTAACATATTTTTCTCTCTTTAAGAGACCAAGCTTTATGTTAATATTAATAAATGTTCTTTTATGTAGCCACATACTTTTCTTAGGCTTTATTATGTCTAAACATGGCATTTCAACTGATTCCAAAAAGGTTAAACGTTATTAGAAAGTCATGAACCAAAATCTATCACTAAGACTTGTAGCTTTCATTATTTGATTTCTTTCTATAAAAGATTTATAAGAAGATTTATACTAATATAGCTCATATTATAGAATACTTAAAAAAGAATTTCAATGATCTAATGCTATTGATCATACGTTTGGATAACTCGATATCAAAATAAAAAGACATTTTGAGATATCTTGATTTTACCAAAAAATTTAAGATAGTTTGTGATGCATCAAGCATCAGGTGTAGATATAATTAGTGGCGTCTTGAGTCAATGATATCACTATATAGCTTTCATTAGTGAAAAATTCAATAATACTAAAAGATGTTATTCTACATATGATAAATAGTTTTATGTTAATGCCTAGAGTCTTTATTTTGGAGGTTTTACTAGTTGACTATTAATTTTATGTTATTTTATGACTACCAAATTTTGAGATATTTAAACTCACAAAATACATTGTAATCAAAATGCTAAGTAGGTTAAATTTTAAATGAATACTCTTTTGTGATTAATCATAGCGTTAGTGTTGCTATTGAAAACAAATTTGTTGATGCACTTAGTCAACTAATTATTATACTTCATGTGAATGCAATGTCATATAGTTTGATAGATTGAAAGATGAGTATTCTGCATGTCCTAACTATGATATTATTTATGACGAGGTTAGTAATGTTTGCCATCATGAATATGTTTGACTTTTTTATTGATAATAATTATTTATTTAAAGTGACTAGATTATACATACCTCAAATATCATTGATGTATTTATTCTTAGAAAATCCATGCAGATGGTTTGGCTGACTTTTTTTGGGAAGGGAAGGGATACAGCTATTACATTAGTTGAAAATATATTTTATAGATCTTTCCTAAAAATAAATATTGCTATGATAGTTGCATAATACAAAAAATGTCAGTTAGCTAAGGCTAAGAAATAAAATATTGGATTATATACTCATATTTAGGTTGAGTATATAATAAAACTTATTTTAATTTTATGAAGCTTGTATGGATGTTAATATGGAGTTTGTTCTTGAATTGCCTAGGATTACCAGCGGACATGACTATTTTGGTTATTATTGTCTAATTTTCCAAGAAGACATCTGAAAGGAATGTAAAAGTGTTTGATGCTACTTTAAAGATTTTATCTGTTTTTCATCCTCAAACAGATGATCAAACTGAATTTATTAATCATAATTTGGGTGATATACTTAGGTGCATAGCTAGGTAAAACAAAGTGTCTTAGATTTTAATTTTGTCAGCAACTAAATATACTTATAACAATTTTATTACTTTTTTTCAAATTATTAACAACTACACATCTTGCATGCCAAATGACTTCATTCCTTTACCAAATACATACACAACATACATGTTGAGGTTAGACAATTTATTTTAGTAATTCAAAATATAAATATAAACTAGTTGCTGATGCACATCATAGATTTTATAAAATTAATATTGGTGAGTAAATCATCGTACACATTCGTGCCAAAAAAATTCAAAAAATATTAATATTAATATATATATATATGCATGAGAGGAGTCCTTATTTTGTCATTCATAAACTAAGAGTTGATGCATATCCTTTTGATTTGCCTAATAACATGGATATTAACCATGTTTTAATGTTATTTTCTGAGACACTTTTATGTTCTTTATTTTGCCTGCTAGTGTGTTTGCAAGCAAAGCTAGCAAAGGTGCACTCATTGTGCATCCATTGTAGTATTCTATGGAGATGATTGATATTATCAAATGGCATGACCACCCTAAGTCTAATGCGGCCTAGATACATGAAAATGACCATCATTTGGATCATTCATAGTTAGTTTGATTGCTATCTTCTCTCTCACTCTTCAAAATCAAATTCTTTTGAACACACAAAGAATGATAGAGCATGGAGTAAGCTCAGATTTATGCCTAGACAAGATAGGAAGTCCAATAAGGATCTTTATTATTATTTATTTATTCAATCATACTTTGGAATGTGTGTTGATTTTTTTTTTAATTTGTTATTTTAAATTTATCATTGTAGCCGAGCCACATCAAGAACATATTAATTTTCGCACACCAAGAACATATTAATTTTTTTTGTTCCTTTAATGTTCTTACACACCTTAAGAACATGGAGGAAATCATTACGTGCTAGTTATCCTAAAATTTAATGTCTTAAATCGAATTGTGTTAATTCTTTATCCATCATATCTATTGTCTTAGATTAAACATATACCTTGATTATTCATGATTGATGTGTAGCAAGTAAATATTCTTATCACACAAAATTAAATGACCTTGTTTTTAAGCATGAGATGCGATAGTATTAGTTAGACATTGTGTGTCCATGGTGCTCCACTATCAAAGTGCTCCACTTTCTAAAATTATACGTTTTCTAATTACAAATTTACCACACAGCTAAATTATCACTTTAAAGAAAAAAAAAATTAGTCATTTTAAATTTTTAAAAATACCAATTATTTATTTTTTTTAGGTTTCTGCCTATAGAATTTTGTATGCGTAAAAAAACAAACAAAAAGTGAACCCTACATATTAAAAAAAAAAAATCACTAAGAGAAGTGACCATCTCATCTCTCGGTAAAAACCGCCAGAGAAACTCTATTTTTCTATATGAACCTGAAATTAAAGAGCAGCCAGAGACATTCAGCATGAGTGACATCTTCACGTACGAAAGAACTCACGTACCTGAGTGGGATTCACGGCATCAGGTATATTGGAATCGGTATGCATTAGCAAATGAGAGAGTGCCGCGTATGCTCGCTCATTTTCTAGACTCGGATCGGCTTGGATTTTGTTGTGCTCCACAGGTATCGAGCCGGATCGGATCGGGTCCCATGGTTGGGCAAATAAGGTTCCATTAGTGAGAAACTCGTGGGCTAGGTAGCCGGCTAGGATCTGATTTGATAGCTTGCTGCTGCTGGGGTTCGGAAGAACCGGTTCGGATGCCATCGGTTCGGGCGGTTTGCTGTTATCAAAACCTTCTCTCTTTTTGGGCTTGGTTAAAACGCGACGCGGAGGCAGTCGCATTGTTTTGGTATTCATCTTGTCGTTTTGCGAAAGCAATGCCACGTCAGAATATAATTTCAATTTGGAATTGGATAAATAGAAATATTTCTTCAAATATAATAAAAAAAAAAAGAAATTACCGCAACGATAAACTTTTTTTTAAATGGAAACAGGAAGCCCCGTTTAAATTATCAAGACAATAAAAAAAATACAAGGGATATTAGAAAGGACAGCGACAGGAGAAAGCCAAGCTGACGGCGGCTCACCGGCGGTATCCGATAATTGTGAACAGTGCGCAAGGCGGAACAGAAGGGGGAGAGAGAGAGGAGAGAGAGTAGAGAGAGAGGAGAGAGAGAGGAGAGAGGAGAGACAGACAGAAAGACGGAGAGAAGCAGGGAGATAAAACGACGGAACAGAATTCTGAAAAGATAGGGCTGGTCTATATTTATAGCTCTCGCATTCGTATTTGCCCTTGTTTGGTGATAAAATTACGGATGGAAGCCATTATTAATTTAAAAATAAAATTATTGGGCAGAATATTGGTTTTTTATTTTTATGAGTTTAAATCAACTGTTTTTTATTTCATTTTCTCACATTTATAAAATATCTAATTGTCAGTGTTTGTTTAATAATGAATATTTTGTCCAAAAACTACTTTCATGTGTCACACACGTATCATGTGGATAATAATTTTGTTTCATAATTGTTTTTAATTTTGATTTTTGAATCACACTAGTTTTTTGCAACATCATGCTTTCTTTTTTCTCTCTGCCACATGTTTCAATTAAGTTTTAGCATATTAAAAAAAAAATGTATTATGATGGCACACACATAACTTCTCACACGCATGCATGCCTCCTCCACACATACATGCACACCTGCGCACTTTCACACATCTTGCATCTCTATTCCCCTTAATTTAAGCAGAACAAAGTGACTTCATCGTTATTTCTCTATTTTTTTTATTTTATATATATAATCTATAAACTCATATATAAATAGGCTGTAACAACATTAATGAGATATGCATCAGGTTCTTCATAGACTATTCAACTTATCAAGTATCAAAATATGGTTGTATTCATTACAAGAAAAAAAAGTTCCCTCAATTTATATCAAAACTTTGTGAGACAGAGATCAAAAAAATTAGTTTATATGTTGTAATTTCATTATTTTTATTTCATTTTCTTTCAGAACCATATTTATATTCAATATTTTTTTTGTTTAAACTTTATGTCCAAATTTCCTTTTTTTCTAAAGAGTTTAGCTCTGAATTTTTTTTTTCAATTTTAGACAATCATTCACTTTTTGATATTCACACATATTTTGTGTTTGTTGAACTTCACATATTTTGTGTTTCTTATCATTTTCTTACAAAACACTATTTCTTATCGACATAGTACCTTATTTCTCATATGTAACTCAGTATGATTTCTTTAGTTTCGAATATTGGTATCTCTTTAATGAATAATTGTTTAATTTGTACCTCCTCAAGAGCTAACTATTTATTAAGTTGAACTAAATGTTTATAAAGTTGGGTCTTGTTATTAGTTTCTATTAATTCTTTTATATTTGTAAATTCTTCAATAATATCAAGATTTTCATATTATATTCTTTTTGCTTCCTAGGAATTGAATCTTTTGAGATAATAGGTCTACCATGCTTCAAACATGTCTTAGAATTACTTGTCATGATTTTATCCAATTATCCTATATGGATATCAATACGTGCAGTTCTCATAACTTATATATTTGCTTGTGTTACCATATTTGTATTCATTGATACATCAAGTAACTGATTTGGAAGTCCTTATATATATCATCTAAATTTCTAGTTAAAATTATCTCGTATGGGGATCAATATGAGATTATGAGAATATAATCTATTTAATGTCGTATCATTCTTCCATAATTAACTTAACTCCCTATAATATTTGAAAAAACATATTCATTACAATGACAATTCACAAGAGGGAAGTAAAAATATTAACCATTAAAGGTTTGAGATAATTAATAATAAAGAAAAAATAAATCCAATATATATATATAGTTATAAAGGAGGAAGAAATAAAAAAAAAAAAATAGAAATCATTATATTAGCTTACAAGAAGGCCAAAGATTATAACTCTGAGAAAACTAAGAATCATGGTGAGAAAACCAAATATCTTATATAAATGATGATCATTTATTTCAAAGTAATTGTCATTCATTATAAAGTATTTTTAACAGTCATTGAATAACCATAACATTAAAGAACATGTTTCATTAAAATATTGCTAGGAAAAATACAATAGAACAAAAACCTAGTGAAGGAAAAAAAGTACATATACTTTATTAGGAATGTCTCGTTAAAAACCTTACCAATAATACTCAATGGGATAAAACATAGATAAAGAAAGAAAAAGTACAGTGTACTAACATCCAATCATGCTCCCCCTCAAATCAATATCCTTGGGATGATGCATTCCAATCTTATATATTAACTTCTTTGAATATTAAGGTTGGTAATAACTTTGTAAATAAATTAGCAAGATTATTATTTAATCATATTTGTTGGACATTAATTCTACTATTCTTCTGAAGCTCATGTGTATAAAAAATGTGTTTAGTTCTATCTCCTATTATATAGCCTCCTTTGATTTGTGTAATGCATCCAGTATTATTTTCAAATAATATTATTGTTTTATTTTTGACAAAAGAGAGCTCACATGATTCTTGAATATAATGGATCATCGATCTTAGTAAATTACATTCACAACTTGCTTCGTGAATTGTAAAATCTTTGAATGATTTGATGAATTAGTTATCATTGTCTGTTTGACAAATCTCCATGAGATAGTAATTTAATTATAGTTAAAGACATACCCGATTTACAATCTGATTTTATGCAGATCTAAAAGATATCGTGCATTTACATATCCAAGTAATTTTTGCTTCAACTCATTTGAGTAGAATAAACTCATTTGTAGTTCCAGTGAGATAGTATAATATGTGTTTGATATTGTTTCAATGTCTTCTCGTTGGAACTAAACTATACCTAGCTAATGAATTAACAGAAAAAAATAAGTACCAATGACACTAAAATATGATATTTTATGAGCAAGTAATTTTTCACCCTTTTTTCAAGATCGAAATGAGTCTTTTTTCCACATCAAGTGATCGGATGATAATATGGTAGATTAATAGATATACTTTATTCATATTAAAATGCTTCAAATTTTTCTTGATATATATTCATTAATGAATCAATACTCCATTTAGAAAATATTCGATCTATAACACGACAAAATTTTATTTTTACAAGATCTTTCATTTCAAATTCTTTCTTTAAATATTCTAGTATTTTGGTAAGCTCTTCAGAAGTTCCAATAAAAATTAAATCATCAACATAAACAACAATAAATATAAATTCTATTTCTGATTCCTTGATAAAAACACATTTACATATAGTATTATTTATATACTCTTCTTTTAGTAAATATTCACTAAGTCAATTGTATCACATACGTTCAGATTATTTTAATCCATACAAAGTTAATTGCAACTTTATTTAGTATATGCTATGAGGTTTTATATTGACTATTTCAAGCAACTTAAATCCTTTTGAAATTTTTATGTGTATATCATTACTATCTATGAATTCATATAAATATGCAGTAATAACATCCATTAGACTCATATATAGACCTTCACATACTGCTATGCTTATCAAAAATTTAAATATGATTGCGTTCATAACAAGCGAATATGTTTCTTCATAGTCGCTACAAAGTCTTTGTGAGAAATCTTGAATTACTAATCATGTCTTATATATTATGATATTATGTATCTCATTTTACTTTCGTATAAATATCTATTTGTACCCAACAAGCTTGATGCTTGTAGGTATGTGGACTACATGTTCAAACACTTATTTTATTAATTAATGTAATTCAACCTGCATAGTCTCTTTTTATTTTAGCCAATAATTTCTATCTATATTTATATATATTTTATAGTTCAGGATCATCATCATTTTGTATGATGTTTGAAAGCATTTGAAAAACAAAGATGTAATCCACAACAAAATTATTTCAAACTTATTTTTTAACTTTATGCACATAATTTAGTAAGATCATATAACTTTCAGGTATATTTACCTCTTCTAGAAAAATTTTTCGTTTTGCACATCATCGAATGTTTGTGGTTAAATGTACCTCTGCAAAGATAATTTTCTTTACTTTTGTTCTCCTATTCCGAGGAGCTACGTCTGTCTTTTAACCCAATTGATCTCTCACCCTTTAAGTATATTTTAGATTCATTTGTTTTTTTGTCCTTCAAAGTCCTCAATCCACATAGGAGCATTCACAACTGGGATATCTGACTTTGTCACCCCCCTTATATCAACGAATAAATCTGATAATTGATTTGTAAGATTTTATAAATGAATAATTATTTGAACTTAAAGTTCACATTGATTTATATGAGAATCAAAATGAGATAATATTGATGTATTTCAAATAATTTTTCATCATTCTTCTGGAATTGACTTTTATTACCCTAATGAAGAAAATATAATTTTAAAATGTCAATCTACAAATATTACTCTAAAAACATCTCCCACTAAGAGCTCCAGATATCTTATGATAGAAGGCGAATCAAAACCTATGTACAATCCAAGTCTACGTTATGAACCCATTTTGGTATATTGTGGGGGTACAACTTGTATATAAACTTCACAACCAAAAACTAGTAAGTGAGAAATATTTGATTGTTTACCTAGTACAAGTTATGAAGGAATGTATTCATGGTAAGATATTTATTTAATTCTTATTAGACTTGTAGTATGCATAACAACATATCTCCAAGTAGATGCTGGTAAGTTGAACTTCATCAGCAACGGCCTAACTATTAATTAAAGATATTTGATCAAGAAACTTGCTGAATTATTATAGGCATGAACATGAGCAACATGATACTTAATATCTATCTCAATTGACATACAATAATCTTGAGAATTTTTAAAGTAAATTCACTAATATTATAAAGTCCTATTATCTTGATTGATTAATCAGGAAATTATGTTCTTAATTTGATCATTTATGCAAGGAATCTAGCAAAAATAATATTTTTTAAGGAAAGAAAACATATATTATATATATGAGCATCTAGTGAATGCATCGATGAGGAACATAAAATAATAAAAAGGTTCACGTGGTTGATGAATAAGTTAACATATGTCCACGTGTATTTTTTCTAAAAAGACTAACAATGTAGATATTATTTTATTTAATGATAATCTAACTATTAACTTACCTTGTAAATAATGATCACAAAAAAATTTATTGGGCAAAAGAATCTTTTGGTTCTTTAATGGATGCCCATGTGATTTATCTATGATTCACCGTATTGAAAATCCTGGATGACCTAGTCTATTATGTCAAAGAGTAAAAATATTTGGGTCATTGAAATTATAATTTATTACAACATATAACTCAATTGGCATTATAGTCGTATGGTATAACTCAGAGAAGAATGCTGAGAGCTTTTCCAAAATAATATTATTCTCATAAATTATAGAGGTAATATATAAACATTCATTATTACCTTAAATTCATAATTTAAATATGATATTCATTTTGGTAGATATCTTTAAAATTAAGTAAATTTTGTATTATTTTGCTAGAATATAATGCACAATTAATATGAAATCTAATTTTATTTGGTAGCATTATATTTATTCTTCCAGAGCCTTCAATTAAATCTGATATACCAGAGATGATACTTACATAGGAATTTATTGCAATAAAATTTATAAAATATATATTTTTTTCTCAAATAATTGTATGCATAATTGCGCATTCAACCAGACATATATCATTAGTATTCATCGTGAAATTCAATAATACACAAATTAAAATAAATATAAATATATAAATAACAAGATGATATTCTTACTAACTCAAAATAAAATACATAGAATTATTTAATATATTTTTTATTTTTATTTTTTATTATTAAAATTATCATTAGGACATTCAAAAAATCCATATCAAAATAAAGCTTGTCAAACCCATTTCTATCAACAAAATTAATTTCAACTATTTTTCTTTTATCATTTAATCATGCTTGTTATAGAATATAGATATATCAGATATTTGGATGTACGACATGTGTGAGACTAGTGACCTTCCATTCTGCATCTGTAGCAAATCTCTTGAGAAGTATTGAAAGGTTTTTTATGTACATTATCTCTATTTTCTTATTTTATCTCACTGTTATTTCATTTTTTTTTTTTTTGTGAAATGAATCTTTCCTTTTCAAGTTGTTAGTATTCATCTTTCCTTTTCTTATTATCATAGTATTGGGAATTCTAGTCTAAACCATGATTACGACCATGTCCACACCCAAGATTGTGAGATGAAATTATATTCATTTAAAGAAATGATTTAGATCCAATTAAATGAGACTAATCATTTTTTATTAGTAGTTCATTATTTTGTTTAGCTACTAGAAAATATGATATTAACTCTAATTATTTAATAAATATACGCTCTCTATATTACTGCTACAAAAGCATATTAGTGGTGTGAAATATTCTGAACATTTTTTCTAGTATGTTTTCATCCATGATTTTGTTTATTTGGACATCGTTAACCTAGAGCTTATTTTAAATAAAGCAGATTTATACTTACTGACTAATTTAAAATATTACAATGTCAAGTACATCCAGTCATAGCAAGATTTATATAAAATCATAATTTTTGAATCTATCATTCAAGCTATTCTATAAGTTGAAAGAATCTATTACAGCGAGATATTCATTTTTTTAGATCCTCATAAAGATAATGCATAAGGAAAATTTGTGCTTTTGCATAGTACTATCGGGACTCTTCATTTCTTCTTTTATAATTTCTCCATGATTCATGAATGTCGAATATATTTCAACATCAAGAATCAATGATAAATAATTTTTATCAAAAATATCAAGTACCACAAACTCAAGTTTTGTGAGATTTGATATTTTGAAAAATTTTTAATATATGAGATAAAAAATAATGATAATATAATTTTATCTTATCTGGAACAAACTCGTGCTAATAATGTGTTATAAAGAAAAAGAAAGAAATAAAAAAAAATATAAATCATTACATTTGATTCTGATTGTGCCTATTTATAAGCTTCCAAGGCCAAAGATTGGGGGAGAATTTGCCTGCCACAATCATGTTTGCTATCTCAATCATGTCCATATCCACACCATTGTCGATGTCCATAAGTGTGGAGAGATGTTATGTTGACTTCAAACAATATCATAAATCCAAAAGGATAAGATTAATAGTTGTTCGGAAAAAACACATTATTATGTTTAGTCACAAAATAATTTGAAATCAATTTTGAATATTTGATAAAATGATAATCTCAATATTGCTACATGAGCAAATTAGAGGCATAAAATATAGCAAATCTTTTCCAGTGTTTGTTCTTTCATAATATTTTTCTCCACCTAATTTTAATTATGAGCTAATTTTGAATAAATTTGAATATTAATCATTAACAAACTTGATAATCTCAAATATATTCGATCATAACGTATTTTTGGAAGCAATATAATCCTTTGGAAATTATACTAATCATTTAACTTAATCTAATGGATGAAATATACTTTGATTACAAGCACTACTTAATCATTCAGTGAAGGAATATTAAATTTGTTTTTTGCAAACCAGCAATGATGCCTTATTTTCTATTTTTTATAGAATTTTCAAAGATCATTTGTTTGAATCTAGTCTAGGTGAATCTTAGCATTCAAAAGGTAAATAAGTAATTTTTGCACGAAATATAAACGTCAACAAACTCTATTTTGCCAAATTTGATATTATCTAAAAACCATGCATATACTAATTCAATTAAATATCTGATAAACATAATTGGAGGACTGATTTTTTTTTTTTTTTTGACTATTTTATTAGGTAAATAATATCACATAAAAATAATTAAGTATATAGATAAATATTTATCTTTATTTTTTTTATTTAATTGTTCTTGTACATGCTCGAGGAATATGATTATTTTTTTCAGAAAAAAAAAACATAAGTTTTGATTTAACTTAGGGCTATGTATTATTTATTTTATAGCTTATTGTTATAAAATATTAATTTTATAACTTTTAGTTATATGATATAATAAAAAAAATAGCAGTTTTATAAACAATTTTTGGTTATGCAAATATTATTTCATCTTTATTATAATAAGCATGCATAAATTATGGCTGTGTATTTTTATTTTTTATCACATAACACCAGGTTATTCATGTACATACAAATAAGATAAGATTAAAAAAAGAGAGTATAAAATAAAAATATAAGCCACTACTTATCTTCGATGTGGAAAAGAAATTTTTTATAACAAAATACTTATCTTTACCAAAGACATTGGAAAACAGTTCAACTTTCAATTCTCATTGGATTTTTTTTTTTTTTTTTTTTTTTTTTTTTGTAAGCACTTGTTAAAGTGTTGTAAAACATATTTTATTAGTCTAGATCTCATATTTATGAGAATTATGAAATATCAGAATTAAATATAACACAAGGACCTTCACTTCATATATAAAACATCAAGGCCTTCATGGATAACTGAGAAGCTATTCATAATTATCCATATTATTTACCACAAAATAATTACTAATTTAAAAAGAAATAAACCTAATGGTGAATTGCTACCAGATATGATGAAATTGAAAATATTGAAATTGAAAATCCTTTCCTCACGCAGAAGAAAAAGAATCAGCATGTTTTGAGTAAGAAAGGACATTATTTATGATCTCATCATCCAAGCGAGACGAACAATGATATTACTGCATCTATCCCTTGGATAATTAATAAAGTCTGGAGCGTGACAGAGCAGACCATACTTTAAGAGTGGTCCTATGACTTGTGTTTCTCTATTTATACATCAATGCGCTACCCTTGTAGGCAAATACAAAGACATAATTTTTCTATTAATAATTTGTCATGCGATAATTATCAAATGGGGAATTCCATGCAAACTGCTCTCAGCACATTAATCCTTGTGCGCTCCACAAAATCGTACAGGACTCTCACGAGCCTGTCAGTTTGGGAGGTGCGTGCACCATATGAAATTGGGTTCGAATTAACCCCGTGATGTCATAACTTATTGGAGGCTGTCCCCCCCCCCCCCCCCCGTAAGAAATATATCTACATGGCTATTTTTTGTTTTATTAAAAAGGAACAAATAAGTTATGACATTAACACCTCTCTAACATCAAATCTAAAAAAATAGCAAGATAAACAGGTCTGCGGCAAGGACACGTCCAAAAGATACCAAATCCAAGATTTATCGGCTAGGAACATATGTAGATTTTGACAGATAGATCATCATTTAAGATTTTATGGGTATATCAAAGATATATATCAATATATACTTTTCACGTGAATGTCAATCAAGGATAGAAATATCGATCAGTAAAAAAGCTTGGATACTTTAATCTCGAGAAGACGAGTTCCATCCATCCCATGGGACGTCGGACACGTTCTCCCTAGATGTTTGCTAGATCACCCACCATGAATATCATTGACATGCCAATGAATCACAACAAATCAACAAATCACCCTCCCATCAATCTCTCCCTACCAATCCCAAGATAGATGCATGCGACAAACTTTCATACTAGTCAATCGTCTTAATAGTTATTACGGCAAAACACATTTAACTTTGAAATTCTTATGAAATCCAATGCATTAGTGATGATCTAAACACATCTAATAATTTATACCATATATTAGCATCTAAAGAAAACAAAATATATTTAGACTAATTAACCCAAAAAAAAAAACCAAAAATTTAAATCACATTAAAGATCAGAATAAAATAATACTAAATCAAAAATTCAAAATATAATTATTTTAGGTTGTAGAAAAAAAAAGATTATTTTATAGATTCAATCAATGATATACATATTAGGGGATTATATTTAGAAAATTATTTCTCAAAATATAAGACATTATTTAATTAGAACATAAAATTCATAAAAAAAAATTACAAAAAATATAAAAAAAAAAAAGAAATGAAATGAAAAACAAAACTATTAGGTCCGATTAGAGGTGTCAAACGGGCCGGCCCAGCACGGCACGGCCCATTTTTCACGTGCCCAGCCGTGCTGCCGTGCCGTGCCGGGCACGGCACGGTCACTGTACCGTGCCGTGCCCGGCACGGCACGGTTTTTTAAATTCGGGCACGGCACGGCCCGCGGGCACGGCACGGCCCGCGGGCACGGCACGGCCCGCGGGCACGGCACGGCCCGCGGGCACGGCACGGCCCGCGGGCACGGCACGGCCCGCGGGCACGGCACGGCCCGCGGGCACGGCACGGCCCGCGGGCACGGCACGGCCCGCGGGCACGGCACGGCCCGCGGGCACGGCACGGCCCGCGGGCACGGCACGGCCCGCGGGCACGGCACGGCCCGCGGGCACGGCACGGCCCGCGGGCACGGCACGGCCCGCGGGCACGGCACGGCCCGCGGGCACGGCACGGCCCGCGGGCACGGCACGGCCCGCGGGCACGGCACGGCCCGCGGGCACGGCACGGCCCGCGGGCACGGCACGGCCCGCGGGCACGGCACGGCCCGCGGGCACGGCACGGCCCGCGGGCACGGCACGGCCCGCGGGCACGGCACGGCCCGCGGGCACGGCACGGCCCGTGGGCACGGCAAGGCCGTGCCGTGCCGGCCCGCTCGGGCACGGGCGCACGGCAAGGCAGGGCAGGCGGGTCGGGGCGGGTCGGGTCTGTTTGGACCCGATCCGCGGTCTTTTTACCGGGGGCGGGGCCCGGTTGGGTCACGAGTCACGACTCAGTGAGTCGTGACCGTGAGTCGTGACTCGTGAGTCGTGACTCGTGAGTCGTGACTCGTGAGTCGTGACTCGTGAGTCGCGACTCACGAGTCACGACTCAGGCACGCGAGCCGGCGTGCCGTGCCAAGGCACGAGCCGTGCCGGGCACGGCCCGGCACGTGGTTTGTTCGGCCGGGCCCGGGCACGTTTTTTTATCGTGCCGGGCCGGCCCAGGCACGGCCGAACCGTGCCGGGCCTCGTGCCGGGCCGGGCCGGCCCGGCCCGTTTGACACCTCTAGGTCCGATGAAATTTTAATTAAAGGTATAGAAATATCAGAAAAAAATTACAATTCAATCACAAGCCATATGATTTAATAGCATTCCCAAGTATCAAAAAAAAAAAAAAAAAAAAAGAAATACCCGGCTCTTACAAATAGTTTTCCAATTACAATCTATTAGAATAAAAACAACGGTCACACTGTGTGAATTAAATATAAATCAAATCAATGATGCAGGATTATACTTTGAGATAGAATCATATGAGAGAAACTTAGATATGTAACGAAAATATTATAAAAGTAATTATCCTGCTTGGACTATTTATACAACTGAAATATGACGGGATTCTCAATGCGACGTGACAGGACCCAAAATGGCAGCCCGCCCAAGCCAAGTTTGGCACTGGCCAAAATTCATGCTTAGGCACAAGCACCGACATCAAATTTAGCATAGAATAAATAATAATAATTAAAACACAAATGTATCAATCTATTATATAGTATATACTATTTCTAGTCAAATGATGGTCAATCATCATATATTATATTGTAGAACTAATATGATACATTATAAAAACACATAATTATAAAACTAATACCAACACGATACATTAAATCAACATGATACATTAAATCTCATCTAATAAAATATGACGAACAATATACTAAAAACATGATACATTAAATCTCATGCAATCCAAGCTTGGTGAGTAACTAAAATAAAATCAACTTCATTTTCAATAAATCTCACTTTATAAATAAACAATAATTTATAAGAAATTTTTATCAGAAATAATAGCTAGTATGTGACGCTACCATAAAAATTTTAAAAAGAATATATATATATATATATCATTCCGAATATATTTAATTTTTAGGACATGTGGCATTACATAGAACTTGCAATTATGTATCAAAATATTACTAATATCAAAAATAATAATAATTGAAATTTTTTAAATCATAATGATATTCAAAATAGTATTTCTTTCAAAAGGAATATTACTCATTGTGTTGATTTAAATTGAATATTAAAAAAATATTATATTTTTATCAAATATTTCACCATCATTAAGAGCATGCCATATATGATTTTATGACAAATATTTTTAAATAATATAATATTTAAAACAATTTACTAAAAAACTAATACTAGCACAAGTCACCTTAAAACATATCTTAAATAATATACTTAAAAAAAACACGATACTATTAGAATAATATAACACTAAAAATATTAATGTAATAAAACTCTAAAAAATCCATATATTAAATATTCTTACATAATTAATAAAAATAATTGAGATAACTCACATCTCGAATACTCACATCAAAAAAAAAAATAAATAAATAAATACTAAAACACTCAATGTCGAACTGATACGCACAAGTCCACAACATTACGTTTAGAAGAAAAGAAATTAAATTGAGATATTTTCAAAACTTTCATGAGATATTCACTAGTTATTTTATTGTCTGAATATATGTTATATTAATTATTCCATCACAAATCTTTTTTATTACGAAGAAGCAATTCGCTTCTATGTGATTCATCTACTCGTGAAATATAAAATTTGAGATAAAAGATCTCGTCTGACTAGAATAATAAATAGTAGTGACAAAAAATAATTTATATCCAATCTCTTTGAACAGATGACACATTAAAATTATCTCACAAGTAAGTATCATTAACACTATAAACTCTATATATATATTGAATCTGAAAATAATGATCTATCTTTTACTTTTCTACAAGACAATATTACCTTTAATAAAAATGAAAAAACTTTATCACAGACCTCTTCATTATGCATATTAATACTCAACTTCAAATCTAAATATTTAACTAACTTCAAATTCTATGATACCTATAATGAATCTCAAATTATAAAAACTTTTTCACATGTTTCAATTTACGAATAATTAAGTCAAGATAAAATATCAAACAAAACCTATTAAGTAACTAATTATATTTACTATATATGTTATATTAGATCTTGTTATAGTCAAATAATTAATTTTGCATATGATTTTATTATATAAATAATCGAGTCAATTAGATTAATCATATAATAAATAAAATTAATATATTGATCAACAATAATATTTATTAGAGTATAACCCAAGAGATAAAATTCTATAGGAACATCAATTATTTATCTTCTCTATAAAAAAGTAATATTTCTCATATAATAATTCACTTCTATGTCAACAAAATATCTCTCAAACAAAAGAAGTATTCCACACGAAATTATCTCACAAATAGAATATCAATCACATGGATAATTAATAAAATTATATTGCGATCATAACTCTAAAAAAAATAAAGAAAAATAAGTAACACATTTATGTAATTCAAATAAGATGGTTATCTATTAAAAACTTACAAATTAAACTATCAATTACTACATTAGGTCATACATCTAGAGAGGGCTAAGTGGGTCGGATAGCATGGATACGACACCAAACATGGCTCAAATTAGCCATGCTAGGCCAATAAGGCACGGTCAACAACTATACCCAAAAGTAGATCATGCAGGCCCGAGGCACAACTCATATCATGCTAAGCTGGAGTTAGTCATGCCTCATGTCGAGTCAGGCACGATCTACAGGCTTGTCCCATTGCCATGGTTCATAGGCAAGATCATTCTTAATTGGGCAAGGTTGGGTCACGAGGCATGGGTTATAGGTGTTGACATCAAAAGCAAGGGGCATAGCATGTTGTTTTCCTTATCTTTAAAAAATAATAATTTTTTTAAAAATGTTCAGTCATCAGATTTGTTTCCAACTATAACAAGCAAAAAACCAACGATGGTCAGTTTTTGCCCATATATATTTATACCATAGGTAAAAAAGAAATAAATATGAATACAGGTATAACATCTGAATTCAAATTCTTCCTATCCTACTTGAAAAATAAATTATGATAATAGAAAAAAATCTAAAATTTGAGGCCAAATAACATAATAATTTATGAGTCTTCACCAATACAGACTCATATTAAGTTGATAATTAGGACACATGATTACATATGACTTAGACTCTGTATTATGAGAGAGAGAGATAGAGGGAGAGAGAGAGAGAGAGAGAGAGAGGGAAAGAGAAAGAGAGAGAGGGAAAGAGAGAGAGAGATGTACCTAAGTATCTAAAGAAAACCTAACTCACTAAATTCACAAATCTAGTAAAAAATACTTATATCTTCTTTGGGTACTTATTAAGCCTTACATGTCCGCTTATCTCATTCTGAAGATCAATCAAGGACAAAACAAGTACATCTAAAAATTTTAATAAAATAAGTTAAATAGTTTATATTTAAGATCTAAGATCTAAGTTCTGAAAAGGTATAAACAAAAAAAAAACTAAAGAATATATCATCCTACTAATTAGTTAGATTAGAATTAAAATTATACCTCCAAAAATATTTCAATACTCTTATTAATAAAGAGTGTCCAAGAAATATCAATTAAATATGTATTAAATCATGTGTAAATAATAAAAAACTAAAGAATATTTCCTTCAAAAATATTACTATGTTTGAGTGTGCCGACACAAGAAATCATGTGTAATATAGAATCTCATAATTTATACAATAAGTATTAAATCAGTCCAACATATATTATAATATATTGTCACTACTTAATTTTTAAATATTTTTATTAAATTAATTATTTTATTATTTCATGAAAAAATTTAAAATAAAAAATATATATTCTCTCTCAAAAAATATATTCATGCATATCTCAAACAAAAATCAATAAAAATAATTAAATATATAAATCACTCTCTAGTCACAATTTATTAGGACCTCATACATTTGAATATATAAAATTAAATAGATCCTTATTAAAGTCAAACTAACATTTAGGACATCAAGTTATAGTAATTTTCTAACCGAACATGCAACACACTCTACAATCTAACTATTCTTAAAAATAAAATAATTTTACCTTGATAAATAATAAAAGAACGAGCTGAAAATATATAAATAAATTATCTAGCACACAAAAAACATATAGAATATCTTATCGTAGAATAGAGAGCATAGAATCATTCATGGTTAACTTCCAATGGAATTATCATGAGAGTTTCTCGATCCTATAAATAAATATCAACAAAAATTAAAAAAAATTAAAATTAAATTATCTATAATGAATAAACTAACATGATAATAAAAAAAACAAACATTAAAATTGAACATTATCAGTACCAATGACTTAAGAATGTTTATCATTAACAATAATAATATTTTCAAAAAAAATTATTAATAAAATAAATAGAATATTATTTCTAGTTATATGAGTGTTTGATCAAATATCGATAATTTAATGATTTATGGTGATGTATAAGTGAAATAACTAATAATACTAAAAAAAGAAAAAAAATATTAATTAGAAATAAATTATTTATACTCTTCTCTAAAAAGTGTAAATATCATAATAGGTGAACTCTAAGATAATATTAGATAATTATGATAGTCGACATGTTTCTATTAATATTATATAAAACTCTTGATCTACTTTTTGAATATAATATTCAACAATTTCCCTAATTTTGTCCAATACTTATAGAGTGGGTGCACTGAATTTTGATTCTCTTCCATCTAACCATGTTATAATTAATCTATTTTCATAATGTACCACAAAATTGTGATTCAAAAAATAAAAAAAAAATTACATCCAATTAAATTTTTTCTTGTGATCACTAATTTTATTTTATTTTTTTTATAAATATAAAAAAACCTCAATTAAAATTTCACCCCAGAAACATAATTGCACACTTTCGTGCACCTTTGTGCTCCGCCAAGCACCACCTAGAGTTTTTATTCAAAAATCAGCTATCCGCCACAACTATGTGGCAATGAACCTGGAACGAAAAAATAATAAATTTTTTTCTTTTGTTTTAACTTAAATTTGATATCATATTAAAATAATATAACATTAAAAATATAAATATAATAATATTGAGAAATTCACACATCAAAATCAAATACTCATCTATAATAAGTAAAAGTTACCAGGACAACACACATGTCAGTTCTCCCATCAAAAATATTAAAAAAAATAAATATAAAAAAAATAAAATTACAACATTTTATTGAATATTACTCATTATAATAGCTAGTATGTGACTAGAGATATCAAATGAGTTGATCAACCTAGAGATTTCATGCAGGCCGGAAGACCAGACACGACACGATGCACGACCCGAATATGCTAGGTGTCAAATGGGTCAGGCACAGCTCGTGGCCCAGCCCGGTTCAATAGTGTCTGGCCTAGCATGGTCTAGAACCATGCTTCGGAAGGACCGGGCCAGGCCCAATCAGGCCAGCCCATGGCACAATTCGTGCAATGATGTGCCGACATGAGTCGTGTCTCATGTCGGACCAGGCACGATTAACAAACACGAATCAAATTTTTTTTAAAAAAAATCTGACCACCCAGCCAAAGGGCGGTCAATTTTAAAAAAAATATTTGGCCACGTGACCGATTGTAATTTGGAAGCTCTTAAGTCGGTCACCCATCGACCATGCACTCGGGATCATGCCATTGTTGGCCATTCGGCACGGTCGCCCACAACCGTGCCACCATTTGGCAGGCAAGAGCAAGGCCATACACACCATGGCGTGCTAGGTCGGTGGACTACGCCACCATGTCGTGCCTGGCACTGCACAAGAATTTAACTGTTGTGCATAGGACAGCACGATGGCACGGCAATGCCTTTGAAAAAAAAGTCATGCCCACACGGCACAGCTCATTTGACACCTCTAGAATCAATCGTGCCCTAAGAAGCACGGACAAGGACACGGACACGGGAATACAACACGGTAAGATACAAAAACACGATAAATTCTAAAAAACTAGGATACATATACGGTTAGGATACGGTATGATAAAAAAAATAAAATTAAAAATAAAAATTATTTTCTTTATAAATATTAGTTATTTTATAAAATAAAATAAAATAAATATATATTTTTTTATTTTATTTTATTTTATAAAATATTATTTATATTTATTTTATTTTATAAAATAATATTTTATAATTATCTTATATTATATAAAAATATATATTTTTTATTTTATAAATAAAAATATTTTATTTTATGTCATCCTTGCATCCCCACAGATAGCGCCCACCCCCTGCCTCCCCCCTCAAATCGCGCCCGCCCCCTGCATCAAGTGGCCAACGTCGCCCATGCGGAGACGTTGGCCACTGGACGTCGTCGGATGTCGGTCACTCTCGGCATGGATACGACAGCCAACGCAACATATGATACGTCACATGGTGTATCGGATACAAATTGCTCAATGATACGCCACCTGACATATCGGACATGAATCCGTGCCGTGTCCGTACCGCGTCCACGTGTCCGACACGTGGACGCTGCCGTAGGAAGCCGTGTCCATGCTTCCTTGATCATGCCTATAAATGAGGCACGCAAGCTTGAAACATGGCTCGTGTCGTGCTAAGTTGGAGCCGATCATACCTCATGTTATGGCCCAGGTGTCAAATGGGTCGAGCCAGCCCTAGCCCGACACGGTTTAGCAGTGCCTGGGCAAGTACGGCACGGTTCAGCGGTGCCTGGGCAAGAACTGCACGCTGCAGTGTCATGCCCGGGCCCATGCCAGGCACACCCTCGACAGCAATTGTGCCATGTCGGGCCGAGAAATTTCAGCCAGCGCTCCGGGCCAGGCACGGCACGAATGACTAGCATGTGGGCACAACACGGGTGACCAAGCACCGCGTGGTCACGACGAGGGGACGACATCCCAACAAGCCGACGTCCAACAGACGAGGCCCAATGAGCCCCAAAAGGATGACAATGACGTGGCAAAACGGTGGCACAGCAACAAGACGGCGTAACGCCAAAACCCTAATTTTTAAAAAAAATTAGGGTTTGACCCTACCCAAACTAGGCTGAACCTGGCAAATTTCAGGCAACGAGCCCGTGCCATGCCACACCACAACCGAACCATGTCAGGTCAAGCCAGGCATGGCACGCCAGCCCGGCAATGCCGGAAAAAAAACAAGGTCGGGCCAGCCCATCCTAGCCCATTTGACACCTTTATGTCAGGTTAGGCATGAACCACTTGCATAGCCCAACAACACAGTCCACTAACAAGGTGATCCATGATAGGACATGAGTAGGTCACGGGTCACTAATCACGCCTTATCGAGTAACCACCCGATAGGGCTAGGTTTTTTTTTAATAAATAATCAAGCAAATCATGTTTAGCTTATGTGGCAATCTTTTTGGGGTTTTCGGGGGCTAAAGCCAGTTGCCAATTATGTTTTCATGTATTGGGTGCCAACAATAAAAGCGACAAGCGTGGCCTATCATTTTTGCTGCATTAAAAAAAATTGTCCATCAAATTATTTCCAATGGCTACAAACTAGATATTCAATGATAATTTGATTTTTGGTCATATAAATTATAAAAAAATTTAAAAGATAAAAATATATAATTTTTTATCTAAAAAAATTTTATAAATAAAAAATAAAAATATATTGAATTTCATCTTTTATTTCTATAATATTTTCCTCTCCTTCTTTTATCAATTTCTCTCTCCTCTACCTTTACTTTTGTATTTGCTATTTTTTTACTGTTAATATATTTAATTTATGCATATGCAATATAAATATAAATTTTGATAGATATTAAAAGTGATACAAAAGAAAGTTGACTACAAAAAAAATAATTAATATTATAGTGCATTTTTTTATTTGTGTAGATTTATTATTAATTTTATTTATAAATTAAAAAATTAAAGATAACAAATAATAATAATAACAATAATATAATTAGCATAAATATGAATAATAATGATAAACCACAAAAAATATTCAAGATCAAGAAATTATTTTCTCTAATAACTTCAACCCAAACATATTTTATTACATAAAAAACAAAAAAGTGGGCACAATTCAGTAGTATATACTTATTTTCAAATGATAAAAAAATTATAAAAGTATGAAAAAAGATTTGAGATAATATATATATTATCAAAAAATATAAACATATAAGAGTGCAAGTGGTACTGACCACCTTAAAAGGCATAGCAATCAATACACTAAAAAATACAAAATATTAGATCTCAAACAAATTCAACCAAGTGGAGAAGTTTATCAAGTTGTATCTAGTTCAGTTTCAATAACCTCTTGTAGATATCACAATAATTTTGAGAGAAAAAATATGCTCAAACTGATTACGATTATGAATCTTCTGATTAAATTTTTAAATGATCCTATGATAATAATTATTATATAGACCTACTTTCAACCTACTTATGATAGAATTTCAATACCAAAATATAAGATTGACAAAATATAGTAGAATCATATTTATAACATCAAATATCTAAAATAATCATGTTGATGCATCATTCACATGGCTCACCACTCACTATATAAATTTAAAATAAAAATTTAATAAAAAAAACTTAAGATTTCCTGAAATCCTTTATTTTCATATTATAGCGCAAGCGAAAAGAAAAATTATTTCTCATATAAGAAAAAATAAGAAATTTATTAAAATATTTTAGATCAGATAACATACAATAGAAATTTAATAGTCTCTTTTATTAAGGAACCTAAATAACAAAAAATTTCAAATAGATATTAGGCAACATTTGAATTACCCCGAGTTGATATTAAAATCATGTATTGACTATCAATACTTAATATCTGATTGTCAATAATAAAAGTAATAAGTTTATTATTAATAATTCTAATTAAAATGTAAATTTTTTTTATTAAATTTCTAAAAATTTTTTATAACATAAAAAACATATATTTATCTATATATACTCTCACACTAGCATTACAGTTAGATGCATGTGCAAAATCAGTAATATGTTATAGCTCTATTATTAAAATATTATTTGACTAATAGTATGAATTATATGATTAAAATTGAAGAAATAAAAAATATTTTAACTAATTTATATGTATAAATCAAGATTACAAATCTGAATATTTCATTCATGAAAAATTAACTAATTTATTTACATATTACAATACTAAATATAATAGTTATAACTAGACTCAAAATACAAAAATAAATATCATATTCAAAGATAATAACTTCTCTATTTAGTTAATTAATTTGTAATAAAATAGATACTTGCATGCATGAAAGATATAAAAGATTCAAAGTTAGACATTCAGTATAAAATACAAGAGTTGATGACAAATAATAATTCAAAAAAATATATATTAAAAATATTAAGATCACAATTAGTAATAGTTTCAAACACATGCATGATGATGATTATTTATATCTACACTACCATAACATAGATATTAAATAATGACACGTGTTATTTTTAATTATTTTTTTTATAAGATATCATATTTGTCATTATTTTTTATTTCTATTATTTGTCATTATATATTTATGATCTTATGTTTTATCATATATTGTATTTGTGTATATATGATATATCATATTCTACTTTTAATTATGAAATAAAATGAATTTTTTTTCATTAAGTACTTATTATTTTTTATTTGAGGTTAATATTAAATAATTTTTAATTACTTATTTTATTTTAATTCATTTAAATATAATATTTCAGTAAATAAAAAATTAAATTTCCAAAATATTTTAAATGAATTTCTACACAATAACCGACATAATCCGGCATGGCCCAACATAGCCTAGCACAACTGACCCAGATGGGTTGTGCGCGTGCCATGGCTGGGCCATAGAAATGGGTCATGCCATCATGGCACGACCTATTTGACATCTCCAAGGCAACCTAGATGCCACCCAGTTTATCAGCCCAAGCACTGCCTAGTTTCATCAACCAAAGCACGACATGCAAGGAGTCATGTTTGGCTGCAAGTTATGTTGAACCATGGCATGGCACATGGCTTGCCTGGACAACAAGCCCACATGCTAAAAAAATTTCAACACAACACAACTCTGCAAGATGGCCCATGGCCACAAGTGCCCAACTTAGCTTGTATTCCATTGGCAAATGAATTTTGCCCACCACAAAATTAAAATTCTCAATTTATGGACGTGTGTCTCATACATCCTTAATTTTATTAATTCAGTTTTAATTTAAATCATGTCATGCTGGTACTAATGCTGATCTGTCATGATAAAATAATTTGATTAAAAAAAAATTTAAGACCTCATTCACACAATCATGCTAGCACATGCCATGGCATTTCCTGATTTGGATTTGCATTTTGCAGTGACCACATCCTCGGAATATGAGCCCATGTGACATGGCCAGCGGATCTTCACACACATGCAAGCACATGACAGCTTAAAAACATTTTTTTTTAAAGAAATTTTGCTTGACCATTGATTTGTAAGTCTAAAAATCTTAAACAAAGACTAACAAAAAAAAAATTATGTCCAATAAGAATATAAGAAAAAATAAAATATATATAATATTTAATGTTTTTTTTTCCACATCAATAAAAAGTCTCTCTAAATGTAAAAAAATACTATTTTTTTTGTATTCAAGATTTATTTTTTCATAAATATTAAAAGTTTGTAATTCACGATGAAGAGTTTTCGATCTGAGAAATCAAGCTTCATGCCCACGGAATTGCAAAAGCCAATACTAACTAGTCTATAAAATCACAAAATATACATTTACTATTTAATTTCTTATTTATTTCAAAAAGTAGAAATAAAATTAAAAATTAAAAATAACTAGTGATTATAATGAAAAGTAAATTAATATTATAAAAGAATTTGATATTTATAACAATAGTATAATCAAATAGTCCGAGACTAGTTGATCTCACAATCAATGATTAACATAGACACCTAAAAAATCTAAATTAAATAAATGAATATCTCAAGTTTTAAATTATGTTAACATAATTGACAATTAAAATTATTAGAGGAACAAAAAATATTTAATTCAATGCAAGTATTATTAAAAAAATATATATAATTATAAAATTAGTAATAAAATTAAACACATTAAGAGATATGTCGAATCATACTCAAAAAAAAATATAGTATATTAAATACTAAGCAAAATCAACTTTGTAATGAATTTATGAAATTTGAATCAAATTCCTATAAAATAACCATTTTCACATAATATCATAAGTTTACAAAAGAATTATTAGGCTGGTTGTCAGTATGATCAGTAGAATTAATATAATGTTTCAATTAAGTCTTCTACTTCAATTGGTGAAATATCTAATATTAATTCATTGTATATAAAAATATATTTTAATTTGTTTATTAAAGGATACCCAGAATTAATAGTAGAACTGAAATAATAATAAATTATAAATTCAAAAAATAATTAATATATAATGAACTTAAAACATAATAGAGTAATATCAGTAATATCTAATATATATATTAGTCATGATGATATCCTTTTTACAGTTATCATCATCCACTATGATTATAAATAAAGACTAAATAAAAAAATATAAAACTTTTATGATGGACTATTATTATGTTATATATAAGAATTTTATAATAATTTATAAAAATAAAAAATACAAAATAAAACTTCTAATTTAATAATTAATAGTACTTCGAATAATAATATCAATATGAAGATATTTATAAGAATCAAAAAAGATAATCCCCTAACTGATATTAAAAAATGTTAGATATATGTATTATATAATTAACTTAATAATACAATTCAACTTAAAAATAATTCCAACATCATTAAAATAAATTAAAATTTTATTAAAATCTATTAGAATGTCAAAGAAATTACAAGAGGTTTTCAGTTTATATAAGTATCTAGGCCTTAAAAAAAATAATTCTTATTATATTGGATTCAACATACCATGTTTGATGATCCTCTATCATCCACTATTAGAATTCAATATGCCTTACCTTAATAGATTAGATTTTGACGTAAGCTTTTCTTTTTAAAAATATATTAAATTCTTTTATGATATAACTTTGTGTTCGTCAATATATACTTACATCTTACATTACACTTTGGTACATATGCAAGATAAGTAATTTCTTTAAATAATACAAAAATACTTATATTTTGGTGGCATAATTATTGAGATGGAAAAAATATTTAAAATATTAAACTATAATTCCATTTATGTAGTGCTTAACTATCTCAATTAATCTTATGATTATGATCGAAGAAATAAAAAATGCAATGAAATACATATTTAATTGCATTAATCAACTACAAGAATCAAATGGTAAATTTTATTAATAATTAAAATTTTTATTTAAACATTACGAAATTAAATATAATAGTTTTAGAGAATCTCTTAGTATAGGAAATTGATATCATATTCGGAAATGATGACTTATTGATTCAATTAACTAAGAATAAACCATGAAATAGTTCATCGAATAAATACAACTTCCAAGATATTTAAACACTGATTATTACTTTATCTTATCTCATTATGATATGAAAAAATTAGATACATTGAATTGATATAAATCACATAAATCCATATTTCTTGTACAATATAAAATAATATGTGATCTATTGATCCTTCTTGTATCTGGAGTAACATCGAAGTTTATTCTTTCTATGATATAAATATCATTTCTAATAAAGTAAAATAGTATAATTAAATATTATTAAAACTCTATCATACTTAAAGGATTTTAAAAGATGCATAAATCAATATTCATGATAAAGATCATGTTTTACAACTAGATATGAATGATGATTTATATGATAAACATAAAACCTAAAACTATAAAATCACAACCAATCAAAATGAAAATTGGGTAATTTAAATTATTTTGTTTTTACCATTTTATGATTTTTCATTTGTCGGGTTTTTTTTATTTTTTTCAATTTTTAAAAACTTTGTTGTTATCTGATTTTATTTTACAAGTGTCAAAAAGTGTTTGTGTGTGTGTGTGTGTGTGTTTGTGTGTTTATCATTTATGTTATTATGCTAAGTTATGCAATATTTGGTTAATAAATTCAAATTAATATTAATTTTAAATTACTAGAATTTTTCTTTATATATTTAACTTTTTATTCATAATTTTGAATTTCATATACACTTGGTATATACATATACACACTAGGTATATACACATTGTGTATATGTTTTATAAATATTGTGCATATTAGCATATGATTATATATTATCTATATATGTATATACATAATATGTTTTTGTATATATAATATATGTTTTTTGTATATATACAATATGTTTTTGTATATATACAATATGTATATGTATATATACAATATATATATATATATACTTAGTGTGTGTGTGTGTGTATAATAAATATATATATATATATATATATATATATATTGTCTATAAATTCTTAAAATATTGTGTATATATGTATGTACACAGTATATTTGTGTATATACACTACGTATAAAGGTGTTAAGTAGGCCTGGCAGCCATGGCACGGCCAAACTGAGCCGTGCCTGGCCCAGCACGATACAGTTCAGAACTGCCTGGCCCTGTGCGTGCCAGCTTGAGGCACGGTTCATGCCATTCTCGACAAAGGGGTGTTGGGCCTCATGTCAGGCAAAGCACAACCCAACTTCCTGGCCCGAGGCATAGTCCAGCAACATTGTCATGTACCATACCCCTAAAATTATGCCAGGTTTTGGGCACAGTCCAATTGGATTGCACCCGATCCATCCACTTTTATTTTAAAAAAAATAATTTTTTATTAAAAAAAACCACCCCACTTTTTACACATGGCGTGTTTTTTAAAAATTACCACCACGTGTTTGGATGACGACATCTACATGCGACAATCCAGACCAACAACAGAAAAAGTTTAGCGGAAAGGAAAGAGTGCTTTACTTCGATGCTGCACTTTTTACATGCATGCATATATATGTATATACATATGCATACATGTGTGTGTGTGTGTGAATATAGTATATACATACATATATATATACATATGCATACATATATGTGTGTATGTGTTAATATAGTATATACATATATATGTGTGTGTGCATTTCTATATACATATATACGCATGCATATATATGTAATTAAGTATGCATATGTATATATCTATATATGTGTGTGTGTGTGTGTGTGTGTGTGTAGTTGCCTGAACTAATTCTAAGAATGAGCTACTTAAGTTAATTGCAAGAAGGAGCTACCCAAACTAGTTCTAAGCAATGTTTTCAAAGACATTTTTGAGTGGCACCTTAAGGCACGTCTTAAAGCATGGCTGTCCAAAAAAGCCTCGAGGGATCCCAAAAGAAGCGAATAGCATAAAAAGCATACACATTCTTAGCCGAGGCACATAAAAGACGTAAAAGCATACACCTTCTCCACCTTCTCAGTTAAAATGCCTCACAAATCTTCGTCGTTTGGTTATTAAAATAAAAACTAAAACTGCAATAATATATTTTAAAAAATACTCAAACACTCAAATCTAATCATTTGCTTTTGATATAAAGGAAAAAAAGATAAATAATTTAACTTGTGTAGAAACTTTATTGCCAGAAAATTAGTTTATGTTAGCATTACACCAATGACTGTTGGTCGGAATCAAAGCTTCGTATCTCCTCGCCTCTCGATTTTGGTTGCTCTCTCATCTTCCCTCCTTATAATGCTCTATCGAGTTGTCTTTCTTCCATTTATCATCAGCTACGCTTCTTTCTTTCTCCTATTTTTCTCCCATGTTTTCCACTAGTATGACAAGACATTAACTATGTAGGCTGTGAAGCTTTAATTTATCCCCACTTATTTTTTTTATTTAAGTTTGTAATTAATATATGATAAGGATAAAGACAAAAAAGAAGACTTTATTTTATCAACTTATTTACCTATAATTTTTGAGACTCATCAATAGTAATATTGTTCTCTTTTAATTTTGCACTATTAAATTATCATAGTAAAAACTGTGTAAAAATTAGTTCTCATTGATCATATCACCTAGAGTATATTATTTATAAACAAATAATCATTACACCATCCAGAAAATTATCATTTATTTATGAGATCAAAATCTAATTTTTTTTCTAATATTTTTATAAAATAAGTCCATAATTTTTTGAGCTTAAGTAGGATTATCTTATGTATATGAAATCAGCCGAATATGTTATTTTTATACTTTATTTGATAAAATAATATATAATTTATATGTAATAAACCAAAAAATAAATAAATCATTCAATTATATTTTTTTAATTGAATAAATCTAAAATATCCCTAAATTTATATAAATTTCAAAATAATGTATAATTTATATGATAAAAAAATTAAATAATTTTCTAGAATGATATAATTTAGTTTGATATATACATCCAAATTTCGCAAAAAAAAATTAATTTGTTAAAAAATACCAACAATTTCAGTCTATAATTTAATTGAATAAATTAGATTATATAATTTATAAAATAATTTATAATTATATATTCAATTGTCTTTTTAATTTGTTAAATCTAAAATATTCCTACATAGTATTCAATTATATCTTTATAATTTTTAAATAAATTATATTTTGATTATTATTATTATTGTTTTTTAGAATGAGTTCCATTTATTTTAAGAACTTATAATATTTATACCATATTAATAATTTATACTAGGTATAAGCGGAGGCAAAGACAAAGAAGAGTTTAATTTTATACCAATTAATGAAGATGAAGATTTATATGAAATAGAAATATATAATAGTGGACATTTTCTTATTTTTGATATATTGGATAAAGATAATAATTCCCTTGGAGAAGAAAATTAAAATTAAAATAATTTACTCTAATTTTTATTTCATGACTTTGTTATAATTTTTTATTAAAATTTAAAATTATTAATATAGTTAAATCTATTTTTTATTTTATGACTTTGTTATGATTTTTTGTGAAAGTAGTAAACTAATATATAATTTTTATTATTCTAATAAAATATTTTTATATTTTATTTATGCTATTTTATTTTACATATTTAAAAATATTATTTATTTATATATTGTGATACTCAAAAAACTTATGTCTTAACGTCTCGAAACTTATATATTGCCTCACAAACACAAAAATATCTCACCTTACTCTTTTATCTTTTAAAACTTTGGTTCTAAGAACGAGCTGCCCAAGCTAGTTCCAAAAATGAGCTAGCCAAGCTAGTTCCAATAACAAGTTTCCCAAGCTCATTCCACGAATGAGCTGGATGAGCTCATTTCATGAACGAGCTGCAATAGCTCTCAACAAGAAGAGGTGAAGTGTGCTTGTGCAAGGGGCACCATTTTCTAGCACCTCCAACACCTTTCAAAAATGGTCACCCCTAGCCACAAGAGAGGCATTGTTGCAAGTGCTTCATGGTGCATGTGCTTTCGGCGTGCACAAAGCATGCATTTAATAACTATAATAATACGTCTCTCACTAATATGATCATGATGATAAAGTTACAGGTAAGATGATTTCAAATTATCTTTCTTTTCTTTTATTATCATGGACATTTAAAATTAAATTAGATACATTTAATATATATATATATATATATTTATTTATTTATTTATTTATTTCATTGCATAGCATATCACTTGCACAATGAATATCATTCAAAATGAAAAAACAACTATAATTACTAAAAGTCAAATAAAAATTATTCTTATTCAAATAAGAAACATAAATAACATATTTTGTCAATGCAAGTACATAATAGCAATCATCTAAATTTAAAACAATTATTGTTATATTTCCAACAAGCAAGTAAGACACTCTCTTGCTTAGTTGTCTATTGTTCCTTATGCCTTATATATCAGCATATATATGTGAACCATATGCAATATCTATTACTCAAATTATTAGAAATAATGTTAACCTCAATGACATACATAAATGAACTAGGTGGAGCATATGACGCATTCTTCTTTAATGACTCCAAAGAGGCAAAGTAATTTCTTTTCTAATGGTAATCTTTGTTGTAATAAAAACAAGTTCGTTTTAGGGCAGTCTTTTTGATCTTCTTGGTCACGCCTCTCATAATTATTATTCTTCTTTTTTTTATAACTTAAATATTCCACTAGTAACATAGACTTACACTCCTTTCTCAGAGAAAATTCAATTATCTTAAGCATATTGATAAGCTCAAAAATGATGAACAAGATATTGTTGATCTTATAGTTAAGTATAAATTATGCAAAATTATCAATCAAATTAGTCAAAATTAAGTCTCATGATCTGTAATGAATCCCAATTGTACCAATCTTTCAATAATGAATATACTCATTCATCTTCAAAGCATATTACATTAAAGATCTCTCCTCGACCATTTTAGGGCGAAAGAACAGCATAGAAACCTCAAACTATTTATTTAGATCTAGCATGATCATCAAAGAGATCCCTCAAATAAAAGATAATGTTATTGACATCCATAACCTCGTGTTACTTCTGAAGCTCATGTGACATTGTAGCAAGCATGATATACCCCACCATCTTACTATCATATAAATGCTTCTGATAAGTTTTCTAAGCCTCTTTAGAAGTATCAGCAACTAGGGATTTGGGAAGTGACTCAGCCAAGACAGACTATCTTTTATGTCTTGAAAACTATTCCCAACTTTCTAAGACAGTGTAAAGAGTTTTGTCTTGTAAATTTATTTATATTCAATATTAATCATAAGTTTATGTATGATGACATGATAATAATTCTAGCAATATTTTATAAAAAGAACATGTTAGATTTATAGATTATAATGCATGAATATTAGGTTTTTACTAATACATATTATAACTTATTTTATTCTATTATGAACTCATATCCCTCACTATAAATTCTAGAAAACTTATATAAAATGTTCTCCTAATTGATCGATATCTAATATCACCAAATTAACTGTTTATTTGCCCAACAAGCCACCTTTAGTCAATTAGTAGGTATCTAATCCTTATAAATTGCATCATTATGCAGCTATCAAATGTAATACTATCAATTGTTCATATATATAAATAATTATTGGATTATCAACTCTAAATGTATGTACATCTCATGTACACTCACCCACCATCTCCATTTATTTTAACCTTAAGTTTGCTCAACAAGTTTATGTTTTTAGTTAAAGGCAACATACAAATTAATTTCCAGGTTTAAATATATTCTTGTAGTGTAGGGCAGGCTTAAGTTTATCCAACGCCTTATACTCCAAAAAAAATCTTGTTCTTACCATATTAATGGAAGACAAACTTTAAGATTATTTATTGAGGGATTTCTTAATTTTAGTTTCATCATTATTTTAAGCATATAATTATATATTTATTCATTACATGAAATACAAAATACAGTTACTCTAGCTATGGCATAATTATTGATATTCTAGAATAAATACCTTGAGCAAAAAAGAATTTATTAAGTCACACCTAGCCATATGCATGAAGTACCATCTAAGAAAGGAAATCAAATTCCTATTCCAGATCTTCTTCTCTATGGTGTTTCCTTGTTGTCATTTGCTCCTTTGTATTTTTAATCTATTCTAGTCCTATGAAACATAATTACATTTATTTTAAAAGGACTTAAAATTATATTTGTGAGAAATTGAGATGAAAAAAAAAAACATTAAAAAAATTGATTCATGGATATGCGAGCCCTATTCACCATAAAAAAAAAATAATCGTGCATATAATGAATCACATTGATCTCAATCCATAATCATTCATTATGTCTTCACACGTCTTTAGAATGCATTCACTGGTGAAAAATATAAAGAAGACAAATAAAGACATCCAAAATATCATTTAAAACTATTGTACAGGTGTTGGAAACCAAACTTACACCCAAAAAAATTACCACAAAATTAAAGCTACTTTTGGCTTTCCAAAACATTTCAACTATTTTGGGTCTTCTAATTCAAATTTATTATGTAGAGGTTCAAACACATTCTAAATGTGTCCTCCTTATAAAATTAATACCATCATCCTCATCAAGCAAACCAATATATCACAAGATTTTCAAAACCCTAGATTTTGGCAAACACTGTGAAAATTTGATTTTGAATGCTTGAATCATATTCAGACTATTTTGGGTGATTATAAACTTTGTTAACAATCCCACGATCATATTTTACGAATAAAAATAAAAAAAAATTATACAAAAAGAATTGGTTCTTTGAAATCCTATATGCTAAATGCATTTTCATTTAAGATTTTCTAACTACATATCATGTAGTTAAAAAAATCTCCAATAAAAATTCACATGATATGCAAAATCAAGATTTGGTGTTAATCAAACATTTATTCAGAATACAGGAGTTTGAAAGAAATATGCTATTTTATTTCTTCACTTTCTAAAAGGTAGGTGTGTGACAACTCAAGCTCCTAGGGTACTATTTATACATCCTTCTTACTCTTGATAAAATGATCAAAAAAAAAAAAGCATGCTTAAGTTGGTGGAGCGACTACCAGTTAGCCAAGCCTTAGGACTCGCACATCATGGGCTAGTAGCCCGTTTGCAGGCCCGATCTCTTAAATTCATCCTTGGACTTCATAATCTTTTCAATCCAAAAATAATCAAATCTTAAAGTATTCAACCTCAATTAGCCACTATAATCAATTCTTGTGTTTAGGCAAGTCGTGATTGGTATATACCAACATATCACGACTCCCAATTAGCAGAAGAATCAGTAGTTTGACTACTAATTTTTTTATAGATATTTTCATGCAATACTTTTTCTCACCATTAGTTGTCTCACTCATTTAAGATCATTGACTATGTGTCATCTCAAGCTACATTGACAATGTCACACTTAGACTAAGTATTATTAGTCTTTGTCATCAAGACTTATTACTCAATTACATATACAATTGAAGATTATCTTCATGATATTTTCACCGTCTAGAAATTAATGAGTATTGATCCCCAACAATAAGCTGAGTATATTCTCTTCTCAAGAATGATGAATCATGTATTGTCTACTCAATTATCATCGAATACCTCAAGTTGTAAATAATCATCATCCTACATAAAATAAACAAAATAAAGTTAAGGCATAAAATCAATAACAAAAATATATTTGAGCACCTCAAATCTAAGGATACTTATATTATTATTTTGATTAAGTATCATTGATATTTAAATAAATAATTCATATGATTATCTCATTGTAAGTCATCCAATAGATTTAGCTACTCTTAGTAAATATACACATTTTGACTCTAATCATCTCATGCTTATAGTTTATGAGATTCAATATTTAATCCAATTAAAAAATATAATTTGAGCTAGTCTATCCAGATCAATAATATCAATTATTGTAGATACCATATAATTACAAAAAATTTAGATACTAACATAATTATTCATGATAAAAATATTATCATTATGATCTCGACATAATTTCTTTCATACTATATTGCATACCAAAATTTTCATTAATTACTTTAAAATCATTATTAATTCATATAATAAATAAATACTATATTACTGAAATAAATTTTTATTAATTAATCTAGATCATACAATTAGAGCTAAAGGTAATTACCTTCTAAAGCATTTCATCAATGACTAATAATTTCATGTCTTTAACTATATCATGACAAGAACTTCTGCAAGTGATAGCATATACTAAATTAGATATTTCTCCAATAGGTCTTTGTTGTTTGTCTCATTTACATTGAACTGTTTGAAAATGTATCTAAGAATTGATGATGATAATATGTCTATCATGAGTAATTGTGTGGATTTGAAAGCCAAATAACTATCATATAGTAGAAGTGTAAAGTGGGTCGGGCAGCTCAAGCATTGCCCGAAGCACAGCCCAAATTAGTTGTTTCTAGCATGACATGACACAATCCAAAAATATGCATGAACCAAGGTCGTGTTGGGCCGTGAGTAATAGTGGCTCATGCAGGACGGGCATATTTCTGAGGCACATGACTCAAGTGCTGATGGACTCAAGTGCTGATGGGTCAAAGTACTCGAGCATGAATTTAAAAAAAAAAAATTTGAGTGTGTGCCTCATGGCCATGCCTGTTACAATTTCACATAATAGGTGCCAACACGAAAAACATAAAGCACAACTTGTGGTTTTATGTATCAACAAAGTAACACTTTTTTTTTAAATTCATTATGATCTATAATCATCAGATTTATTTCAAACACTACAGCAAAAATCCAAATGGTCTCAAATATTTACCCTTTTGATATATTAAAAAAACAAAATTTCAAAAAATATATATTCTTTTCATCTAGAAAAACTCTATAAATATTGAAAATTGAATTTTAAAATTACATTCTTTCCGCTCCACTCATCTCTTATTTTCTATTTCTTTATCTTCGCGCTCCTCTCTCTGCTCTTCTAAGTCCTAGAACCTAGCTAGTATTATGAATTCTAAAGTTGTAGAAAGTGAGACACAGACATTTACTCAAATACATTAATGAAGTATAATTACGATTATGATGCATAATTTTTTTTTAGTTTTTAAAATTTTGTTTTTAGTTTATTACATGATATAAAATTCTTAATATAAATTATAAAAATAACAAATAGTGAGTTCAATGATAATAAATTTAACATAAATTTTAATATTAATAACCCGATTGATGTCTCATATTAAAACTAAATTTTCTCTAATGACCTCGACTCAAATTTATTTGCCTAAGAAACTTAAAATTAAATATATTTTGTACTATAGACTTGTTCTAAGAAGCACGGACATGGACATGGACACGGGCACGGGGATACGACACGACAGGATACAGGGACACGGCAAATTTTAAAAAATCAGGATACGGATACGGCTAGGATACGGCATAATAAAAAAATAAAAATAAAAAAAAAATATTAATTATAAATATTATGTATTTTATAAAATTTATTAAATTAAATTAAATTAAAATATTTTATTATATATAATAAACATATATTATTTATTTTATAAAATAAAAATATTTTATTTTATTTTATTTTATAAGATAATATTTATATTTATTTTATTTTATAAGATAATATTTATATTTATTTTATTTTATAAAATAATATTTTATAATTATATTATATAAAAATATATATTTTTTATTTTATTTTATAAAAAAATTTTATTTTATGTCCCTGCCTCTCCCCTCAAGCACGCCCGCCCACCCCTGCCTCTCCCCTCAATCACGCCCACCCACCTTTGCCTCTCCCCTCAATCACGCCCGCCCATGTCTCTCCACTCAATCACGCCCGCCCCTGCCTCTCCCCTCAATCACGCCCGCCCCTGGCTCTCCTCTCAATCACGCCCGCCCGCCCCTGCCTCTCCCCTCAATCACGCCAGTCCCTGCCTCTCCCCTCAAATCGCGCCCGCCCCCTGCCAGTGGCCAATGTTGGCCACCGACGTCGTCGGACGTCGGGCACTATAGACGTGGAAACGGCTGCCGACGCAACCATCCGATACGCCACGTGGCGTATCGGATACGGATTGTGCAATGATACGCCACGTGGCATATCAGACACGTATCCATGCCGTGTCCACGTGTCAAACACGTGGACACGGCTGCAGGCAGCTGTGCCCGTGCTTCCTTTGACTTGTTTTAAAATACTAAAAAATAAAAATTCTAAAAATATCAAAAAAAAAATATCAGTATGATATATATATATATATATATATATATATAAGTAAATATGACATTAAGCACCTTAAAAACATATCGATTACTATATCAAAAAATGTGATATATTAAATCTTAAGTAAACCCAACTTAACATCATAATTTTTTAAGTTGGATTAAGTTTAGTTTCATTGATCTCATTTATATATCACAATGATTTTATAAACAAATATATGACAAACTGATTACGACTATTGATTTTCCGATTAAATTTTTAAAAAATCATAAAATAATCAATATTATGTCAATTTATTTCTAACTTACATTTCATAGGATTCCTAAATTAATTAGTAGGAATGATAAAATAAAATATTATAATTTAGAAAAAATAAATAATTAAAAAAATTTAGAAAATATAAGTGATATTCATGTCATACAATATCTGGACTCATCGTGACAAAGCATCATTCGTATGCATTAGTGCTCACTTTATAGATTTAAAATAAAAATTTTATTAAATTTTAATATTTCCTAGAATTTTCAATCATCACGATTGCCCAATTATATATGCATGTATAATAAGAATTTTTTAAAAATATGATATTTATAATAAAATATTTAATATAACATTCAATAATACTTTTAATAATGAAATAGTCATTAATATGTTTGTTAGAACTATTAAAGATGAATCATTAAGTAAAATTTTTTATATTAAATATATTTAACATATAATCACCCTAATAGCCAAGGATATTTGCATGACTACATCTGTATCCACACTACAATAATACAAACACCAATAAATGATAATATCTCATAATATTTTAATTATTTTTATTATATGATACAATATTTTTTTATTTTTTTATTTTTGCCGAGTATATTTCATGTTATATTATTTATCATATTGGTATAATACTTACAAATTATTTTTTTTATTTGAGCAATTTTTCATTTTTAAATTGCATACAAATAAAATTAAATTTCATAATATTTTAACTAAGCACATAAATATAAAATTAAAATTTTAAAATATTTTCATTTGGACATGACCCAGCATAACCCGACTCGAATATGCCGACGACGGGCCAAACAGATCATGCCAAGCCTATTAAATATGTCAATTCATGCCTAGCATAGCACGATGACACGATCAAGTCACATATAAATTAGTCATGACGACATAGCATAACCCGTTTGATACCTCTACCCCATTGCAAATATCAAAAATATCATACCAAAAAATCACTATATTTACCTCTCACAATCACACTTCTCTCCATTAAAAATGCTTCCAAGAAATATGTAACTAGTGTGTGAAATAAATAAAATGAGTGACTACATTCTCAGACTCTCTAGACTCCTCCAATCTCAATTCAAAAAACTATAAAATGGCATCATCATATATCAACATAGTCTAGAATTAATACAATGATATTGCTAGTTCACATAATATATATTACATGTCAAACAAAATGAAAAAAAAAAATAAGACAACCCATCTTAATGAATTGTCACATGAAAATTAATAAGCATGAGTCAATTTATAAACAAATACCCTTTGTCTAATCACCAAGTGGCTTCTTCATCAAATGGTCAAGCTTCCAAAGACTATAAAATCACATCTAAACTCAAATAGCCTATAAAAATAATTTTATTGTCGGAGCATCCACAAATTAATAACAAGGGTTTTGATTTCCTCTATTAATAAAAATATGAATCACACCACAATGCACAATATCATATTGTTTCACACACAATGCTATTCTTTATTTATTCTTCAATAATGTACTTATTGTGCACACAATACAATAAAACTATACCTCAAAGTTTCTTAATCTTACAAATAAATATAAATAAAAGTAAAAATAAAATCAAAATTAAATTATCTAAATAAATAATGTACAAAAAAAAAATTAACATGTCAATCAAAAATAAATATGATATGTAAAAATAAGAAAGATTAAAATTGAATAATAGCATATATAATGAGTTCTGAATATTTAACATTGACGACGAAAATATTTTAAGAAAAAGTAAAAAATATAGAGAATATTATACAATTATCAATAACATGAATATGAACTCATGTATAAATAATAAAGAATTCAAATGTGAGAGTACAGGTAAAATGACTAATAATACTTAAAAAAATTAAAAAATTTATTATTATCTTAAAGATAAGTTTTATATCATCTTCTCTGATAAATATCAGTGTTATAATAAACAAACTCTACGAGGACTCTAGTTGGATTTTATAGTTAACATATCTCTTTTAGTATTGTATAAAACTCTCAATCTATACTCACAATATAAGTAGTTTAGTTTAATTATGATCAAAAAATTAAAATTTACTATATTTTCATGTCTAATAGGTCAACAACAATATTTGTGTTAATAAAATGATCAATATTAAAATAAAATAGATTATTAGATAAAGCACAATTTATCAATTCAAACCAAGAAAGAATATCTATTGCATACTTACTTCAAGTTAACATCCTACATCACCAAAATTTATCATTTTTAATACTAAGAAAATACTTGAAAAATCCATGTAATTTTTTTATTTGTTATTGTTGCAATATTATAATTTTAGTTTACTTTTCATATTTTTTTATTAGAGAACCAGCTATGTGAAATGTCTCAATGACATTTATCCATTATATAAAAGTCTGAATTAAATATTATTTATCATTAAATATTTATTTTTTTACAATTTAATTTGTAATATTATATTAGAGCAAAGTTATGTATGTGGATAAGAGTTTACAAATGCTAGAAGAGACGCACGTGGTTTGGTACAACAGTGTTTGTAAAGGAATTAATATATATTATCACATCAAAAATAGAGTTCTACTTCAGCATACTCATTATAGAATGATAAATCACACCAAAAATAATTAGATATTATTTTCAAAAAAAAAAAAGATAATTTTATGTCATAATAAAAGATATATTTTTTTAGATATCAATGATTATTTGACTAGTAGTCTCACTTCAGACTCCTAGATTATAATACATGAGCAAAAGTTTATATCATTAAAAAAAACCGTATTTTTTATGTTGTTTTTTTTTTCTAAAAAAAATTTTATAGCCCGAGTCATTATTTCTTCTTCATGTAAAGCTAAAAGTGTCAAACAACTCATATCATGTCAACATAGCCCATTGTAGTATGGCACAATCATGGCGCCATGTAGTACCAAACACATTAGAACCAAACAACCAACCCAGCACGACATAGTTGGCCCACAAAGTGCCATAGGATAGCACAATCTTGAATTGTGCTCTGGTAGGGCTAGGCACTGCTCAACCGACTAGAGGTGACAAACAAGCAAGATGGTCAAACGGCCTAAGCACAGCCTGCTGTCCAGCCCGATTCGACGATGCCTGGCCCAACATGGTCTAGAACTGTGCCTCTGGTCGGGCCAGGCCACCCCATAGCACAATTCATGTCGTGCTGGGCCAGCATGAGCTGTGCCTCATGCCAGACTAGGCATGACGAGTGTGCCTAGCTTGGCGACAATGTAAACTAGCCCAAGTGGTCCAATTTTTTTAAAATAATCTATAACATGACCAAATGTATTTTGTCAGCCCATAAGTTGGCCACCCATCATGCACCAAGTAACGAGGCATGATCGGGCACGACCATGTACTTGGCCATACCACCATGTCATGCTGTACCAGTAAACCACGTCATCGTGCAGTGTCGTGCATGGCACGTCATATTGGCATGACCATGCCTTGAAAAAATAGTCGTGCAAACATAGCACGCCACATGGCCCGTTTGACACCTCTATAACCGGTCATGCCATGGGTCATGCCCGAGTCACTCAGCATGGTTGATTGTTGACATATCTATATTATGCGTATTCCCAATTTTCATATTAATTTTTACAATGTGATTTATCTTTTTAAATAATTTAACTTTAATTTTGTCTTTAATTTTATTAATATTTTTTAACAATATCAAAAGATTCTGAAAAAAATCCTATTTTAGATTAAACTGCATGGGTTGTACGTTCAATCTTCAGCAACTCTAAATATTTTTTAAGTATTTTAGACTCATTAATTTTGTTTTCACAGCTTGATCACTCAGCACTGATCAAATTAATAATATATTACCTTTGTATTTAGAGAATTTTAATCCTACAAACAAAACATGTCACCTAGAAAAACTCACCAAAAAATCATATCCTACATGTCAAGTTAATTTAAGTAAGGATCATTTGATTTGATACACAAGACATATTATGACCTAATATAAATACAATCAGACAGGAATTTAGGTATTAAATTATTTTTTTTGATAATTACACTAAATATACATGAATATATCTTTTTTATAATAAATCATAATTTTTTTTATTTTTTCAAATTTTTTAGAAAATAATAAAAGCACAAATAAATAAATAAATTACATATTCAAAATTAACAATGCATTAAAATATATGAAAGCTAAATTAATTCTTATTATATGGATTATAAAATTTTACAACATACTTATACTAGTAACTAGTATACCCCAACAAAATGAGATTGTTAAAAAAAATTATCTAATTAAGATAGCCCAGACACTACAGCTTAGAAAGAATATTCTAAATATTTTTAAGAACATATAGTTTTAACTATAATCTATCTCATCAATCGAATAAACTTTTTTGTTCATTCTCAATATAAACCCTTACATATCCTATATCCTAAAATAAGATTATTTAACTTGTCTTAGTTTTTGATATACTTAATTCATTCTCAATTGCTCTACATGATGGAATAAACTATCATCTAAGGCTTTGAGAAGTATTTTCCTTAGATATTTTAGTACCCAAAGATTTTCCATGATCACCTCTCTCTTATTTATAGTCATGCCAGCACTGCCAATTAGTTAAGAGAGGCACTCATTGGCTACTTGTATGATGTTACTTAGATGAAGTCATCATACCTATCAATAATTTCAGATTAATGTTGAGCCTAGAGAAAGTGAGATTTTCCTAGTAACAAGATCTCATTGGTGCTTAAATGACAAAATAATTCACAAGTCTTTACTAGCATAGGCTTATATTGAGTTTGCAACTAGAAAACTTAACTATCCAGGCTTAGAATCTATACTAAAATCGAAAGACATGTCTAACCTTCTCAAAGAAGAGATGAAACTACCGAGGAATCAGATAATCCAGCATCTAGTCTTTTTTTGATCTTAACCTTCCAATCATTTTTCAAAAAAGATAGATGAATTATAATCAACACTTGATATTATAAGTTATCATATTCTCACTTTATTCTTTATTTTTTTTATTATTTCTTCTAATAATACTAGGATATTAAAGTTTTTTTTTTTGAGATATTATCTCATCCAATATAACATTAGACCATGATAGAAGAAATACATGTCTTCCACTCTAATGAGACCTATAAACTAATACCACGACCTTCATTAACATATATTATTGGTTATAGGGGAGTGTTAAATATAAAGACACATTTAGATATATTCAAACATTTTGTGTGAACTATTAGAATATTTACTTTCTAATGATCACCATGTTCTTAATACATATTGTTATTTCTCTTTTAATAATTTACAACTATAGAATATATTAACTAAATATAAAGAATATATTTCTTTATTATGACCTTAAAGAAAACACATGTATGAAAAAATCAGCTTGATTTAGAATAGTATAGTCTAGTGTGATTTACAAATTACAAAAGATATTATATCACCTAAAATAATTATGAAGAGTCTAATTTATAAGATTTTCATTGATTATGACATCATTTGAGTTACATATTGTGTTACTAATTTTTTTATTCTTTCAAAAGAGTCCTAATAATAAAATAATTTTATTTAATTATCTATATGTATGATATTATAAAAAAGAAAAATAATATATTAGAAATCACTTAACTCAAGAAATATCATCAGTCATAATCTTGTAAGTTGTGCGCGTGATACTCTACAAGCATTATCATCTTACATAACTTTGTAGACTCATACTTTTTTGACATAGAGATTACTTATTTTACAAGCGATGTCATCTTATCATATAAAAGATGTGCACGTGTTTCTCTTGTAGAGATTAATCATGTAAGTTGTATTTTAACAAACATTTTAATGATTCAAGTATAAACTTTACTTCGAATATGACTCTTCTAGTTGACTATATTACTTATAATAAAATCATATAAAAAATTAATTATCCAACTATGATCAAAATATGTATAACATATATGATCGTTATAATTAGTTATTTCTTAGATTCTCTTCGGTATGTTCTCCTTAAGGCAACTTTTCACATATTAATACATGTAAAGAATTTCTATGATTTACGATCTCTCTCAGTGAACATGAACACTTACAGCTAGTCTAGTATTCACATATGAATTAGCCATCAACGTGCACTGAAAGCAGATCTATTATATATTTTTAGATTTTTATTGGAGACAATTTTATCTCCTAAAAAAATAAGAAACATTGTTATTTTAAGATTTACTACAAAAATATTATTCTGAGTAAAAATAATAGTTACTCGTAAAATACTTTAGATATGATATTTACTCAAGGATATTGATATGCAATCTATTCTCTCATTATCTTTTATTATAACAGTCAAACAGTGACCTATGAGATATATAGCCTACAATTTAGCATTTCACAAACAACCAAAACATATAAAGATGAAATATTTTTTTTTCAATGAGAAAATTCAAAATATTACTATTATTATAATATATATTCAGACAATAAAATAGGCAACACACATTTTTACAAAAGCTTTAAAGAGGTATTATTTTATCTTTCTTTCCTTTAAGCTTTGGGTCATAGATTTGTATGTATCAATTTGACGAAAAATGTTACAATTTTTTTATTTTGTTATTATTATATTATTACTTTATTTTATTTTATTTTTCATATTTTTGATGGGAGAAATCCATTTGTGTTACACTTTAATCAAATTTGTCTATTATACAAAAAATTAGATTATATGTTATCATTGAGTATTATTTATTTTTTTCAACATTTTAAAAAAAATAATAATAATTACAAATAAGAAATCTCTTAATAATTTTATATAACATGCATAGAAATCTATTTGGAAAAATTATTTTAACTAAAAAAATATTCAATTAATTATCATTCATAATTAAGATGTCTTCTAAATACATCAACAATAATTCAAGTCTATCAAAATCATACCAATAAAAACAAAAATTATAGCTTTACTTTTTTATTTTTAGCATTACCTTTTTATTTCTATATGTGAGCACCTAACATGTAAATTACCTAAATAATATTTTTTATTTGATATTAATGGGTATTGTTAAAAGAGAGAGAGAGAAAGAGAAGAAGAAAACATTTTCATTTTTTTATTTCTAGATTTTTCTTGACCCTCATTATATATTCAACACTCCGCCTCAAGCTGGAGCATATACATCATATACACCAAGCTTGTTACAAATATATTTAATCCTAAGACAACCGAGAGATTTAGTGAAGATATCTACTAGTTGATCATTTGAATTAACAAAACTTGTAGCAACACATCCTAATGCGATCTTCTCTCTAATGAAGTGACAATCAACTTCAATATGCTTGGTCCTTTCATGAAAGACTGGATTGGATGCAATATGTAATGCGTCCTGGTTATCACAGATGAGTTTCATCTCTTCATCCTTTCCAAATCTCAACTCTTGAAGAAGATGTTTCAACCATATGAGTTCACATGTTGTCAAAGCCATGGCTCGATACTCGGCTTCAGCGCTAGATCTAACCACTACATCTTATTTCTTACTCTTCCAAGATATTAGATTACCTCCGATAAAAATACAGTACCCTGAAGTGGAACGTCTATCTGTGGGTGAGCCAGCCCAATCTGCATTTGTGTAACCAACAACCTGAGTATGACCTCTGTTCTTGTACAACACACCTTGTTCTGGTATACTTTTGATATATCGAAGAATGCGGATTACGGCATCCCAATGGCTATCAAATGGTGACTGTAGGAATTAGCTAACAACACTCACAGGAAAAGAAATGTCAGGACGAGTAATGATGAAATAGTTCAATTTACCTACGAGTCGTCGATATCTCCCAGGGTCTCCTAAAGGCTCCCCCTGTCCTGGTACAAGTTTGACATTTGGATCCATAGGTGTGTCTACTGGTTTACAATCTAACATACCGGTATCTTCCAGGATGTCTAAAGTATACTTCCTTTGTGAAATGACCACACCGGAACTAGATTGAGCTATCTCAATTCCCAAGAAATACTTGAGTTTTCTCAAATCTTTGGTCTGAAAGTGGGTAAAAAGATATTGCTTTAGTTTCTGAATATCATCCTGATCACTACGTGTAATGACAATGTCATCCACATAAACAACCGGATAAATACACTGCCCCAAGGAATTATGATGATAGAAAACTGAATGGTCTGTTGTACTGCGAAGCATGCCAAACTCTTGAATAACAGAACTAAAACGATCAAACCATGCTCGAGAAGATTGTTTCAAACCATATAGAGAACGGCATAACTTGCAAATTAAACCAGACTCCCCCTGAGCAACAAAACGAGGAGGTTGCTCCATATAAACTTCCTCGGCAAGATCACCATGAAGGAAAGCATTTTTAATATCCAACTGATAAAGAGGCCAAGAACACGTAGCAGCCATGGAGAGAAGCAGATGAACAGAAGCAATCTTGACAACAGGGGAAAATGTGTCAGCATAATCAGAACCATAAATCTGAGTATAGCCTTTAGCAACTAAGCGGGCCTTAAGGCAATCAACCTGACCATCAAGACCAACCTTAATTGCATAGACCCAACGACAACCAACTGTAGATTTACCAGAGGGTAAAACAACAAGATCCCAAGTGCCATTAGAGTGTAGAGCAGTCTTTTCATCCACCATTGTCTGTCGCCAGCCTGGATGGGAAAGAGCTTCATGGGTGCTTTTTGGAAGAGAACATAGCAGAGACAAAAGCAGAATAGAGTGAAGATAATCGATGATTACTCAAAAAATTGTAAATAGGATGAGGATTACGAGTAAAGTGATTACCTTTCCGAGTAGCAATGGGTAAGTCATCAGGAGAGGGTGGAGCCGGGGCAGGAGAAGTCAAAGGGATAGGAAGTGAGTCAGCAGGTGCCTCAGCAAATGGGAGAGGAGCATCGACACAAGGGCGACGATGATAAACCTGAAGTGGTCGAGGAAGCACAACATCAGGTGAAGAGACAATGGGAATGGGCAAGACTGCATAAACAGGAAGAGACTCAGAAGTGGTGAAAAAGAATGGTGAGTCCTCAAAGAAAGTAACATCAGCGGAGATAAAGTAACGATGAGTCTCAAGAGAATAACAATAATAACCCTTCTGAAGTCTGGAATATCCCAAGAAGAGACACTTCATGGCTTTGGCTGAAAGCTTGTCCTGTTCAGGAGTGAGAATATGAACAAAGCTAGTACAACCAAAGACACGAGGAGAAAGGAAATAAAGTGGTTGGACAGGGAAGAGAAGGGAATGAGGAATCTGATCATGTAAAACAGAGGAGGGCATAGGATTAATCAAATAACAAGCGGTAAGAACAGCGTCCCCCCAAAAACGAAAAGGAAGATTACTATGGAGGAGGATAATACGAGCTGTCTCAACAAGATGTCGATTCTTGCGCTCAGCTACCCCATTTTGTTGAGGAGTATGAGCACAAGAAGACTGATGAAGAATCCCATGATGAGACATAAATGAAGTAAAGGGGGATAAAAAATATTTCATGACATTGTCACTGCGTAACACACGAATAGAAATATTGAATTGGATCAGGATTTCAGCATAAAATTTCTGGAAAATAGAGAATAACTCAGCTTGATTTTTCATTAAAAATAACCAAGTACATCGAGAATAATCATCAATAAAAGTGACAAAATACTGAAATCATAAAGTAGACGCAGTCCGACAAGGACCCCAAACATCAGTGTGGACAAGCTCAAAAGGAGACTTTGCCCGATTATCCAAATGCTTTGGGAACGAGACACGAGTATGTTTCCCAAGCTGACATGACTCACACGAAAACGACGACAAAGTGAAAAAACGAGGGACCATCTTCTGGAACTTGGAGAGACTAGGGTGGCCCAAACGACTGTGAATGAGGAGAGGAGCATCAGTGAAAATGTAAACTGCAGGAGATGAATCCAATGTGAGGTGATAGAGGCCTTGAGACTCACGTCCTATGCCAATCGTCTTCCCCGTACTCCGATCCTGCAAGGTCAAATTTATCAGAAAAGATAATAGAGCAATTAAGAGTACGAGTGATTTTGCTGATGGAAATAAGATTAAAAGGACATTTAGGAGTATAAAGGACAGAAGTGAGAGGTAGAGAAGGTAGAGGAATGGCCAAACCAATACCTTTAGCCACAGTTTGAGAACCATTAGCTAAGGTAACAGTAGGTAAAGCAGAGGTAGTAGTAATAGAGGAGAAAAGATCCTTATTACCAGATATGTGATCAGAAGCTCCAAAATCTAGAATCCAGTGTCCAAGAGAAGATGTGTGGGTAAGGCAGCCAGAGACATTACCAGGCTGGGCAACAGAGGCAACAAAAGCCTGAGATGCGGAGGAGCTCGGAGGCTGAGGCAGCTGAGAATCAAAAGACTGGACCACATGGGCAGTGCGAAGAGGCCGTCCATGTAACTGATAGCAACGATCACGAGTGTGGCCAAGTTTATTGCAATAGGTGCAATGAGGACATTGGCCCTTACCTCGATTACCACTGCGGCCTCCTTGAGTGGTAGTGTGAGAAACTAACACAGAAGAATCTGAAGTGCTATCAGATGGCAAAGTCTGAGTGGACGAGATATGAATGAGGCGAGCAAACACATCATCCATGGACGAAACTGATGAACTGCCAAGAAGCTGATTGCGGACAGGCTCAAGATCCGGACGGAGGCTAATAAGAGTAAGGACCATGAAGAACTTATCAAGCTGTGTTTGTTGAGCCTCAACATCAAAAGTAAGAAGCATCACAGTCAAGAACTCCTCCTTAAGAGAAGCAATCTGGCCAATATAAGTAAATAGATCCAAGTCCTGTTGGCTGAGATGGACAATAGCAAAAGCCATCTTATAAAGACGCTGGATATCATTCGTGTATAATCATTTGGCCTGAGTTCAAAATTTAAAACAAGTTTTGTAGGCCCGAAGATGAAGAAGAATCTTAGGATCAACTGATTACCACAATACACTACATAACTGAGCATCTATCTTCCTTCACTATACACGGTCAACCTCATGGATATCTGTCTCCTGTGTAACCAGGTGATCCTCATATCCTTGACCCATAAACCATAGTTCAACAGAAGCTGACCAGGAAAGATAATTGTCACTACCAACCAATTTTTCTGAAGAAATCATAGGAGATCCAGATATAATAGAGGAAAAAATGAAAGTTTTAACAGCATTATCTACTTTAGATTGATGAGAGCCCTAGTACAACTTCACATTGTGGCGTGGCTGGAGGAGGAAGCGTGTGGACCTTTTTCAGCCGAAACTTTCAGGAGATGGCTGTTGCATGAGAAGTTCTCTCTAGATGAGCATGAAAATGATTATGACCAATTTGGAATACTTATCAGAGTAAAATTCAGACAGGCCGGACAACTTCAGGCTCTCAGTGCTCAGCATCAATCTGGAGGGGAGCGTTCTGTTTCAACTATCCTCTATCTGGTTTCTCTTCAGGATCTCACAAATTGTCCTTTTAGGGTTGTTGACGAGATTAATCAAGGAATGGACCCTATAAATGAACAGAAAATGTTTTAGCAATTGGTGAGAGCAGCCAGCCAGACGAACACGCCGGTACTCATCTCGAACAGAAGTGTACGCCGGAAGAACCAGCTTGCTAAAAGTCGTGCCTGAATCAATGATGGTTCCGGCGCCAGATGTGGAATTGAAAGCTAGAGCGGTGGGAGGAATGCGTAGAGTGTTCTTGCCAACGCGAATGGCTTGTAGTTTCACGAAATACAAAGAAGGCCGCTTGGAGCTTTTGAGAAATGGAGATCCCCTCTAGATGCTCATTGCGGTGTGGGCGGTGTCGGAAAAAAGACGTCGCCAGGGAAGAATGGTGAGTTCGCCGGAAAGCTTCGGGAGAGAATTAAGTTTTCTCCCCTGGCTCTGATACCATGTTAAAAGAGAGAGAGAAAAAAAAAAAAACCTTTTCATTTTTTTATTTCTGGATTTTTCTTGACCCTCATTATATATTCAACAGGTATTATTATCATGTGATTATCAGAGAGTTTGCAAACCCTAAGAAAGGATTGAATATATGGTTGTGAGTGTGTGCATGTACACATAACACCAAGAACAAAAAAAATCAAAAAACATAAATATATCGATAACTCGATTGATGGATATATTTAGATAGATCAAGATAATAGTTATTAAAGATGTCTAGGGCATACCTAATGCACAAGTGCCATGAAGAGCCAACAAAGGTGCCTTGCCTAGAGTCAGGCACAATCATTTCTAAAAGGGAATAAAGGCCCCAAAAAAAGGTGTGCCTCTCCTTGTGGAATGAGTTGTCACGGCTCATTCTTGGAATGAGTTCATGGAACTCATTCATGAAATGAGGTGAAACAAGCTTTGGTAGCTCGTACTTTGGAACAAGGTTTGGCAGCTTATTTGTTGGAAAGGACTTGATCGGCTTGTTCTTGTTATTGACTTATTAGAATGAGCTTGGGCAGCTCTTTCTTGAAACTAGCTTGAACAGCTAGTTCGTGTGTGTGTGTGTGTGTGTGTGTGTGCATACTTATTTAAATATATATGCATGTGTATATCTGTATATAGGCATGCATATATATATATATATATATATAATATTATATTATATAAACATACATATATGAATATATATATATATATGCATATGTATATACATATATATGCATGCATATTGATATTTATGTGTATATGTCTACATATATGTATTATATTTATACATACATACATATATATATATATGTATATAAATAAATATGCATACATATGTACATATATGTATATGTGTATCCATATATATATGCATAAGTACATATATCTGTATATATATATCCATATACATATATATACATCTACACACATATATATGTGTGTGTGTGTGTGTGTGCTTAGTAAATTATTAAAATTTTATTATTTTTTTGTAACTTCGAATACTAATATTATTGAAAAAATAATAATACTATTTTATTTTTATGTTTGATATATTTTATTTAATTGTATTTCATTAATATATAAAAATAATAAAAAATATTTTATGAAACACATAATTTCTATATATATTGGATTGAGTGTGCATCAAATAAAAAAAGCTTGTGTCATATTAATGCTTTGTCTCTCAATGCTTCAAAAGGCTTTTGAGCCATATTACATCTTGCCCCTCAAATATTATGATCAAGATATATCTATAAATATTTTGATATAAAATATCGATAAGTAATATTATAAAATTAAAATATAATAAATATTTTGAAATCGTAATACAAAAATTAATATATATATATATATATATATATATATATATATTATATAATTAAAGATATAAAATTAAATTATATCATATTAGTCAATATGAAATATTAATTTTGAAATATTATTTACTAATTATAAACATATTACAATTTTTATTTAAATATAGATATTTATAATATTTAGATTTATTGAATATAAAGATAATATTATATTTAATTATATTTTATCATATAAATAAATTTAGAAATTGATATTATTTACTTATTGTGTATATATTAAAAATTATATTTAAACATATATATTTATACTATTCAAATTTATAAAAGATACAATTAATATTTAATTTAATTATATTTTATTATATGATAAATATTAATTTAGATAAATTATATTTTAGTACATTAAAATAAAAAAAATAAAAAAATAACTATTTACTTTTATTATTATATTCAAATAATATTATCATTATGTTACAAATTTAATGCATATTTCCCTCTCTTTATTTCTATTTTGATGTATTAAAACATATTTTTCCTATTAATTTTTATTTTATTTTAATAAATGTGCAATATTAAATTTAATTTTATTTATGTATTAAAGATGTCATTTTAATTATATTATGTTAGAATTATAATAAGGTCAAAAAAAATAATTTTTCAACATATTCAAATTCATTGAATATAAAAATAAAAGTAAATTTAATTATACTATAATATATAACTATTAGTAAATTAACTTAATTCAAATTTAATTTATCATAAAATCAAAATTATTCAAATATATCTAAATATATCTTAGATATATCTCGCTATATTTAGATATATTATATATTTTTTTTGGATATTATAACTATTTTTACAGATACACAAATATATCCATATATATCAATATAGTTGTGATATATCACAAATTTTTGGTAATAATAATAAATTTAACAATTAATGAATATATATATATATATATCCTATGTTGTGTCAATAATAACAAATATAAGATTAGAGGTGTCAACCGGGTTGGGCCGGGCCGGCCCGACATGAGGGATGGCACGGTTCAGCCGTGCCTGGGCCGGCCAGGCACGAGAAAATGCCGTGCCTGGCCCGGCACGGTTCGACCCGTGGCAAGGCACACCGGCACTGGTTCGTCCCTTGTCGGGTGTCCCCCGAGCCTGACCCCGCGAGCGCCCCATGCCCCTCCGGCAAAAAAGACCACGGGTCGGGTCTGATTGGACCCGACCCAAGGACCCACGAGGCCCGAACCGACCCAATTTCCCCCCCCCCCCCAACGAAAAAAAAAATAATAATAATAAATTTAATTTTCAGCCGTTGGATCTCGCCTCCAAAGGCTAGGGGGCAGAATCCAACAGCCATCATGATTCTGCCCCATAAAAAATTAAAAAAAATTATTTTTTAAAAAAATTATTATCTTTAATCTATAAATTTCACCCACATCTCTTTAATATTTATGTTTTTCATAAACATAAATTCTCTCAAATCGTTCAATTTCTCTCTCAAAAATCTTGCCTCTCTCTCGGGACTCGGGATTTCGGAATTCGGCTTGGATTTTCGAGAATCTCAAGTTGAGTTTTGAACTTAGAGCTTGACTGTGGTGCACCGTGCACGTGACCGACCTTTATTGCTTTTACCGGGTAAATTATTTTAAGTTTTTTTAACTTTCTCTCGCTCTCTCTCTCTAGTTTCGCTCTCTAGACCAAAAATAGAAAAAATTAAAATCAATCTTATAGTCTCTAAAAAACTATTCTGAATAACAAAAATCCTAAAAATGACATATAACTGAAACATATTTAAATTTAGAAAATAAAAATATTACACAGAGATTTGAGACTGCTGAAACTTTGGTTTCTCCAGTCGTCTCAACCCAAACTTCTAAAAAACAAAAAACTATGAAGACTTCTGTAGTTTGGACTCATTTTAATATAATAAAACAAAAAAATATTAGGGATGAGGAATAAGAAATGACACAGTGCAAATATTGTATGAGACTTTTAACATGTAAGAGTTCGTTTGGGACAGGGCACCTTAAGAGGCATGCAGAATTATGCACCAAAAAACATAATCCATTAGATCCTAGGCAAACTCAACTTGGCACTGCATTTTTTGAGACTGGACCAAGTTTAGTCACAAAATTTACTCCCTTCATATATTCCAGCGAGTTTGGTAGGAATAGGATGGCCAGACTTATCACATTGATGGGTCTTCCGATCAGATTTCGGAAGATCCAAGTGTAGTGCGCATCATGCAGACATATTTTCAGCATGCTTATCGTAGGATTCCTAGGTCCACAATGAGGAATGACATACTAAAGATATATAAGTTAGAAAAATAAAAAATAATTAATGAATTTATGGCATATAATGGAGTTGTGTCCGTGACGTCCTATATCTGGACAAGTCACGACGAATCATCTTATGCATGTCTCACTAACCACTATGTAGATTCTAAGTTCTTACTGGACTATGAATAAAAAAATTTTAGGATTCTCTGAGATTCTTCACTCTCATGATGGCCCAGCCATTTTTGAGTGCATGATAAAAATCTTTAGGAAATATAAAATTCAAAATAAAATTTTTAGTGTCATATTTGATAACACATCTAATAATAGAGTAACGATCAACATGTTTGTTAGGAATATTAGAGATGCACCATTAGGAGAGATCTTTCATGTCGGACGCACGTGTCACGTGATTAACCTGATTGTTCAAGTGGGTATGAAGGTGTGTTCCCCCGTGTTGGATAATATACGTAATGCACTAAAATATATTATCACTCCTCACAGGCAACAAGAGTTTGTTAGTCTATGTTTGTCTGTGAATCTAAAGAAAACGAAATTCCAATCGGATGTGAGACATCGTTGGAATTACACATACCTAATGTTAGAATCATGTATTAGATACAAACATGTGATATCCGACTACGTCAATAGTAAGAGTGACGAACTTATTATTGATGATACTGACTGGGCTACAGAAATTTCTTTTATGAAATTCCGGAAGATTTTTTATGACACGACGAACATGTGTTCGTCGGTTTATATGCCCACGACTTGCATTGCACTCCGGTACATATGAAATATTAGTAGCATGTTTATGAAGTATCGAGCTGACCCGACACTTAGCCATATGGTTGCAGAGATGGAAATCAAGTACTTGAAGTACTGGTCCACCGTTCCATCTCTTTATTACCTCGCTGCATGCATGGACGCTATGGTTAAGGTGAAAGAGGTAGAAAATACCCTGACCTACATTTTCTCGTGCATGAACCTGGAAGAGCCACCTGAAGAGTTCATTCACGAGAAGTTGACTGACCTATTCACATACTACGATACTAGGTATGGTGGTGGTGGTAGTGAGACTGTGATTACGAACATTAATATCTTATTCGGAGATGACGAATTATCCATTCAGCTAGCGATGGAAAAACATAGGGATGGACCATCACATAGGAGGGAGCTTTCTCGATACTTAGATACTGATTACTGCTCAATCCTATCACATTCTGATACTAAGAATCTTGATATATTACAGTGGTAGAAATCATATGAGTCCACCTTTCCCGTGCTATCGAGGATGGCACGGGATTTACTGACTCCTCCGGTGTCGAGCATAGTATTGGAGTCTGTTTTTTCTGTTATGGTGAACATTATTTCGGATATGAGATTGAGATTACGTCCAGATACTGTTGAGGCCTTGGCTTGTTTGAAGGATTGAGAAGATTCGAGGTTTAACATTCATGATCGTGCTAGAGCTGGGACTAGGACAGAGATGGCAGCCGCATTCACTACAATAGCGGAAGAGTTGATTGCTGATGATGATGATCCATATGATATTAATCTTGATGTTGCGGCTGATGATACTCATGATACGCCGATTGATGATTTATGATGATCTACTGTTTTTTGATTTCGATGTTTTATTTTTTATTGATTGTACGTTTTATTTATACGTTATATTGAAACTGTAATTTATTTGGTTCGGACATTCGATATCAAATGACTAATTGGTCATTTTTTATTTGAGTTGTTTATTTTTTTTTTAATTTTTATTTTTTTTAACAAAATGTATTGATTTATTTATTTTTTTGTTTTAATTTTCCATTTAAAAATTTATAACTATATTATATAATTCTAATAAATTTTAAACTAATTTTATATTACATTATAAAAAAAATTTTAAACTTTGCTATTTTAATAAATTTTAACATTTTTCATATTATAAATATATAATATTATATATTATCTAAAATTTTATATATAATTTTATAATTATATAAATAAAAAATTATTTTAAAAAAAAATTACTGGCCCGTACGGCCATGTCGGGCCCGAGGGGGCCGGCATGGCCTGCCGTGCCTGCGGGCCATGTCAGGCCCAGCTTTTTTAAACCGTGCCTGGCCAGGCACAAAGGCATGCTCGTGCCCAAAAAAATGGGCAGGCCCGGCCCGTTTGACACCTCTATATAAGATATATCTTGGATATAACGAGGTTATATTCAAATATTTTCATCCTTGTGTGACACGAAATGATATCACATGATAATGTGGTTCGTGGTAGCATGTAGAACAATGTGTATATCTAATGTAACAATATGGTACAATGGGTGTAGCTATGTAGTGTAATAGTGCATTTGATTTTGTTTGTATAGTGAACATCAAATAGTGCAATGTAATGTGATGCAGTATGGTATTTGCAATGTAATGTGATGCAGTATGGTATTTGCAATGTGATGTCGTACATTGTGTGGTGTTATGTGCAAAGTGGTGCAGTGAGCAATTGTGTAGAATGGTGTGCAACATGTGTGGTAGTTATGCAATGTGGTGTGCAATATGTTTCACGTGTGATAATGTGGTGTGCAATATGTTTCACATGTGATAATGTGATGTGGTTGTGGTGCTCCTTACCCATGGTATGAAATAGACAAAGACTCATTAGAGAAACATCTCACACTGCTTACCTTGGAAACATGAGAAGCATTAGTCGTGAAAAATAGAAAAAAAGACATTAGATTCTTAGTATAGTATGCACGTTATAGAAAATGTTGACATACAAGAGATAGATAATGGCAATAATTTCCATTGGAAAGATCAAATACACCACAGATTATTTGGCAACCTAGGCAGCTAAAGGGTCTATTTAATGGTCCTCTAATAATTCCCACATGACACTTAGTAGAGAAAAATATGTAAAATGGATCAGTAATAAAATCGCAATAAATAATTATCATTATCAATGTATTATAACTATTATAATTCGTATTCTCTCTTATTCTTTAATTAACTCATGAACAAACAATCACATCATAGATAATTATATTTTACTTACTATTTTCTCTTAACATTCTTTTAATATTATTATAGTTAATGATAAATTATTTAAAAATATGTATTATAATGATATTCAAACTTGGTACTTTATTTGTTTCTCATATTCAATTTGTTTCTAATTTTTTATATAATTTTTTAATAAATTATTTTGTTAAACAAATTAATTATGACATTAATACTTGTTTGAGTATGACTAATTCACAACTTAACAATTCACAACTTGGTCATTCACCTTTGACTAAGTTGATAATTTATGATATCAAAATAGAAATATCTTTATGTTAAACTGTGATGCATGTCAAATAGAAAAGCATAATAGAACTACATATATTATCCATCAAACCTATATAAGTAAGAATTCAATTGATATGATTCACTCAGATATTAAGAGACCTAATAAAATTAAGATTCAAGGTAACTTAAAAAAATTTATTACATTTATTGATAATTACAATCATTTTACTTATTTTATTATTTTTCAGTTATTTTATAAAAAAATTAAAATTCAATTAATAAAAATATAAAATTATTAGAACATAGAACTAACAAAATCTAAGAGTACATATTTAACTATTTCAACACTTGTTATATCAATTATGAGAACTTACATTAGATTTCATTTATCAGCATACTCAAAAATAATAACCAGCTAAGCTCCTTATGAGGGGAGTGGTAATTTGCTTATTCTTGATATGATGTGTGGTGTCCTACTGGACACGAGGTGTTAATCTCTCCAAGAGAGAATAACTTGATGATTTCAACTCAGTAATTATTTGGATATTTTAATTGCATTATGGAAGATATCAAAAATATGTTTTACTTAATAATTTTTATATTGAGTATTTTCTTATTTTTATTTTGGTATAATATATTTTTATTTTTTATCCTTAATAGTTATGAGATTTTATATATTCTTTTTAAGCTTCTTAATTATTCAAGATGACAACACTCTATGTTAAAAAGAATTGAGTACAAGTTATCTTATAATTAGGATTAAGCTTTATCACAAACACTTACAACTAATAATAAGTTTTCTCGAATATTGAAATACTAATTTATAAGTTCTATTAGAGTGAAAGATATTTATCATTTATATTATAATTTATCATCCTAAATGAGATATCACAAAAGAATATTTTGAGTATTCTAGTTCCATCAAGATATCACAATACATATGAAATAATGTTTTCATTTCGAATAAACTCGAAATCGTGGGTGATAAAGTCTCTTGATTCTCAACTCATTCGGAGTTGTAATATGAATTGACTTGAGAGCTACTAACTTGTCTAAACTAGAAAAAGATTTCTTTTGCAAGAAAAATATTCTCTACTATCAATCAATTTATTTGTACATATAATGATTTAAGCAGAGAGTTATTATAGTGCGAATCAATAAGTTTAAAAGTAGCTAAGGAGTGACATTGTATTCTAGCTAGAGGCTTAAGTGGGATTCTAGAAAAGAAATAAAGAGTAACATATCCAAATATCTCTTTTGAATCATTATTTTGTCTAGGCTCACTAAAAAATGAGTCTTAAGAAAAAGTAAATCATTGCTAATAATTAAATATATATATTTTTTAAATATTAAAGTAATAAGAACGATACTTTATTATTTTGGATGTTATCTTATTACATCTTGGGGTAGATGTGTCAAACGGGTCAGGCAGGCCCGGGCTGGCCCGGGCTGGCCCTAGCAGGCCCAATTTTAGGCTGCCCAACAAGACTACCATGTCGGGCTAAGCATGGCACGGCACGGTAACCATGTTGTGCATAGCCCGGCACGGTTACTTTGGAGGTCTGGCCCAGCACGGGCTCGTGCCCCTGAAAACCACTTGGTTCGGCCTAGTTTGGGTCGGACATAACCCTAATTTTTTAAAATAATTAGAATTTCGACGGCGTGCCGCCGCACATCTTCACCCTTTCGGGGCTCAGTGAGCCTCACATATTAGGCGTCGACTCGTATTGACCACGTTGGGTGCATGGTCACGCATGTCATGCCCACATGCCTGGCACGGCAAGCCGGGCAAGGGCACGGCACTGCAGCGTGCAGCCAGACCCAAGCACAGCTAAACCATGCCGGGGTCATGCCCATCCCGTTTGACACCTCTATCTTAAGGGAGAGATTAGTAGTAAAATTAATACTCTCAAAATTTTTGTGAAATAAAAATTGAAAGATTTTATAACAAAATAATTTATTTTGTGTGAAAGATTTGAAAAGACATAATGAGAAATGATAATTAAATATATTCAATTGATCAAATGATTTGTAGTTTAAATCATATTTCCTAGAAATTATTTAGAATATTTTCTTATAAATAAGCATTTGTGTAGCTTCAACTAAATATTTATTATTTATTTCAATAATTTTATTTTTTAAGTATGTTGATATATAAAATCTAATATAAGATCTCATAATTAATATAATAAGTATTGAAATAATTAAATATGTACTCTTAGATTTTGTTAGTTCTATGTTCTAATAATTTAACATTTTAATAAATTGATTTTTATTTTTTTTATAAAATAACTTAAAAATATAAAAAATAAGTAAAATAATTATAATTATCAATAAATATAATAAATTTTTTTAAATTACCTTGAATCTTAATTCTATTAGGTCTCTAAATATCTGAGTGAATCATATCAATTGAATTCTTACTTACATAGGTTTAATGGAAAATTTATGTAGTTCTATTATTCTTTTCTATTAGGTCACAAGTTCAAGTCTCAACGGAGAGTACTGAAGAGAATTCTTATCTGCTCGGTTCTCAGGGGGCCCAAGAGAATTAGGAGGTCCACATAAGTGGGCCAATACTCTAAAGTTATCAAAAAAAAAAGGGTAAGCAAATTAGCAGAGTCAATTGTACTCTTTTATTAGAAATAATAACTAGATTAGGAAAAGAGTATGATAATACAATGTCTAAAGATTTGTTATCTTTGATCGAGTTCTTAAAGGAATAACTTATCCTTGAAAAACATAATATTAGCACTTAAAATAACATTTACCTCTTTTAAGTATCAGAGTCAGAATTTAAATACGCATTATCAAGACAAACATAGATGTGCACCTCATGGCAAGGCATGACAAAATAAACAACCAAAAATCATGTAATCATCTTTTTTCTGTATAAAAAAAGATGATGAATAAAATAAATACAACCAAAAATATTCAATAAATGATTCAATATTCTCTCTCTTTGGCATATGAATTGATTTGAGATACGGTCTAAGATAATAAAAAATAATATTTTTTTGATTAAAAAATTAATGAACAAAACTACTTTTGTTCTAAAACATAAAAGCACACCTCCTATCAAGTAAAAGTATCATAGTCATTTTAACTAGATATTAGTTATTCCTCTTAGTTATAACATCATGTACAAGAGTACAAATATAAAATATCAGATAAATCATTGCGTGCTCTTCAAATAAATAAGAAAAAATATGAGATATGTATTTTAAAAAATTATTATTTCTCAATATATTAATGTTACAATTAAATTGAGTTTTATTTTTTTTAAAATTTTATATAAAAAATTGAAATATTTCATTAAATATTGATAACCATATAAATCAAAAATAATAATCAACAAAGAAAATAAAATATCTCAAACCATCAAACGTGATCCTGAATATCTGAGTGAATCATAGGCAATAGATCCATCATAGTATTCTCCTAACATACTGAATAAAAAGCTTTAGTATATTTTCTTAACAAACATGTTACACAATCAATACACATCACTTATTTGATATTTGACTCTAAAATAATCAACTTCTTCAATAAAAAATATCACAATTAAGAGAGAATCATTAGCAAATCAATAATAAATAATATTTAGAACTCATGTGAATTGAGAAAAACAAATACAATTTATCTCACTCAATCCCTAATAAAACCATTTATATAGTCAAATAATCTTGTATAAAAATATCAAAAGAAAAATAAATATCACAATCTTACAATTTCATAAATTAACTGATAAATTTTATTTTATAACAAAATTCTAATACACAAAATATATATCAAAAGAAATTAATCAAAATTAACATTGTCATGTACCCTAGCTCGAATAATAATGTTATTGATCATGATACTATCAAAGACTCTAAGTTCTATAAAAAATTTAATAAATATGGTTACTTATAACATAGGCATTACCTCCTAAATAAACTATCTAACAATATGGAGTAAGATAAACGAAAAGTACAATTAATATAAAAGTGCTTAATCCATTAGCACTCAAAGAACATGGTATAGAATACACCTAAGAAATTATCAATGTAACATGACTAGTGAACAAATCAAGCCTCTTGGTATGATATTTAGCATCTCTTCAAATTATGCCCCAACCTCTCACAAAAAAACAAGTTATTACTACCTTATTGCCTCTCGGTGTACCTCTGCCAAGTCTTCCAGCTCTCTCATCACTACAATTTGAAAGAGATACCATGATACTACAACTTATCACAACTTTTATCACATTATCTCACTTGCATAACAAAAAAAACAATTTGAAAAATATGTTTACAAGTTCAAATTTGTAAAAAAATAAATGAGCAAAATAGCAAAAGTAAAAAACTATAAATAACATAGATCTAATGACTTGATTTTGGAATATTTGCTTGTGTCAAGCCTCGTTGTTCATGTGTTTAGATTGATTGGTAGTGAAAAAAAAAGGCCCATATAGCCTACCTTTATGAGACAATGGGTAGCCAAGAGCATGATTATAAAGATTTCATAAGAATATAAAGAAGTACAAAGAAGCCATTAAAATCTAAGATGTATGAGATTTAGCTTTATTAACCTTTGCATGTGGAAAAGTACTTTTTAAATCATGAATTTTTCTATAATAAATTGAAATTGAGCATGATATAGACATTATGAGTAACCTATATAAATATATTTAAAAGCTAACAAAAATCATTGTCATGCGAGAATAAGTTATGCCAAAAGTTTGTTTATGCACAAATCCTCAATGTCTTTTTGAGAATGAATTAACTATTAGGATAAAAAAGATTCCACCAAACCAGTTATTTAGTTTTGTTTATTTAAATAATTATATATATATATATATATATATTGCTAAAATATGTTAGATATTTCACTAAATTATTTTTCTTATTTACAGTTAAATGATGGGTTGCATATAAAACTGATGATCCGCATTTGCAAAGATTTGAAATAAAAATTTTAAATCTAACCCGTAACATGCTAGATTGTGAGCGAAATTGATGTTAATTAAAAATGTAAGTTATTAAAATAATTATAAATAATAAAACCTTAAATGTAACAAGTTTAAATTTTAAAAATATTAATGAATGTATATTTATAAATTTATGCAAATTCATAGCAAAAAAAAACTTAATAGACTACCAACACTTGAAAGATTTGATCTACACTACATATAACCAAACCTTGAAATTTAAATATATTATAGATTTGGCCTACATTACATATTCCACTAAATTATAATATCAATTTGAATTATTTAAAAGATATAAATAATAATAAAGAATATTGATTGGAAGAATAGAACATGAGCATTATCATGGAGGTGCAAGAGATAAATTTGTATTTATTAATAATAATTTGCATATGGTGATGTTACTAGAGCTAGTAGATCTAAAGAGACTAGATTTGATACTAGTGCTAGAGCAATCTCAAACTCACGTACAATACCAACAAGACATAGGGGAATAACTTCAAAATATAAAAAAAAAATAATTCTTTTCATAATAGAAACTACAACAATATGACTACCAAGTGTAAAGCTAATAATCCAATAATCTAAAGTTAGTATAACAATGAAGAGTTGCAATATTTGTACAGCTAAATGAAATCAAATATAATTTTCCTCTAAAATAAAATAAACTCAATAGACATATCATACGAAAGTTCCGCATGATTGTGGAGACAATAGTCAGACATAAAATCTATTATGACTAAAGTGTGCTCTTTGATAACTCGTGTGTATACTTTAATATGTTATATATTTCCATCATTAATAAAAATAATATTGTCCTAGAACTATTCCAAATTCTCCATGTTAACCAAAATTAAAAAGATATTAAATATCACACTTTATTGCACATAATACAAGCACCAAAAAACTTACTAATTACCACAAGTTGACAAGTAGTTGTGTATTAGTAACTAACAATTTCTCCTTATCAGCCTTAAAAAATATCTAAAAATAAATGCATCGAATATCACCAACCAATAAAGTATATTCATATTAAAGTAGCCCACAACACAAATTTTTTAGATTTAAATTTTCACCGAATAATTCACCATGGTCCACCATCAAATTCAATAATTTTCTCATTAGTATATGTAATCCAAAAAAGCACATCTCAAGGTTATGCTTTTCAAAAACAAGCTAAATTTTTCCAAAACAATTGAGTCAGCCTAACTCAAACCAACATGAATTAACCCATTCCACCACCAAATTGGGCACCACAAAGACACCAATATTAGTCTCTTTATGGTTGAATAAATTCAAATAATTAAAAAGATAAAAAAAAAGCTTTAAGTTTTTAGGTGAAGTGGAGATGGAGATCATCTCCAGTATATAATACTTCTGCTTTAACATAAAATCTAAAAAATATTAATATCTCAACAGTCATATTTCTAAAATTCAAAAAATATATATTTGATTGATCTCAAATTCAAGATCTACCACTATTAGATATAAATATTTAAAATTTTGTCAAAGCTTGCCCTTTGATAGTTATCTGCAAAACAAAAATTTCTCAGATGATTAATAATCTCAATATTATTCTAGTTCAAACATATTTGCAAAAATATTAAAAACATTTCTCAAATGATTAATCATCAAGACATGACCTTCAAACATAGTTATCTGATGAATTTCAAGGTGATTACTCATTCTTGTAATTTGAAACACTAATATCACTCCAACCTCTCCATTTCTATTTATATAACCAATAAACATTAATTGTTTGGGTTTATAACTAAATTAAAGAAGAATAAATCATGAGAATATGTCAATATAATGAGAGAAGGATGGATAAATCAACTTTATAATATAGTCTAAGATAGTGATAAATCAATTTTTCTTATTAATTGCATCAATAAAAATTGGTCATCAACATATAAACTTGTCAATAATGATAGGGATAAACCACTTTTCTCCCTCCTTTTAGTATGAAGAAGAAATAAGATCAAGCTCTAATAAAATATTTATAAATAAGATCATATCGATTAAAATGCATAAATAATATTTTTAATTACATTAAACATGAACTACAAAAGTATGAATTAACACATATTTTAACACACGCACAAGCAAGCACACAAACAGTGATATCATGTTTATAATACATATGTATAAAAATGTGAAATTTTGGTAAATAATAGATTCATGATAAATCAATTTATAGGGTTGAGAACTTATGTAGTGAAATATACACAAATCATATCAACGCATTGATGATAGAGGTATCAACTAGGTTGAGCGGCTCGTGCCCAACATGAAGCACATGCCCAGTTCAGTCATGCCTGACCCGGCATGACATGGTCCGGAACCATGCTGGGCCGAGGGTAATCAGCCCACGTGTCATGCCATGCACCCAAACCCGACCCAAATGAGCCCGATCCAGCAAGCCCAAGCATGATCCAACCCAAAATAGTTACAAACTAGGCCGGCGGGCCATGTCAAACTGGCTCTGCTGAAGCCATGCTTTTGCCATGCTTGGCACAGCACGATGGCCCAATTGGGCCACATAAAAATGAGCCAGGCATGCATGTTTGACACCTCTAAACCTAAGTGTATAACAAGTACATCAAAGAAAGTCATACACCTAAAAATACTCCTGAATGTAAATAAAAAATAAGTATAATTCAATACATTTAATTCACAAGAAAGATATTTGCTTGGTGCTCTAAGCTTGCACAAAGATATTACAATAAAAAATATATAATATTATAATTTTGTTACTTAGCACAATAACTTATTGAAAATAAATTATAAAAAAATCTAAATAAATGTGTATTAAAATAAAAGACTCAATATTGATATTTTCATATTTTTTGATGCATAATAATATCATTGATCTCAACAATATCAAATATTATATACTCTACAAAAGAAAAAAAAAGAGCAAAAAAGTCTAAAATATTTACTTAGCACAACATTAGTATTGGCCCTTGAACCTATAACTCAAGAAATTAAAAAAGAGAAAATAATAAATATAGAGGTCTCTCAACTAGAGTTGTTAGCTCAAAAGAAATAAGTATACAATATTTTTCCTAAATGAGGGCAACATGACTTGTTGATATACACATGAAAGATCTAAACCTGAGTGAATTTAGTAACTTGCTTTACAGGCTATGAATCTCAAAAATGTTCTTCATAAGTTAGGAAGCAAAATCTAACATCTCTACTAGTGCATCCCATCCTCTCACAAAGAGAGCAAGTCTCTATTTGTTTCTTCCCTCTACAAGCACCTCTCTCAGCTTTATCATTGTCATCATGTAAAGAAATTCTTATAGTAATCCAATTTATCATCACAACTCTTCTTGAACATGATGTAATTGTTGATATTTGAATCACTATTTGATAAATTTCTAATAAAATTGAAAGCATCCTCTCATAAAGAATTTGTATTTATAAAATAATGTATCATTCCACTAATGAATGCAATTACATAATATTGTGAATTTGATTATCAAATCTTCTCGACACAATGAAATTGATCAATATGAATATTACATTATCAATCCTCTAACATAATTTATCCAAGTTACACAATAAGTTATTTCATTCTGATTAATCAATTTATTTATCAATAAGTAATAATATCATATAAATAAAATATTACAAATAAGTTTATCACCATAGCTAAGTCTCAAATGCTCATATGCATATAGTAAGTATTAAATATTTTAGTTATACTCATATCAATCAATTATCACAAATAATATCAATCATCTAATTCAATATTAACGAACTCATCCAATAAGGGTCTCACATATTAATAGCCTAAAAATCAAACTTTCATCAAAGTAGCTTACTACAAATAATTATTCATCTACAATTTCTATTAGGTTATATCCAATAATCCCAAATAGATTATGGCCATCTTACTTAACAAAAACACAAAAAAGAAAATAATAGGATGTATGTGTAATCACCACCATAACTCCATAGCACAACCATAACAAAACCACAACATACTATATAACAAAGCACTACCTTGACATAACATTGCACACAATACAACCCTTAGACACCATAGCACTCTAACAAGAACTACCATGCCAAACTATTGCACACCATAGCACTATAACAAGCACTACAATGACACAACTCTCACACACCATGACACTATGATAGCATCATTACAAGAATCACTACAAAAATCATCATGAAAATCACCATTGTGCCACCACGACACCACCATCACACTTTCACATCACACTATTCATAAAATCACATATGCAACTAAGCATGGAAAATACAACTATACCACAAAATGATGGCACCGCCATTAAAGATATCAAATGCCAATGCATGCTATCGCCGACACTCACAATGCATCACCATGCACATCAGCATATGCCACATGCCATAAGACCCCATAGTTCCCGCTGAAATTTGGATACTATGTTAGAGTTTTGGAAAGAATCAAGCAAAGAGAGAGAATGGGAGAGAGAAAAGGAGAGAGAGAGAAAGATAAATTCTATTTTTTTCATTAAATCAGAAAAAGTTAATACCAAGTGCTATAATACAAATAAAAACACTTAAAATACAATTTAGTAATTTATCAAGATGAAGAAATCAAATAGCTAATGAAATAAACCATCAATGGCTCATATTAAACCCTCCCATTCCCCACAACAAGAGATGATTCAAGCAAACTTATTGATAATTTAAGCAACGTCACTTTACTTCCATCACTCCCCAATGTGTCCAAAGGCTACAAACAACATTACCTACTCATCCGTTAATATATCAAGCATCTTTTGCACAAAATCCTATCCAGCATAACATCTAATTTTAACTCAATTAAGCATGATCCCTCCTGATTTCAATAAACCCATATTTGAAACACCTACCTTAAACTCCACAAACATGATCTGACCTCATTGGTCATTTGTCAAGCTCATCAATCTTTTAAAAACAAGCATCCTACAAGCCACATTCCACAACACCTACACTATATGAATATAATTATTCAACAGCTGATTAACTAAAAAAAATGTGTCATCCCACGGTCCCACTTTTCTAGCAGGACTAACAACCTTAAATTTGAGCTTTTCCACATATTCAAGTCACAATATAGGATTCATGTAAGCCTATCTAAACCATTCGTTCACAAATGAGATGAATGATTAAAGTCTTCAACACTTCAACACGACGACGATGTTTCATGGATACAGACTCTGTGGCAAGAAAGCAGATAAAGATCTTCACGTACACAAATAAAATGCTTCAAATTTAGGGATATGTTAGCATTCTTCTGTTTCCAGGGATTGGTCTTACAGTCCAATCACTCTACGATAAAAACCAGCGTGTTTTACAAAGATTGACCTATATTATACGCGACTCAGGAAAGATTATCTGACCAATTTCATTCAATCGAGGATCAACTAAAAGCAATCAACAAAAGCAAAGTAGAAAGAAGCAACGCCACAATGATCTGAAGAAGCACCTCCAACAAGCCACACAGCAGAACTCGTTTACTCCTATTACGTTCTTTTAACAATTCTATTTTCAAACAATCTACTTCTCTTTGCAGCCCATCGTCCTGCAAATGAGAGATCGATCGATCACCAAGTATTGCTGTAGTTCCTGAGCCAAAATATTAGTGAATAACACACCTCCTTGTGGCTGACGCGGCAACCAACAGATTGTTTAAGATTCAAAAGTAGAATAGCTGCTTTGGCACAACGTAAAGACGCATGCCATTTTTTTGTGTCTTTGTCGCTTTGGTGTTCCCCAACCTCCATTTTTTAGGACTCACGCTATCGCTCCTATAGAAAATTAATATCAATTTTAATTTTTTGAATAATATTAGTAATTCGGATCAAGTATAGCATATGTAAAACCCTAACATCAGTTTGATGGAAAAGGATTGAAGAGATAGAGGAAAAAGTAGACCAGAGACCTCAACATCACAAAGGGGCTTAACAAACCAATGGCAAGGCTGAGAATCTGACCAAAATTCAAAACATATCAATTATCAATCCAAGAATGACTATCTAGTGCATGAAAAGAGCCCAACACATATTTGGTGGAAGAAACGTCTATCACTACAAGGACCAAAACAGAAATATTCAAATCTCACATTCACATGAAAATCATATAAATTTGTTTAATCATTACCAACTGTATTTTTATAAAGTAGAAAAAAAATTGTTCTTGCTTATTATATTGGGGGAATTATGTTTTGGGGTGATATCCCATAAAAATTTAAGAATTTTAAACTTATCTTTTTAAGTTTAAAAAAAAATCACCAATATCTAAAAATATTTAAATTTAGTGTATTCTATTACCTTTATCCTAAACTACCCTCGGGCTCTCCCATTAGCACTCGCCCTCTCCCATCGAGCTCGATGGAGCTTGACAACGAGCTCCATTGATCTCTTAGAGCTCATTGTCGTGCTCCTGGAGTTTGACCTATAGCTCCTTCGAACTCCAGGAGCTTGGCGTCATCCTTGTTCGAGTTCCTCGAACTCTACCGAGGACTCTTTCGAGCCCCTGGAGATGGATCGACGAGCTCGACGGAGCCATCGGTCGAGCTCCTTCAAGCTCCAGGTGCTCGGTGACGAGCTCGGCTCCGAGCTCCTTCGAGTTACTTTGAGCTCCATGAGCTCGACCGAGAGTTGCGACGAGCTCCTGGAGCTCGACGATGACTCCACGAATGAGCTCATTGAGACAGGCGAGGGGGTGGTATGAGGACGTGGGCGAGGGCGGTGGGTAATGACGTGGGCGAGGGCATGGGGGAGGGGCGAGGGCGAGGACGAGGGCGGGGGGCGAGGACATGGGCGAGGGCGTGGGCAAGGAGCGAGGGCGTCGGCGAGGGCGAGGACGAGGGCGGGGGGCGAGGACATGGGCGAGGGCGTGGGGAAGGAGCGAGGGCGTCGGCGAGGGCGAGGACGAGGGTGGGGGGCGAGGGCGGGGGGCGAGGACGTGGGCGGGGGCGTGGGGGGAGGGGCGAGGGCGAGGGGCGAAGACGTGGGCAGGGGCGTGGGGGGAGGGGCGAGGGCATGGGCGAGGGCGAGGGCGAGGGCGAGGGCGAGGGAAAGGGCAAGGGGCGAGGGCGCGGGTGAGGGGCGAGGGCGAGGGCGCGGGCGAGGGGCGAGGGGCGAGGGCGCGGGCGAGGGCGAGGGCGAGGGCGCGGGCGAGGGGCGAGGGCGAGGGCGCGGGCGAGGGGCGAGGGCGAGGGCGCGGGCGAGGGGGCGAGGGCGAGGGTGCGGGCGAGGGCATGGGCGAGGGGCGAGAGCGCGGCGAGGGGCGAGGGCGAGGGCGTGGGCGAGGGGCGAGGGCGAGGGACGAGGGCGAGGGCGCGGGCGAGGGCATGGGCAAGGGGTGAGGGGCGAGGGCGAGGGGCGAGGGCGCGGGCGAGGGCATGGGCAAGGGGCAAGGGCGCGGGCGAGGGCATGGGCGAGGGGCGAGGGCGCGGGCGAGGGGCGAGGGCGAGGGCATGGGCGAGGGGCGAGGGCGTGGGCGAGGGGCGAGGGCGAGGGCATGGGCGAGGGGCGAGGGCGTGGGCGAGGGGCGAGGGCGAGGGGCGAGGGCGAGGGCATGGGCGAGGGCATGGGCGAGGGCATGGGCGAGGGGCGAGGGCGTGGGCGAGGGGCGAGGGCGAGGGGCGAGGGCGAGGGCATGGGCGAGGGCATGGGCGAGGGGCGAGGGCGTGGGTGAGGGGCGAGGGCGAGGGGCGAGGGCGAGGGCATGGGCGAGGGGCAAGGGCGCGGGCGAGGGCGAGGGCGTGGGCGAGGGGCAAGGGCGCGGGCGAGGGCGAGTGGCGAGGGCATGAGAGAGGGACAAAGGCGTGGGCGAGAAGCCAAGGGCCAGGGCGTGGGCGAGAAGCCAGGGGCCAAGGCGTGGGCCAAGGCGAGGGCGTGAAGCCAAGGGCCAGGGCATGGGCCAAGGCGAGGGCGTGGGCGAGGGCGTGGGCGAGGGCGTGGAGGAGGACGTGGGCGAGAGCATGAGAGAGGGACAAAGGCGTGGGCGAGGGGCGAGGGCGTGGGCCAGGTCGTGGGCGAGGGCGAGGGCGTGGGCCAGGTCGTGGGCGAGGGCGTGGGCGAGGGCGTGGGGGAGGACGTGGGCGATGGCGTGGGGGAGGACGTGGGCGAGGGCATGAGAGGGACAAAGGCGTGGGCACCCAAATTCGTAAGTCCAAAACTACCCTCTTCCTTGCCCCTCGCCCCTCCCTCTTTCTCGCCACTAGCACTCACCCCTCCCTCGCCCCTCGCCCACGCCCTCTCCCTCGCCTGTTTCCCCTTGCCCATCTACCCTTATCTCTCGCCCCTCTCTCCTCACTCCCCACCCCCCACCCATCTCCACAAGCTCCTTCACGGAGCTCCGGCGAGCTTGCAGAAGCTCGACGGAGCTCTCAGTGGAGCTCTTGGAACTCAGTCGAGAGCTCCGTCGAGCTAGACTATGCTCTCTGTCGAGCTTTCGGTCGAGCTCCTTCGAGCTCCAGGAGCTCGACGGAGCTCATGGTCAAGCTCGATGGGAGAAGGCAAGGGCCGATGGGAGAGGGCCGATAGGAGAGGACCGATGGGAAAGGACGAGAGTTGTCTAGGATAAATGTAATAGAGTGCACTAAATTTCAATATTTTAAGATTTTGGTGATTTTTTTTCTAACTTAAAAAAATAAGTTTCAAAATCTTAAATTTTTTTGGGGGAACACCCCAAAACATAATTCCCCCATTTTTTTTCTCTTGTATTGTTTATTTTATTTTATTTTGGGGGAATTATGTTTTGGGGTGATTCCCCATAAATTTTTAAAAATTATAAACTTAAATTTTAATATTTAAAAAAAATCTCACAAAACTATAAATAAATTTAAAATAAGGGCACTAGAATTCATAAGTATTAAAATATCATATTTGTTACCCTCGCCCTTGCCCATCGCCCCTATCCCCATCACCCACTAAAGCTAGACGAGCTCCTTCATGGAGCTCCAGCGAGCTCGATGAGCTCCACGATGGAGCTCGAGGAGCTCTAGTGAGCTCCTTCGTGGAGCTCCACAATGAAGCTAGTGGAGCGGGGTGAGGGGAGAGGAGTGACATAGATAGGCAAGAGGCGAGGACGGGGACGAGGGTGAGTGCAAGGTGAGAGGGGGCGAAGGTTGTTTAGGATTTACGAATTCTATTGCCCTGGTTTTTAAATTATTTATTTTTTCAAATATTAAAAGTTAAGTTTCTAATTTTTTAAAAGTTTCTAGGTAACCACCCCAAAACATAATTCCCCCTTTTATTTTTCTTATTATTGGAGGATTGTTCCAATGATATCTAAGTTGAAACATTAATGATGAAAGTAACCAAATTTAAATTATGAAAACTAATATTTTTCTTTTTTTTTCTTGCAAGCTATTATGTTTTAGATGAATTCTTTTGAGTGATTAACTTAATTGGTGTTCTTATCTTTGTGGTGGCGATGATCTTATACTTAAAGTGGTGAACTTTTTGGTTGATTATATATTTTTTTTGAGCTTCAACTACTATAATTACTTCTTGAAATTTAGATTGGTATCGGAGTGACTCCAATTCATTTTAACTTGTTGTTTGTATTCCAAATTTGTTAAGTAATCATTACAAAGCATGGAAATTTGATTTCCAAGAGTCTTAATTCAAATTTTACCTTGAAATAGACATGGATATTATAGATCAAAAAAAATTATAGAGATGATTCAAAGACATCTTGGACAATAGCAAAATGGTCATTGACAAAGAAAAAATCAACAAGAAACTCATCATGAAATAGAAATATTAAGCCTCTTTAGTGTTAATGAAGATTCAAATGATAAGGATTGCAACAATCAAATGCAAAGGAGGTAGCTGCAAGCACATGATGGTGATGCAAAAGTTGATGTTCTAGAGTTTGATGGCAAGATGCAAGGTGATGCTTTCATGGACTGGTTATTTACTATTGAAAAATTTTTTTTTTCAAAGAATATGCTAAAAAAGAAATGTGAAATTGGTAGTTATAAATTAAAGGGATATGTTTCACTTGGTGGGAAATTTTGAATAGGGAAAAGTTTAGAGAGGAGAGAATACCTATTCAAACTTGGGAGGAGATGAAAAAAAAATTAAAGAAGATGCTTATTATATATTATATATGGGTAGTTTCAAACAAAATAACATGCTTGTAGAATATTACATATGAGAGGTTGAGCACTTGACGCTTCAATGTGACATTAGTGATCCCGAAGAATAGACAATTGCATGATTTTTGAAAGGGTTGAAGAAAGAATTGGCTGATGCAATTAGATTACAACCCTTTTGGACTTTTAATGATGTTAGAAAGCTTTTTGTCATCAATGAACTACAAAAAAAATGAAAAGCTCTATGTAATTAGCATTCATACCAAGTTCTTCTAACTAAGAAAGTGTTGCTGCTAGCTCCTAAAAACAAATTTTCAAGGGAGGAATTTCTAGAAAGCTTAAAGTTAAGAGAGATGAAGGAATTGTGCAAAGGTCTTCAAGTAGTGCAAATGCTACTAGAAAATGCTTCAAATGTCAAGGGTATGGACACATTGTAGTTGAATGTCCAAATAGACTGATAGTAACCATAATTGAGACTGTAAATGAAGAAACTAACTAACCATGAGGAACAAGAGATTGAGGAAGTCACTGAATATGCTAATGAAAGGGGAGATGTTGGTAATTAGAAGAAGTCTTCAAGTGATTCAATGGAGTGATGCTTCATTGTAGAGATAGCACATTTTTCAAACAAGGTGCGCAAGCCATGGAAAAATTTGTCATGTAATAATCAGATAGTGGGAGTTGTACCAATGTAGTAGCTGAAGAAATGGTTTCTAAATTGAAGTTAAAAATTGAACCACTCCTCCAACCATACAAAATTCAATATTTCAAAAAGGAAAATGGTGTGGAAATTTCAAGGAAGTATTTGGTTGCTTTCACCATTGGAAAGAAATATAAAGATGAGATTTGGTGTGATGTTAAACCTATGGATGCATGCCATTTGCTTGGGAAGACCTTGGCAATATGATCGGAAGGTCTCATATGACGGATTCAAAAATATTCGTTCATTCATCAAGGATGGTGTTCAAATTATCTTAGCTCCTTTGATACCAAAAGAGAGAGATTTTAAGATGAATGGGAATGTTTTACTAACTAGTTCACAAGTAGAGAAAGCTTTAAATAAATCAATTGAAATCCATGCTCTCTTGTTTATTGATGCTAATCATATTCAATCAACTCCATGTCATGAACTATTGGTGCCTTTGTTGGAAGAGTTTAAAGATGTAATCCCTAATGAGATTCCTAGTGAGTTACCACCACTAAGGAATATTCATCATTGTATTGATCTTGTTCTAAGAGTTGCATTTCCAAATAAAGTATCCTATTGGATGAATCCAATTCAACAAGCTAAATTACAAATGCAAGTGGATGATTTGGTAGCTAAAGGGTTGATTTGAGAATGTTTGATCCCATGTGCTATGCCAACTCTATTAGTCCCAAAAAAGGATGGTTTGTGGCATATGTGTGTTGATAGTAGAATAATAAACAAGATCACCATCGAGTACCACTTTCCTATTTCAATATTAAATGATTTACTGGATCAACTCCATGGTACTAAGGTGTTTTCTAAGATTGAGCTGCGTAGTGGCTATCATCAAATCAGAATGAGAAAATGAAATGAATGGAAGACAGCTTTCAAAATAGGAATCAAGTAATATGAATGGCTTGTCATGCCATTTTGGCTTTCAAATTCACCTAATGCATTCATGAGACTCATGACCCATGTTCTTGAACCATACTTGGAAAAATTGTGGTTATTTACTTTGATGACATCTTGGTTTATAATACATCACAACAAAAACATTTGGAGCATCTAACAAATATTTTTCAAACTTTGTGTGAGAAAAGACTTTTTGTTAGCTAGAAAAAATGCTACTTCATGACAAATAAACTTGTTTTCTTAGGTTAGGTGGTGACAAGTGCAGGTATTAAGATGGATCCAAGCAAGGTGGAGGCAATAGAAAGATGGAGACAATAGAATGGTGGTGACATATAACCTTGTTTTCTTAAAACCATTAATGATGTATGTAGTTATCATGAAATTATTTCTTTTTATCATAGATTTATAAGTCATTTTAGCACACTTGTTGCTCCTATCATTGAATGCTTTAAATGAGGGACTTTCAAATGGACAAAGGAAGCCCAAGAAAGTTTTGATCTTGTCAATGAGAAGATCACATCAACCCTTGTTCTCATGCTTCCAAATTTCAGCAAGGTGTTTGAAGTTTATTGTAATGCATCTAATGTGGGAATTGGTGTTGTACTTAGTCAAGAAGGTGTACCTATTGTATTCTTCAATGAGAAATTAAATGATGTGAAAAGAAAGTATTCTTCATATGACAAAGAATTAAATGTGGTAGCCAAAGCTCTTTAGCATTGGAGTCACTACTTATTGCCTATATAGGTTGTGTTCTATTTCAATCATGAAGAATTGAAGTATTTGAGCATCCAGCACAAGCTGATATCACATCATGCAAAAAGGGTAGAATTTCTTCAAGTTTTTCAATTTGTTCTCAAGGATAAATCGGAACAACTACATAAGGTAGCTGATGGATTAAGTTGACATCATGTTCTCTTGGTGACTATCCAATTAGTAATAATTTAATTTGAGGTTGTTAAAACTTTTTATCAAACTGATTCAGATTTTAATTATCTTTGAAAATCATGTTCAAGTGGACCAAAGAACCAATTCTTCATCCAAGAAGGATCCCTTTTTAAAGGAAAAGAACCTTACATTCTAAAATATTCACTTAGAGAAGCTATAATTCATGAAGCACATGGTGGAGGACTTGTTGAACACATTGGTAGATACAAGACCTTAATCTTGGTGCAAGAAAAATTTTATTGGCCTAAGCTTATACAAGATGTTGAGAAGATCATAAATAGATGAATTGCTTATCACAAAGCCAAGATCCATGAGAGCAATGTTAGATTATACATTCCTCTTCCAATACCAACAGCACCTTGGAAGGATGTGAGCGTGAATTTCATTGTAGGGCTACCAAAAACTCAAAGAGATAAGTATTCAATTATGGTGGTAATAGATAGATTTTCTAAAATGACTCATTTTGTTTCATGCAATAAAAATTTGGATGCCACTCACACTATTGATCTTTACTTCAAAGAGATTGTTAAGCTTCATTGCATTCATAAATTTATTACTTCTGATAGAGATTCCAAAAATTTAAGTCATTTTTGGCCAATTCTATGGAAAATATTGGGAACTAAGCTTTAAATTTGTTCATCTCATCACCCAAAATAGATGGACAGAATGAAGTTGTGAATATACCATTGGGAGCTCTACTTAGAAGCTTAGTGAAAAAGAATGTTAGAGAGTGGGACAACCAACTACCACATGCTAAATTTGCTTACAATCGCTCAAGTAGTCAAACTATAAGTTGTTCTCATTTTGAAGTGGTTTATGGATTGAATCCAAGTAGTCTATTGGGTCTATCTATAATTGGCATTAGCATTTAATTTAGTCTAGAAGCTGATGAAAGAGCTCAATTTATTAAGAAGATTCATAAGTGAGATGTACAATCTTGAAGCAAACTACTAAGTACAAAAGACAAGATAATAAGCACAAGAAATAAGTTGTTTTCAATAAGTGAGATCTGGTGTGAATTCTTCTACACAAGGAAAGATTTCCTAAATGAAGATTTTTTTAAACTTCAACCAAAAGCTAATGATCCATTCAAGATTGTGAAGAAGCTTAATGACAATGCTTACACAGTAGAGCTTCTTGGTGATTATGGTGTTTTAGCAATTTTAAATATTTCAGATTTATCATCATACCACGAAAATGATTCACTACACTCAAGGATGATTTCTCTTCAAACTAGGGGAGAATAATGCATGCAATGAGCCCAAAACTAAATGTTTGGTAGAAGAAACTTCCCATGTTGTGTTCTTGACTAGATTGGTTTAATTATTCTACTAGTAGTATTTTTATGAAGTAGACAAAAAATGTGTTCTTGACTACTTTATGTTTTGTCTCCCGTTTTTATAGAAAAGTAACAACTCATTTGTCTTTCACTATTTCACTTTATGGTTGTCATCATGGTGTACTTTTTTTTCTTTTTTATTGTTTACTTTTTAAATTTTATTTTTCCTATTATTGGACGGCTATTCCAATGGGAGTTTTATACGGAAATAATGGATTTAAAATAAAAAATCTAAAATTTAATCTTATTTTGAAAAATATGCCTAAACTAGTGCGTCTGAAAACAGCATGACAATGACTGTCGTTGTGAATGAAAAGTCATTTCCACGTTGTTGATTTTTTAAAATCATATGCCAACATTGTGAATACTGGCTATTGAAAATATTTAGAGATACCATTATTCCCCTCGCCCCTCGCCCCTCGTCCATATGACCTTACCTCTCGCCCCTCTCTTCCCACCCCTCTCCCCCCACCCGTCTCTAGGAGCTCCTTCGTGGAGCTCCACAATGGAGCTCCATTGAGCTCGACATGGAGATTGAGGAGCTCCGCTGAGCTCATTCGTGGAGCTCGTCGAGCTCCATCTAGCTCTAACAAGCTTGAAGTGGAGCTCGCTAAAGCTCAACGATGAAGCTCGACAGAGATCATCGAGCTCCAGTGAGCTCCACGAAGGAGCTACTTTGTGGAGCTCCATGATGGAGCTCCAGCGAGCTCCTTCGAGCTCCAGCGAGCTCGAAGTGTAGCTCGCTGGAGCTCGACAAGCTCTAGGGAGCTCCACGTCGAGCTCGCTGGAGCTCTGTTAGGCTCCACGATGGAGCTCGAGGAGCTACAACGAGCTCAACGTGGAGCTCCTTGGAATTCGATGAGCTCAACTGAGCTCCATGAAGGAGCTCACTAGAGCTCCATCATGGACCTCGACGGAGCTCCAGTGAACTCATCGAGCTCCATCATGGAGCTCCTAGAGACGAGCAGGGGAGAGGGGTGGGAAGAGAGGGGCGAGAGGTGAGGGGCGAGGGCATATGTGCAAGGGGAGAGGGGTGAGGAGCGTAATGGGATCTCTAAATATTTTCAAAAGTCGACATTCACAATACCGACCTATGATTTTTAAAAAATCAACAGCGTGGCAATGACCGCTATTCACAACGACGCCCATTACCACGCTATTTTCAGATGAACTAGTTTGGGCATATTTTTGAAACTAAGATTAAATTTTAGATTTTTTTTTTAAATGCAATATTTCCGTACAAAACTCATTCCAATGGTATATAAGTTGAAACTTTTGGTGATGAAAGAAACCAAATTTGAACTATGAAAACTAGTGTTTTTCTTTTTTTTCTTGCAAGTTCTTATCTTTTAGATGGATACCTTTGAGTGGTTAACTTAATTTATGGTCTTATCTTTGAGGTGGTGATGATCTTATCTTTGAGGTGGTGAATTTTTGGTTGATTATATATTTTTTTGAGCTTTAACTAGTATTATTACTTCTTGAGATTCAGATCAATATCACTCACCCCAACTTGCAACCTTAATATTTTAATCTAAACTCAAATTGAATTAAAATTATGAAACTCAAACTGTGTTAGAGTTAATTTTGGATTACATTTATTAGGTCATTTATAGCATTCTAACAAAAAAAAACAAATAGAAATTAAGTAATTAAATATTAAAATAATATAAAATTAAAAATAAATAATTTCTAAATATTTATTTTAAGTTTCAAACTTATATAATATATATTATAAATGAAGGGTCGTGTGATAGATGACAACATTAATTGTGCAATGAATAATATACACTATATCACTTAATATCTCTTATAAATTAATTTTGTATGTTCATTAACATATTTATTTTAGTCATTATTAATATTATTATTAGCCTATTTAAAATTAATAACAAATTATTATATATGAAACATATTAAAGATCTCTCTCACTTCTTTGTAAGATCATCTGAATGCAAAATGTTCAATCTTTTTCTCCCTCATTTTATTCTTCTTCAATATCTATCTTATCATTTTTTTTTCTCTTTAGTTATATATATATAAAGAGAATAATATAATTCTTTTTATAACATGTTATCAACATGATTTTATTCTGATAAAGGTAAAATTATATTATTATCATTTTTTTCATATAAATAAGTTAACCAAAATATTAAATCTCACAAAAACTTGAGTTTGTGACACTTGATATTTTCAGTAAAAATTATTTATCATGGAGTCATGATGTTGAAATATGCCTAAGTTTTATAAATCTTAGTGAAACAATAAAAAAGAAATGAAGAACCTTAGAATTATTGTGCAAAAGTTCTAATTTTTTTAGGCATCATCTCTAAAGGATTTGAAAAATAAATATCTCACTATAAAAATTGTGTTCACTCTATGAAATAATTTGAATGATTATTTGACCACCAAAAATGGTTATTTTAGCTCATTATAATTAGATGCACCTAAGGTTACAAGAATTTTAAAATAGTCAATGAATATAACTTCATTATATTTAAAATAAACTCCAGATAAAGCTATGTGGAAAAAAATCATGGATGAAGATATTGGAATTATTTTATACTAAAAGCTATGTTTGGTTATTTTTTCTTTTGATTAGTTTTTATTATTTTCTTATTTTAATGAATGAGTTTGTAATGAGTTGAATTTTTAAAAATACATGTGTCGTTTATTTTGCATAACAAATGATTTGGTGCATAGAGTTCAGCTTATGCACCTAATATCATATTATTAATTATTATAGAATACAAGTTTATTATTCACAATCTAGATAGAATTAGACATTCTATAAGTAAGATTTTAGCATAAAATTTCAGTAAATCTAACTTAACTATGGAGAATGATGAAATTTTAACTTTTAGTAATAGTATACTTGTATGTATTGAACGAGACCATCACAGTATGATTATTTTGTACTGATGCATAAAATAAAAAAATATCATTGTTATTATAAACATTTGTATTCTTATTCTTGAAGTAATTAATATTAACATGCACATGTTAATGGTTGTTTTCATTCATAAAGAATGTGATCTTGAAATAAATTTATGAATTTTATGAATTAGATAATTTTATTAAGTATATGATGAATATTGAGTGTTGATGGAGTTCATGTCCTATTAGAAGGATTGATGATATCTCATTGTAAAAGTTTATAAGTTTTGAAATTGTCAAACTCTATAGATGGATGTTAATCTAGTATTTCAAATAAGTTTAGTAAAAAACCTCGAGGAAATAAATAGAGATAAATTAAATTAGATTGTTAGTAATGAAATTCAATCAAAGGGTATTTGTAATCTTAACTCAATGAATTAAAGATCTAAATAAAAAATGACACTATTTATTTTGAATAAGTGAGAAAGTATAATTATAACTCTATGGTAGTATGAATTATAATCAATATAAATTATGGTGCAATATAATTTATATTGAGAACTTAATATCTTATTTAGGCCGAGACATTTTGTATAGCCTTATCCAATGGCATAAGAAATATTGTAAATATTTTGTTTTTCTGTTTAGAGTATGTATGTATGTATAATTAGAATAATTAATTTGATTAGAATTGAATTGTTTGATTTTATTCTTAAAATCTATTTAATTAATCTATATTAAATTTTTTTTAATTATATATATTTATATATAAAAAAATAAATATAATTTTTAATATCATTTACTAAAATTAAAAGAAAAAAGCAAAATGGCACATTTAAGAGATGATGTGACAAGCATTAGTTTCTTATAAAATTTTTAAACTTATAATATGAGACAAACTACTCTACTCTACTATAGCATCATTTTCTTTATTAAGACTAGATATGAGGGATGTGAGAGATGCCTCTGTCGAACAACATACTCTCCGATTGAGGTATGTTGCTCTTGTTAAAAATAATGATAATTCTAAATACTTAAAATGATCACATTTCATGTGCATTATTGTGATAAGAATTTTTAATCCGCACTTACCCAATAATAGTATCAGAGAAACTAGATTGGTTTCATGCATGGATGGATTAGATTTTAATAGTTTAGATATTGAATGGATTATTGTCTTAATTAAAATAGAAGCAAAATAGCCTTTATTGACTCAATGAACATTTGCATTATGTTCTTATAGATTATGGTTATAAGTATTATGTATTTTGATGCATTTCGTTTAAGGGTTGTAATTTATGCTTGTTGATGTTGTATTTTGCACGAGAGTATAAATTTTTTTATTCTTGTGCTTTGTTTGAGCTTTTTATAACAATGGAGGATTTCACTATTATTGATGGTGATTGTGGAGGTTGTCGCAACCAATAACAGTGTTGATGGTGATATTTGCTATAGGAAATCGTATTTGTGGCAGTTATCATAACCAATGACAATGTTGGTAGTGGCATTCATTGTCAAAAATGTTGTTTGTGAAGGTTATTGTGGAAAATGTAGTGCTGGTGGTGATATTTACTGCTAGTGATGCTGCTAGTGGAGGTTATCATAAAGGTGGCAAGTTGGTCGGGCAACTCGGGCATGACACAAGGCACGGCCTGATTGAGCCGTGCTTGGAATGGCACGACATGATTCAGAATCGTGCCTAGACTTGAGTCATCATTAGCTTCCTCATTAGCTGCCCCTTTATGAGGTTTATCAAAACATAGATATGTGAGTACAAATTTATAGTACTTAGTAGTAATGACAATGTTAATATATTTTTTTCTAATCTATGTAATTGGTCTCATCAAGTTAATTTTTGTTGAGAATTGTGAAAGTGGGTTGAATGATATTTTCTTTAAAATGCATGAAAATTTTTTAATGAGCTTATTATGTTGAATTCTATTCTAAGAATTAGTTCCCATCATAAATTCTAGAATGAATTCTTTATCAATCTAATATTTTATGAATAATATGCCTTGATAGAAGAATATTTACTATTAATTATCTATTCAGAAATGTTAATTCATGTTAATATTGTTAATCTAGGTCACATGCCATGTCAAACAAGATTAAACTTATGACTTATCTTTCATCTTAAAAATAATAATAGTAACTCATACAAAGAGGATGTTATTATTCATAGCTAAGTGTAAATTATTACCTAATTCTAAACTGATTGATTCTTAAATGAATCATTCAGATAGAGAAGTGATTCATTCAAATAATTCATAGAATTACCGTATGGTAGTTTTTGCTAAATATATCTGCAAGCTAGTTAGTCTGATAGGTGGAAGGCACTAAGACCAATATGCTAATTGACTTGCATAATCTTCAAACTAATGCTGAAGACCATGAGATAAATTCTTATTGAATTCCCTCGCCTACTTTGATATTTTAAAATTGAGGGGTTTTTTTTTTAACACAAAACAAGAATTTATTATTGTCTTTGTGAAATGTGCATATATGAAGGTTACATGAAATTATCCCCTTCGACATACAACTATCATACTAGTTATTATATTTATATACATGGATCAATTAAATCATGTCATCCCATCCACAACAACATGTCATAATATATATATATTTATTAGTCATGCCAGAACATATATATATATATATATATATATATATATATATATATTCACATGCCAATACATATATATATTAAAATGCCACATATACATGATGACTAATCATCACTTGTATCTAAATGTTGAATAGCTCAGTTATATTGGTTTTAAGGCACTATAACATTAGACTTCCCACAAGAAAGTTTAGGGTTTAAAATAGTGCCCTAAACTGGGTCAAATTTACTTGATATAAATTGTAATGGTTTGGGGTAGTATCCCCAAATAAGATAAAATAAAATCTACATAGATCTTGGAATTTTTGGCCATGATCTCTACCATTTTCAGCCTCTACCACCATGAGTTCTATCACATACAATGTTGCTTGCTGCGACCACCACAAGAGGCACTATTATTGGCCTTATCAACCATATTAGGCATTATTTCTAGTTGAGAATATCACTACCAGTATTTTTGTTGCCTATGACAACCTCCATAAGCATTATTGCTGGTAGTGAATACCACCAGTAGCATTATCATTGGCCTTGATGACATAGAGGTGTCAAATGGGTTGTGCCATGGTGACATGACCCATTTTTTGGTATCCTAGTCAGACCACTATGTCGAGTCATGCATGGCTTGGTAAGGTATTTGTGTTGTGCCCAACACAGCATGACTTGATTCATGCTAGCCCAGCATGGTTGGCCAACCAAAGTCTAGCCAGAATTGGGTAGTGTCATGTCAAACCATGCCTAGAGGCTTCTAGCCTATTCGACCCGACATGTTTATGATTTTAAATTTTCATTTTGTAAATTTTAAGTTATCCATTATGAGTTACGATATAATTTCACATAAATCATAATAAAATAAAATCATTAACAAAAATCATAATAATGAAAAATAACAAAAAAAAATTTATCATCTAATCTAAACAAAAATAAAATAACACAACATAAAAATTAACACCACATAAAGCATCTAATGGTGTCACTAGTGGTGGGCTCAATATCCTTTAAGTCCCATGAGTCATCATCTACCAAAAACTCCTCCACTCTTGTTCTAGCCCAATCCTAGATTCTCAACATTGAATTCTCCCAATCCTTTATGCATATTTTAATGATATATGGTTGTAATTTTTATTTCTTATCTAAAATGATATTGACTACAAAAAAAAAGAATCTAATTATAAACTTAACATGAAAGGAGTCAGTAAATCTCCTATCACTTTAGATAACATGAGATAAGTTGATTCATATGATTTCTACCATTATAAAATATCAAGGTTCTTATTATCATTATGTGGTATGATTGAGCAATAATCAGTATCTAAGTACTAAGACAACTCGCTCATATTTGATGGACCACCTCATCATTTCCTCCTCGCTAACTAAATAGAAAAGTTATCATATCGGAATTCAGTGTCGATGTCCGTATTTAGAGTCTGGCTACAACTATTATCATACCTAGTATCATAATATGTAAATAACTCGGTCAATTTTTTGTGAATGAATCTTTTAGGTTGGTGTTTCGAGTTCATGCACGTGGATATGTATGTTAAAATATTTTCTACCTATTTCACCTTAACCCTCGGATCTATGTAGGCATCTAGACAATAAAAAGATGGAATTGTGGAATATTACTTTAAGTAATTAGTTTTCATCTCAACAACCATGTCACTAAATATAGGGTCATCTCTAAACTTCCTAAACATGCTATCGTATGCACCTAATTATAATACAAGTGGTGTGAGTATAAATAGATAAACACATATTTTTTGTGTCATAAAAAGTCTTCAGGAATTTCATAAAAGGAATTCCTATATCTCAATTAGTGTCATCAATAATAAGTTCATCACTCTTACTATTGATATAGTCAAATACCATGTGCTCGTATTCAACACATGACTCTAATATCAGATAAGTATAATTCTAATAGTTTTTCACATCCATTTGGAATTTCCACTTCTTTAGACCCATACACAAATAGAGACTACCAACCTTCTATTATTTGATATGAGTCCAAAGAAATTTATTGAGTTTTGTATTTTTTTAATGCGAGGGATTTAACTTTCATCCCCACTTGTACTATTAGGTTAATAATGTAATATATGCATCTAACATGAAAAATCTCATCTAATGGTCCTAACAAACACACTAATGGTCCTAACAAACACACTAATGGCTACTTCATTATTAGATGCATTATCAAATATGATACTAAATATTTTATTTTAAATATGATAATCTTTAAAGATTCTCATATTGCACTTATATATGGCAGGACCATCACGAGGATGAAGAATCTCTAAAAACCCTAAAGTCATTTTATTAAGTATCTATTTAGAATTTACATAGTGGGTGGTGAGGCATGCAAAAGATGAATCATCATGATTAGTTCAGATATCAGGCATCACAAACATTGTGGCACTATATTGCCTAGAATCATTAATTATTCTTATTTTTCTAACTTATAATATTTTGGTATGTCATTCCTATGATATGCAAGCTGAAAATATGTTTGCATGATACTAACTTACCCTAAGATCCTCTGAAATCTAATTGGAAGACCCATCATGGTAATCAGTTTGGCTATATCTTTCCTCACTAACTTATTAAGTATATGAAAGGTCAATAGAGTTAACAAATAAGTTGTAATATATCTCGTCTTAAATACCTCACCACTTAGTTGGATTTGCCTAGGATCTAATACATCATATTTTTTGGTGTATTGATCGGCATGCCTTTTTAGGTGGCTCATGCCGCCCATACTTATACGTGTATATATGTTTTATAATATATATATTGTGTCGCTTCTTTATCGATACACCTAGCATTTTTATTTTTTAATATGTTAAAGTGAGTCCAAACTACAAATGTTTTAGTTTTTTTTATTTTTTAGAGTTTGAGTTTGGGTTGAGGCCATGGAATAAAACATGGTTTCTGCTTTGGACCTTTTCATAGGATTATCATTATTAATATTATCTATGGTTACGTCAATATTAATTTCGTTATCATTATATTCACTATTAGTCATTTATATATTTTTTTAGTTTTTGTTATAACTTCTAAGTTAAAAAATAAATTATATTAAAAAAACTAAATAAAAAATAATATCTGATTTATGGAGACGAAGAGAAGAGAGAGAGAGAGAGAGAAAGCTATAGCCCATACCTGGTAGGTTAGGTAAAGGTAATGAAATTTAAATAGCAATATTAAATCTCCACTCCATGTTCTTTAAGCTTTATAAAAATAAAACTTCTAAATTTGAAAGCTTTAGCTTGAGAGAGAAAGAGAGAGAGAACCGAAAGGAGAGAGAGAGAGAGAGAGAGAGAGAGAGAGAAAAGAGAGTCAAGTTTGAGAATTAAGAATGAAAAACTCAACTTTCTAAAACCATTTGTATAGATTTTTTTAATTAAAAAATATATTTTATAATTTTTTCACTTTTTTAATATTAAAAAGGGTAGAAACCCGACAACCATTAGTTTTCTACCCTAGTCATTGGAAGAAATTCCAATGGCCAGAATTTTTTTTTATTTTTTCCCCATTATTGTTAGCTGTTAGGTAGGTCCTAGCACCCAACAACCGAAAAGACTGTTGGGCTCAGGCTCGAGCTAGGGGGAGTCACATCCACATGCGCATGGGTCATGCCATGTGGACGTGAACAACCAATCACATGGTGGACTTATTAAAAAAATTTCCATGTGTACTAGGCATAGTGGGTTTTTTTAAATCATTTTTTTTCAATAAGGATCTGGAGGGGCGAGCACAGGCCAAATGGACCACGCCTACTTTTCAATCCATGCTCCCGAGTCATAGTTACCATGCCAATGGACTGTGCCAATGGGCTAGACACTTTGGTCATGCCTAGCTAAACATGAGGCACAACACCTCCTGGCCCAGCATAGTAAGAGTCATACCTCAAGCCGGCATGAGACCAATCCTTATTAAAAATTGGTAAATACTAATGAAATACAATGTTGTTATATTTTGGCCTCTATCTCAAATATATGCTAACATTGATATCAATCCAAGGTTAGTGCCTATAATATAATATTAAATCTCAAAGAAGTATTTGAGAATTAGACTTATTCTACAAGAGAAAATGCCACAAGAGATATGATGAATAATATTATAGCCAAAAACATCCTAGTGAAGGATCATGAAAATGATTAGTCTTCTGAATGAACTAAAGATCCTTGGAGTTGAGATTGATGTGGATTCTTAGATATATATTATTCTTTAGTCACTATTGGATTCTCATTTAAAATTATGCCAAAATTATAATATAAATAAACTTGATTCGACATTAGTACAATTACTTACATAATTGGTATCAGCTGAAAGTATTATCAAAAAACCATCTGGAGTATTTGTGGTTGAAAAGACATATTCAAAACTAAAAAAAGAAGAAGAGGAATAAATTTTAGAAACATGCTCATGTTCCACATATAGCTCCTAAGACATAAGTGGGGGTAAAAAGCCAAAGAAAAATTATTTTCATAGCAAGCTGTCAGGATACTAGAAGTAGTATCTAGTTTATCTCAATAAAATGAATAATCAAGACAAATCTTAATTACTAGTGGCTGAAACATGTTTAGTGGTAGTATATATAATTACTTAGTGTGTAGATACGGGCATCACTGATTATATTCGAAATTCTTTGTAGTGATTCTAGGAAACTAGATAACTAAGTGATGGTGAGATTGATATTTACATGAGAAATATTATAAAAGAAGTAGCTATTGTAGTAAGAGATTGTATGCCTTAGTTTGAGAGAGATACTGATTTAATTTTGAGATATCATCTTTATGTGCCTTCAATCAAAAAAAACTTAATTTCTATTTCTAGTTTGATTAAGAATTGATTTTCCTTTTTATTTAATGATTCTATCACAATTTACTTGAATAAGAAGTTTATTTATTCTAGTATATTAAAAGATAATCTTTATATTATTAATATTTCTCTACTCTACAACAATGATGTTAGTTGAATAACATAAACACCTTACCATATAAAAGAAAATATTCTTCTAATATGAACCACTTATATCTTTGGCACTTATGCTTAGGTATTGAAAATGTCTAAGAGACTATGATCTTATCATAGTGGTGAGTACCTCTTGGAAGGGTTTAAGGACTACTTATTGGATCAATGGATTACATCCAAATTTCTACATATGGTATTCTACAACAAAATGGTATGAAAGAAAGAGAAATTACTACTTTTATGGACATGCTAAGATCGATAATGAATTATTCGGATATGCCTGATTTCTTTCAGGGATATGCATTAGAAACAACATCTTATATTTTGAACTTTTTTCCATAAAAGTTATATTTGCTACTCCAACTTAATTGTAGACTAGATGTAAGCCTAATTTGAAATATATTCATTTGTGGTGCTACCTAACACATGTGATGAAAGGAAAAATAGATAAGTAGAACTAAGAATAGAAGTTTGTTTCTTCATGGGATATCCTACAGGAACTAAAGGTGGTTTGTTTTATAGTCCAGCTGAAGAAGGACATTGTTAGTATCAAAGCCTAGTTCATAAAACAATACTATATAATAAATTATAAGGTCATAAGTAAGATTGTTCTAGAAGTATTGAAAGGAGTTGAACCAGTCCAAACTCCTTCAATACTAGTAATACAAGAAGAAAGGCTACAAGGTAACATTTCATATACCACATTGCCTCATCATAATTAAAGAATTATTGATAATAGTATTGATACTAAATCTCATGAACTTATCATTGATATGTTGATTACACAGCTAGAGGGCAATGATATATAATGGTTCACAAGAAATAGTATTTATGTAGCATGTTACTAAAGGTATACAACTAAGAAGCATGTCTTATCATAGCAGGAGGATTATTCATCAACCTACATGATATATACTCTTGGGAGTATCTTATGATAGAATCCATGATAAGATAGATATTGATCCTAGAAGCTATGATGAAGAGCATAAAAATAAAGATAATTGATAAAAGGCTATGGAATCAAAGATGCAATCAATGTACTCTCCAATCATGCTTGGGATCTCCACCTCAAAGGTTAAAACTCATCAAGTGTAAATGAATCTATAAGAAAAAAATAGGAACAAATGATATAAGGCTAGGCTTGTTGCAAAAAGTTTTACTCAGAGAGAGGAAATTGGTAATGAGGAAACTTTTTCATCAATAATCACATTGAAGTCAATGTCAATCTAGGTTCTCTTGTCCATTGCAACTCATTATGACCATGATATTTGATAAATGAATGTAAAAAATATATTTTTGAATGAACATCTTAAAAAATACATCTATATAATGCAACCTAATAGTTTCATAGAAAAAGGTCATGAGCACAAATTTTATAAAGTAAATAAGTCTATTTATGGACTAAAAAATGTATTTAAATTATGGAATATTGATTTTGATCATGCCAGTTAAGTCTTATGGCTTTGATCATTGTCAAGTTGAATATTGTGTATATGAAGTGATGAGGTAGCATGGTTGTGTTTTTGGTGTTATATATTGATGGTATATTACTTGGTAATGATGCAAGTTTATTGTCTTTGATTAAGGTTTAGTTGTCTAGTTAATTTGATATGATAAACTTAGAAGAAGCTACTCATATTCTTGGGATTAAGCTTTTGCAAGATCTCAATCAAAGAATGTTTGGCTTGTCTCAAGTTATTTATATCGATCAGATATTAACTTGTTTTAACATACATGATTTTAAGAATGGTTTTCTATCTTTTAGATATGGAATCGCTCTATCATAAAATTAGTGTCTAAAAATACCTTGCAAGATTCCTTCATATTGAATTGATTCAGGAGTGTAGGAAGCCCTTCACCCCATTGAAGCCCTCATTTCCAATGTAACAAACTTCAAAGGCTAAGTCAGAACTATTATTGAGTATGTGCTCATAAGGTTTCTCATGACCAATAGACTAATCACAATATGATTGTACAATCATCAGCTAGTTGAAACGAGGCAAGTCCCACGAAAGAAAGAATGGGAGTGGACACTGGTATTGAATCATGCTCCTCTTCAGCCCTAGGAAGTGTTAAATGTAGTTGTTAATTGGGATAAGAAAGCCTAAGGGTTGGGAATAGAGGTTAGGTTTTAACCTTGGCATGAGCCATGAAGGTGGGGGAGCTTGGCTAAGTAGGTGAAAGGCTAGAAAAATGAGATGCCGATGTCATCCTTGGTTTGTTATTTTTCATATCGATTATTTATTTTTTTTCAATGTCCTCGTACTACCCTATGTTGTACATCCCATGTAACATCAAGAAAATTGAAGGTCCTATAGAGTAAATGTTAGAGTGCACGAAGTGAAGGAGAGTAGGGAAATCCAAGCCAATGACATGAGTGAATGCTATGATCTCCCCCTTCAAGATGGGAAGACAAGAACTACTCCTATACTTAGTCCATGTTTTGATAGCCCTAACTGGTACTAGTTAATCCCTTCCTTTCATTTCCATGTAGTCTTTTTCTTGCCTCTAGAAACCCCTTTTTTTGGGGGAAGGCATACCTTTGGAAGGTGGGGATAATTTTTTAGATCTGTCTTACTGCTGAGTCGTCTACCACTTATGCTACCTCATTTCCAATGTCATTGACTTGATATCAGCAATATGAAGCTTGTTGTATGCATGCAATATTATCAATCAACTTTCTATTGCTGATTGATATCAGTAGTAGGAAGCTTGATGTATGCAATATTATGTATCTGACTTTATATCTAATTTACTATAGGATTGGTAAGTAAATAACAATTTAGCACAGAACAATAATAGTAGTAAAATACATAATCAAGTATCTGAAAAAAGACTAAAGATTATATGTTAGTATACCAAGTGGGCAATATTGTACCTTTTGGGTATAAAGACTCGGATTTCCAATTAGATGAGAATTTGAGAAAGTCCACCTCATGTTATGTATTCACCTTAAAAAGCAAAGCCATAAGTTAGAAGAGTATCAAGAAATTAAGTATTGCAGATTACACCATGGAGGCCAAGTATGTGGTAGTATCAGAGGCAGCCAAGGAGGCTATATGGCTTAAGAACTTTCTAATAGATCTAAAGGTCATTCCTTCTATGCAGTTTACACTTTTTGTGATAATAGTGGAGTAGTTACTAACTCAAATGAACCTAGAACCCACGAGAATGTAAAATATATCGAGCATAAATGTCATCTAATAAGAGATATTAAAAAAAAAGATGTGGTGACAAAAATACAATCGATAGACAACTTGACATATCCTTTTACAAAGAGTTCCAACTAAAACTTTTCAAAGACATGTGGAAGGAATGAGATTCAAATGTATAGCATAATTCAACTTGACAGATCATGGCTTTAACTCTAAGTGGAAGATTATTGGAAATATTTTATACTAAAATACATTTTTTGTTATTTTTCTCTTGATTAATTTTGTATAATCTTATTTTAATGAATGAGTTTGTAATTAGCTGAATTTGTAAAAATGTATCTTTTATTCTACATAGTAGATAATCTGGTGTGTAGAGTTTGACTTAAGCATAGAAGATCAAATTATTAGTTCTTATGAAATATAAGTTTATTATTTACAATCTAGATAGAACTAGACAATTTATTGGTAGGATTATAGCACAAGATTTTAATAGGTCTTGCTTGACTATGGAGAATGACAAAGTTCTAACTTATAGTTCTAGTACACCTGTATATATAGAATGGGACTACCTTGGTGTGATATTTTGTACTAACATGTTAAATAAAATATATCATTATTATTATAAATATTGTCACTATTAATCTTAAAGTAATTAATATTTATGTTCACTTGTTAATAGTTATTTTAATTCATAAAGAGTGAGATCTAAAAATAAATTTATGAACTTTATGAATTAGATAACTTTATTAAGTATTTGATGAATATTAATTTCTGATCGAATCCATATCTTATTAGAAGGATTGATGATATCCCCTTGAGAAAGCTTAGAAGTTTTGAAATCGTCAAACCCTACAAGTGGATTTTGATCTATCATTTCAAATAAGTTAAGTTGAAAGTCACAAGGAAATAAATAGTGATTGATTGGATTGGATTCTTAATAATTAAATTAAATCAATGGGTATATGTAAAAAAATATGTAAAGTTGAATAAGTGTTAAAATAACAAATGGCACAAATTATTCTAAATAAGTGATGGAGTGCAATTATAATGATATGTTGGTATGAGTAATAATTAATGTAAATTATGGTACGCTATAATTTATATTGGGAGCCTGAGATCTTATTTATGCTATAGTCCCTTTCATGCCCTTATCTAGTGCCATAATAAATATTTTAAAAATTTTGTAAATTTGTTTAGAGTATGTGTGTATATATAATTGAAACAATTAATTTGATTAGAATCAAATTGTTAGGTTTTATTATTAAATCAAATCAATTGATTTATATTAAATTAATTTTGATTCTATATATTCATATATAATAATTAAATATAATCATAATTTCATTTATTAAAATTAAACAGAAAAATCAAAATGTCACATTTAAGAGTTGATGTGACAAGCATCAATTTCTTTTTTGAATTTAAAATTTATAATATTGCACGAACAATGATACTCCACTATAGAGTCATCTACTTCATCGAGACTAGATAGGATGGATATGGGAGAAGCCACTATCGAATGACATACTCCCATATTGAGGTATGTCACTCTTGTTAAAGATAATGATACTTCTAAAACATATAAAATGATCACATTCCATGTGCATTTTATGATAAGGTTTTTTAAATCCCTGGTCACTCAATAGAATACATGCTAGAAAAAAATGTTCATAGTATTTCACATCTTTAGTGTGCTCTTGCAATAGCAATATGGAGAACTAAATTTACTAAATATTTAGAGTTTTTATCATGACTTTTAATAGCTAAACAAATAATGAGCTTTTAGTGAAAAATCACCAATTCTTTCCATTAGGATATGAACCATTCCCTAAAGTTAATATGAATATCATCTCAAATACATGGGCATGGAAGTGGTCACAATCATGAACATGATCATGGGCAAGATCATCGACACTATAATACTCATCATTCTAATAACCCTTTCAAAAGGAACGGCCCATTTTCTTGCCAGAAGCAGAATAATGGTAAGACAAGATAAGAAAATAGAAAAAATGCACATATAAAACCTTTCAAGGCTCCTAAAGAGACTTACTATAAATGTAGAATGGAAGGACACGAGTCTCATACTTGTCGCATGGCCAAACATCTAGTAGATTTGTATCAAGCAATTTTAAAAGATCAAGAAAAAAGGATAAAAACTAATCTTGTTGATAAAAATGTGTTGGACCTATCTTATTTTGATGTGAATTTTTTTGAAGCTCCTAATGATAATTTCATTTGCTTAATAGATGATGAAAATATAAATATTAAATAATTTTATGTATGTTATTGTGAGTTAATAAGAATATTATCTTGTTATTTATATTTTTATTTAAATTTATGTATTATTGAATTTCAAATGAATGATATTAATATAAGTCTTGATGACCACGCAATAATGCATATAATCCTTTGAGAGGAAAAATAATTTTTAAATGTAATAGTAATACATCTAAGTGTAATCACCATCACTAGTACATCAAATTTAATCGAAGAATTTGGAAGAGGAAATATAATATGATCAAATTGAGCTAGATTCCATATTTATAATGTATTATATTCTAGCAAATCATAAAAAATTTACTTAGTGTTTAAAGACATCCACAAAAATGGATATTATACTAAAACTAATAATGAACATAATACATAAAATTTATATTTACCACTATAATTTATGGGGGAAAAGTTATTGTAGAAAAGTTTAATGGCATTCTCTTTTGGGTTAAATTATACAACCATAAAACCAACTGAGTCATATGTTATAATAAATTTGAAGTTTTAGTATAATTTTGATTCTTTGGCATTTTAGGCTGAGTCATTATGGATCTTCAATTATGTAATGAATAATAGAATAATCATTTAGGCATCCATTAAAGAACTAGAAGATTCTTTTGCTCCATGATTTTGTATGTGACCTTTGTTCACAAGGTAAGTTAATAGTCAGACCATTTAAAAAATTATGTTTGAAGCACCAATTTTTTTAGAAAGAATATATGTGGACATGTTCATCCACCATGTAAACATTTTTATTATTTATGGTTCTAATAGATGCATCCACTAGATGGTCATATATTTGCCTTTTTTCTACAAGAAATTTGTCTTTGTTAGTCTCCTTACACAAATGACCAAATTACTTGCATAATTTCATGATTATCCAATCAAGATAATAAGACATGATAATACTGATTAATTTACTTCACAGACTCTCGATGATAATTATATATCAATTAGAAAAAATATTTAGCATCGAGTTGCTTATATTCATGCCCAAAATAGTTTAACAGTCTTTAATCAAATATCTTTAGTTATTAACTAGACTATTATTGATGAAAACCAACTTACTGGTATCTACTTGGCGACATATTTTTATGCATGTTGCAAGTCTAATTAAAATTGGATCAACATCTTATCATGAGTAATCCTCTTCAAAAGTTGTATTAGATAAATAATCAAATATTTCATACTTATGAGTTTTTGGCCGTGCAGTTTATGTACCAATTATACCTATACTATACAACATATCAAAATGAGTCTACAACATAGACTTAGAATTTATATAAGTTTTGATTTGACATTTATCATAAGATATTTGAAACCCTTAATATGAGATATTGTCAAGGCTAGAATTATAGATTATCATTTTAATGAAACTATATTCTCGTCATTAGGGGGAGAAAAGTCGATTCCAAAAGAATGATGAAAAATTACTTGGAATGCATCTTTATTTTCTAATATTGATTCTTATACTAATCAATATGGACAAGAAGTTCAAATGATCATTCATTTATAGAATCTTGTAAATAAATTTCCATATGCAAATAAAGTGAAAAAGTTATATATCCTAGTTGTAAATGTTCTAGCATGAATCGAGGTCCCTAAAGAAAAAAAACAAATGAATTTAAAATGCATTTGAAACATGAGAATTCAATCAGATCAAAAGATAACTCCCAAGAAGTGAAGAACAACATCAAACCAAAACGCCCTGATAAAGAAACATATTTAACAAATGACTTTTGAAGATGTGAAAAATGAACAAATATCTCCAGAAAAGGCAACTATACATAAAATTTTTAAGATCCCAATAAATTATGTACATAATAGAGAAAAAAAGAGAATTAAAATAAACTTATTATAAATAATAATTTTTTACCAAATGGCCTTTAACATCATAAGAAATGATGAGAACCACAAACCATAAAATGTGAAATAATTTCAAAATAGAAATGATTAATAAAAAAAGAAAGATGCTTTATTAACAAAAATAAACTCATTAATGAAATGAGACATGTATGGACTATTACTCCAAACACCTAAAGGTATAATACCTATTTGATAAAAATAGTTATTTGAATAGAAGAAAAATAAAATTAATAACATCATAAGATACAAAGCATGATTAATAGCATAAAGTTTTTCACATAGACCTAGTCTTTAATATGAAAAAACATATTCTCATGTCATGGACATGTCGTGACTTAATTATGTTGCCAAATTTTATTGGTCAAATACTATCACAAAAGCTGATTTTGGAGAGTGTATCTTATCAACAAAGATCGATAATTATATTAATAGTCCAGTCAATTAATAAAGAAATGACACAATTCTAATAAAATATATATTTTAGATTGTGGTATAAATCTTAGATCCATATAATTGTTCAATTAATTTATATGATGTATGTTCAAATAATTCAAATTATATTGGATTTACATATAGAATGAAGGTTGAGTTATTATATAATCACTATTTTCCCTAACATCATATAATGTAGTATCCCGAATAATAGTACCCTCATAATTACAGCCTCAATATGTCACTATCAAGATAATAAATCATCTCTATATAAGAGTCATTCACAATCTCATATCTTTTAGATAATACCTTAACTGTCATTGATAATTACTTCATATGTACATTATTATTCTCCAACCTTAGATAAAATAAAGACCAATAATGGATATGGTTTGCAAATATTTTACTTTTAGTTTCATAAGTACTATACTCACATAATTAATATATTATTCCTCTAAGTTTCACAATTGGGAACCATACAAAAAAAAATAATTTAAAGGGTTATCACTACCTTATGAGTCATAATAACTCACACATATCTTGAGGATTACCTATCATTGTTATCTTCAATGTTGATGTGACTCTCATACTAAAGATAAAATCCTTATAATATCATTCTACATAATTTCCACCTAAATAGAAAATTAAATCTTTTAAGATTTGTACAACGGATTGACATGTAAAAGTATCTATGCTTTTGAATTCATAAGTATTATACTCATAATTATTAATATACTCAAATTTCAAGTTTTAACATATTGGTTTATCTTGTACAATAACAATGGTCAAAAGAGTTGCCACTTCTTTCCTACCATATACATGAGTGAGCCTCATAGTTAACTTATTACCATCCACCATAATAATTCTCACAAATCCACTAATAGTCAAAAACTCTAATTTAAGTTCTATTAATCACACTAAAATAAATTTCCATAACATAACATAAATCAAAAGACATTTGTTAATAAAAAATTATTTATATATCACAAAAACAAAATTATACAAATCCTAGAGCATACACTATTTTGATATAAATTTTTGAATCTGTCCTAGAGATGAGGTGTTTGAGAGTTGAGCCCTCCAACTCTTAGGATTAGCTTATTTCTTATATTCCTTTCTTACTTGTGAAGCCCTTAAGGAGTACAAAAATCAATGCCAGGGTTTGGTGGCTAGACATTAGCTTTTACTTGGTGTATAGAAGAAAATGAAGAATGAATAATTTTAAATTTTCTCAATTCTCTCTCTTTCTATTTTATACAAGAATATTTCTATATTACTTTAAGTATAAAGCCATGGATTTTAAATGAAAGCTTATACTTGATCGGCATCTCTTAAGCTTGAGGTAATGGCTCTAGAAAGTGGTCGTAACTCTAGAATATATCATAATTTTTATATGACACAAAATTATGATATTGGATATTCGATGTTAAAATTATCAAATATTTTTTTTGTATTTTAGTGAGTAATAATAATGTGTAGACATGAGAATGAGGCTAATATGTATTGATTTCATGATTTTTGATATTTTCGAAAGTTTTGATGAATAATAATGAAATCAATGAGTTTTTGGAGGTGTCTAGTAGGAAAGATAGATTAATAAGTCACATAGTTTTTGGAGGTGTCTAGTAGGAAAGATAGATTAATAAGTCACATAGTTTTTGCATTCATTCTTGGTCAAATTAATTGTACCAAAATAGGTGGGGACAATTCTTATATGTCATAATGCTACCAACTCATTAGTATAATATTTTCACTATGCAACATATTCTCAATGGTTATGATATTATCATGGACACAATAAGAAAATAACAGTTTTGCAATGGAATTTTTGCTTCCAAGTCCATTGCAAACCCATACAAATCCATTACAAATATCTTTTAGCAACGGATTTGCAACAAAAGTATTCTATTGCAAAAAAACTTGTTGCAATTTTGTACACTTTGGCATTTGGTTACAAAAGACTAATTGATTTTCAACGCAATTATTCCATTGTTATATTGCAATGCATTTCATATCTGTTGCTAACTCAGTTGCTAAATCAAAAAAAAAATTAAAAGATAATGGATATGCTAAATTTGTTGCCATTTCGTTGCTAATTTGCAATAGATTAGCAACCATTTCATTAATAACCATTAAAATTTATGCTAGTCATTTCATTGCAACATTGCAATACAGTTGCAACCACTATGAGTCATTACAAATTATGTTGTTGTAATTCTATTGCAATTCTATTGCAAATTTGCAACATATCAACAACCGTTTCATTACTAACCATTGTAACGTCTGTTGCAATTTTGTTGAAACTTTGCAACATGTTTGCAACTATTATGAGTCCTTGCAAAATATTCTGTAGTAATTTTATTGCAATTTAATTTCAATTTCACAACAACATTGCAATTAATATATTCTTTTTAAAACTTACTTAGTTGTAATAGAATATTCATTGCAAAATCTGTTGCAATTATTTTTTCAAATTTTTATTTATTTTTGTTAAATTTGTTAATTTCCAATATTTTCTATATTATTCAAAATTTACTATACCAAATTCAAATTTTCCTGACCATAATATAAATTGCAACACACATTTTTTGATAACTAATAGTTAATAGTTTCATATACCATATTCAACCACAATTTTAGTTTATAGTTCCTTTGTGCAACAGTTTAATAATAAAAATGTCTAATAATTAGTTGGATCTTTCAATAGTAGGTACATTTGTCTTTGGAGCAATGGCTGGTGAAATAGGTAGACCCCTAATAAGCTTTGAAATCTGTGCATGAAAATTTGCAATGAGACTCTGCACAGTCTATAAATGTTCCCTCTGCTGCTGCATCATTTGCTCACGGATCACACTCATCTCCTTTTCCAAAACTTGGATTTGACTATCTTCTTTTGCCTGTGTCTGAGATTCATGAACTAGTTGACTAGTTGAAAGCATATTGATAGAACTGGATGATGTCTGAGATTGTAGCATACAAATCCCATCGATCCAAGGCCATATACTCATTTCTTCTTGAATCCCCCAACCTCATCTAGATAGATTTGAGTTGCATCAACTGATTGAGATGAAGACGCATCCTCTTTTACAACTATGGTCTCAGCCTCATACCTTGAAACTACACACTCCTGAAAAATATAAACATTAGTAATAAATTTTTCTATAAACAAAAATTACAAACAAATTGACTAAAAAGATTGCACTTACATAGATCTCATGAGACTTTCGATCTACAAATTGATTATATACCTTCCTCCTATGAGTTTATTCTAGGAGCTCATGTGGAAGAGGCAGATGCTTTAACTTGGCCGCCTAAAATTTAAAAGTATAATATAATTAAACAAGTTTTTAAAAAACATTAAATAAAATCCAAATAATTATCAATATACGTACCAAACATTTAGCATGCTATCTAAAAGATAAGGAACCACAACCATCGTATGTTGCGAAGGTCATGCGCCCTCACCTCCAGTCTCACTCATCCTATTCATAGATCCTTGGACAGACTTTTTCTGAAATTCTGGTGACTGCCATTAACATTGCCAAGCTTCCCAAATACTTTCTGAGATGAAACTTGGTTGTTTGTTATAATCTTTCCATCGACTAACATCATTTCTATAATGTCGTGAAGCCCTTTTATTCCATGCAACCTTAACTAGAGTATCTAGTGAAGGATCCCACTGATAATGTTTCTACAATTGATATAATGCCAAAAAAAAAATTTGTGAAAGAAAAAAAAAAGTCTTATTGTATATCATATGTGAAACTTTTTAATGTTGTCTATTTTCTTTATTTTATTTACATTCCAATTCCACCTTATCCACATTATAAAAAAACATTAAAAAAAGTAAAGACAAAAGTGAAACAACATTTGTTATTGATCAATATATAGAAAAATAAAATAAAATATATCTTAGACCCAATTCATACTTGAAACTCTTGCCAATAAAAATCTTTGATATCATGAGGCACCATCTTCCAATTATAACCCATCACATGCAAATGCTCCTTGAAGATTTTAGTGATAATCCTAGATAAACATACAAGTGGTGTGTATAATGAGTAGTGGTATTCTCCATGATGTGTATCCTACAAGTAAACATACAAAGTTTATCAATGCAGTCATTAAACTTAATTTGGTCCACATAAAAAAATTCAAGTGAAATAGTTTAAAAGGAAAACATACTCTGCATCAGTAAGTATAATGAGTAGTGGTAATGTTGAACTTTGTAGTAATGCTACTTGAGATGTTGAATCTTCTACAGGTGGTGGTGTAGATAATGATGCACGATCATTTGGTGTCTACTAGGTGGGGCTAGTAGTATCATGGATGATAGTACCTTGTGCAGATGTATGTGCAGTAGGTGAAACCTCTAATGATTTAGAATCTACTTGGGCACTAGGGGAAAAAACCACATTCCTACCACATCCTCTAGCCCTTATCCCTGATCCTTATCTTACTCCTCGACCCATATCTACATGAGCATAAGAACAAAATACAATATATATTAATTGACAATTAAATGGTTATACAACAATCAAATTACCAACCTAATTTTCATCATTGTTTAAATCATTCCATTCTTCATCATCATCATCATCACATTCTTCTTCTTCATCATAATTATAAAAAAGTATTTCAGTTTTGATATTTAATATTTTACCTATCAGATCATTAAGCAAAATAGTTTCATTTTCCACCGGTGAACTACATTCTTCAACATCATTTGTTTCCTATTGAAATGGATCTTCTGAAGTAATTTCTGGCTCTGTAGGCATCTCAATCATTCCTCTAGCCTTGATTTTAAAAAGATCCCACCAAGATATAGTATCACGTTTTAAGCTTAGATATGTACAATAATACACTTGTTATGCTTGCATTGCTAAAACAAATGGTTCATCTTGTGCATATCTTCTTGTATGATTTACATTCACTAATTTGTATTGCTTGTGGATCCTCACCCTGACATTTGGTGTAATGTCAAACTACTCGCACTTAAATAAAACAGTCTTCTTAATGGGCCATCTTGTGTACTCTAATTTCATGACTTCTTGCAATTGACCATAGTAGTCAGTTTCATCAATCGTGTAATTAGTACCTTTAACACACACACGCCACTATTGTTTGAAAATTTAGAAGTTCCCCGTTGAAGTGTGTGAAAAAAAAACCATTCACATTATGTCCATTATAATAGTTAACTATTTGAAGCGGTCCATCTACTAGAGCTTTAAGATATATGTTTTCAACGTTGTCATGTGCCTGCATATAAGAGTATGTTAAAAGACATTTTACCATAAACTAACTAAAACAATAAATAACTTACGTAAGTCTTGAACCAAGCTAGGAAAAAATCATCTGGTCTAGCATCAACAGTTGCATCATTAATGTATGGCTCATTTTACCATAAGTCATAACTCATTAATGAATATTCTGTAAATAGAATACTCATTAGTTGAATTAGAAAATTACAACATTAGTGCAATAGTTGAGTTAAGATGCATGCTAAATATAATGTTTAACTTTAATGCAGCTTAGCAAGACATACTGATGTGTGATATTTAATCTCTTGTTTAGTTAGCATTCATGTTGTATGTCTTCCAAAAGGTCAACCGAGATGGGTGAATCTTGACAAGTTCCCATCGAAATCATTTCCTTCTCTAGTATGGGACTCAACATTAAAAGACATCCTTCAATGCCTTGTACGGAGTGTTGGATTGAAATAATGCTCACCAAAAGCTGAAGCTTCTTCAACTAAATATGTGTTGCATATTGATCCTTACACTTCCACTTTGGCCTTATTCCTCACTACTTTTTGTTTTAACTTTCACAAATACATAGCAATCCAATCAATAAGTTTATAAACACCAATATCATATAATGATTCGATGATAATAAATGTGGTTGTATAACACAAAATTTCATACCTTTCAAATGGATACATCCATCGGTATTAGATTGGTCTTGCTACCCTTTTTTCATATGTCAAGTGTGTTGGCAAATGCTCCATTGAATCAAAAAAACTAGGAGGGAATATCCACTTTAGTTTGCAAATAATAAGTGGTATTTATGACTGTAATCTCAACATAGCTTCTGTTTTAAACACAGTTGATGTAAGCTTCTTAAAGAACAAGCTAAGTTTTGTTAATGCTTGCCACACGGCTGATGGAAGTATTTCTCGAAATGCAATTGGTATCAGCCTTTGCATAAAGACATGATAATCGTGACTTTTCATTCCAAAAAGTTTATGTTTCCTCATGTATACACATCTGGCTATATTTGAAGCATATCCATTTGGAAATCTGAGATTCTGAACCCAAATACACAACTCATTTCGATCATTTTTGTCTGATGTATATCAAGCTTTTGGAAGCTTTCCATCAACAACATGCAATTATGGTCGATGATATATTTCCATTTAGTATAATCTAGACTTTGCATTGTCTTTTGTTTTGCCCTCAATATTCAAGAATGTGTTAAAGATATTTTCAAACACAATTTTCTCTGTATACATCACATCTAAATTATGTCTTATGAGATTTGTGCTCCAAGATGGAAAATCCCAAAAAATTAACTTCTTTTTACATCCGGTTAATTTACTAACAGAAACAATTGGTTCATTTGCCCCAATCTCAATAACTTTTTTTAAGCCTAATGCATCAATTTTTCTTAGCAACTCAACACCATAGTGAATTTTTGGAGGTTGATCTATTACCATTTGATTCTTTCTAAAAGCATATTTATTTCTTCTAAATGGATGATCTAGTGGAAGGAACTTAATATGATTATCAAACTATATTTTTTTCCTTCCATTCTTTAGGGTAAAAGCATCTGATTCATCCATACAATACGAACATGCTAGTCTGCTATATGTACTCCAACCAGACAATATTGAGTAAGCTGGAAAGTCACTAATTGTCAATAAGAGAGCTACCCGTAGCATAAAATTTTTCTTTCTAGATATGTCATAAGTTTCAACTCCAATTTTCCACAATGCTTGTAACTCAGAGATCAAAGGTTGTAAATACACATCTAACTTGTCCTTCAGATTTCTAGGGCCTAGGACAATAACTGTTAGAAACATGTATTGCTCCTTCATACACATTTATAGGGGCAGATTATATGGAGTGAGAATAATAGGCCATGAAGAATACTGACTCCTAGATTGCCCGAATGGTTGAAATCCATCAGTACATAGGCATAATCTGACATTAAGGCTTTCATTTGCAAATGAGGGATGCATAACATTAAAATGTTTCCATGCAGGAGAATCAGAATAATGATGCATCACACCATCTTCTACAAAATGGTCATCGTGCCATCTCATACTCTTAGCAGTGGCTTTTGAAGCATATAGCTATTGAAGTCTTGGTGTTAGTGGAAAGTAATACATTTTCTTATATGGCACAAGCTTTTGTCTATTAATACTTTGTGGTCGATAGTGAGTATGGTCACAAAATTTGCATTGAGTTAATTTCTAGTCATCACCCCAATAAATCATACAACCATCTAGGCAAGTATGAATTTTATAGACTAGCAATCCAATTCTCTTGATAAGCTTCTTGGTCTCATAGAAACTACCGGTCATAACATTATCATCCGACAACAACTCCTTAATAAACTGACACAAAGCATCATATCACCATTCAGACAAATGATGCTCTGACTTGATGTGAAGCATTCAAGAAATGGCTGATAACTGTGAGTGGATTTAACATTTATGCCATACTTCTTGGTTTGCAACATTAAGCATGTCATAAAAATTTTGTGCAATTGGGTTTTGAGATTCCTCAACAATATTAGCATTTAATTGTGGACCAGCTACATCATAAACTATCTGAACAAATGTTGTCGATGATTCAACTTTATTTGTTATTGCATGGTGGTTACTGGCATTCACATTATATAATGCCTCCTCCCCATATATAGATGATTTGGTCTCACCATGCAAGTACCACACACAATAATTAGGGACAAAACCATATTTATAAAGATGGAACCTTGCGACGTTAACCTCAACAAAATTCTTATTCTAGCACTTCTTCTTATTACATGGACATCTAATGTGATTACCATCACTGCCTTCTGGTCGACTAAGTACAAATTGAACAAATTCTTCGACTCCCGATATAAATGATTAGTTAGGCAATTCATTTGGTAGCCTTAAATATATCCATTCTCTATTTGAACTCATTTTACATGCCCTGATATGTAACATAAATTATTCAGTTGATTGATATACAATGAAAATAGCAAAGAACTGATCATCATCTCACTCTAGGGTCATAGATAATCAAACAAGGAAAATTAGATTTCTCATCTTTAAAGATAGCCTTAAAGACTAAGACACAAAATGCCAACCACCAAAAATTATCATTCCCAGTACAAAAATATCAAACCAGGAAACATTGTATTTAAAGACCAAATTGGTGTTAAAAGTACTTGTCTATCAGTAACCTCCACAATAATTGACAATCTAGGGATGAGTCAAATTTAGCTACCTGCAAAATGTTCAAAGAATAGTCAAGATGTTCATAAAAATACAAAAGGCCACTCATATATAGGCTTATCAATAAGTCTTTCAAGGTGTTATATCTTAACAACTATAATTAATTTATCTAACATAATATAAAAGCATGGGTTTCAAAGAAAAAAACCACATAAAAAAAATTAAAAAAAACTAAACTAATATCAAAAAAAAAACTCATTTAGAAACCCTAAAGAATATATACTTTTAGGAGGCATGAAATATTCAACAAACTCCTTGACTTGCAACCAATTTAGGAAAAACATGGAGCAATATGAAAATTATAAAGACAAGATTTTAATCCTAGTTCCATAAATTTGAAAGAAGGCTATTTTTCATCATATCCTTCATTAATATGCCTAGAAAAAAGAAGGCTAAAAATTCTATAAAATATATTAATCTGTGTGACAAACTATAAAAATTTAATTGTTTGTGTGAATCAACATTCTAAAAAAATTCGACTTATCAAATAATAGTATAATTTAACATAACTATAATATTTTATTTATGTGTTAGCTATCAATATATTATATGTAATTTCATAATAAGTAAATATGTTTGGGAAATAATATTTTTATTTATTAAATTTTTAAAAATATTATATGATATAGTGATTTTATTTTATTTGTATACACTAATATATTTTGCAAATCACTTATATCAATATGCAATATTATTAATATGTTTAAATAATTTTGAGAATATTCATATTTTAGTAACATAATTAATGAGATAAAAATAAATTTTTTGAAATACTAGTTTTTTCACTAGTTTATTGTTTATTTGACTTTATGAATTATAAAGTTAAAGTAGAATGAGTTAAAAGCAATATCTATTGTTTATTTTGAGGTGATTATGGTGAAGACTTAGTTATTTGTTCTAGGGATTGAGTGTTAAACTCACCTACGTTTGTTGCCTTATTCAATAGATTGGTAAAGTAATATCCATGTTCATCCATCAAAGCACCTACATTATTGAAGAACAAAGATGAATTAGGGTTAACCATATAAAAGCAATATTTATTTACATGAATAGTAAGAATTAACATTAAATCCAATTAGGGGGCTTAAAGTAATAAACTCGAAACAAGTTACCTAATGTAGGCTTGAAGGTGAACAACATGGAGTTTTCATAACAATAGTATTATAAAAATAATTTAAAATACCAAAAAAAAAATTAAGAAAAACAAATTAAAATAATGCAATAACTAAAAACATTACCAAAATTACAACGAATACCAAAAAATAAGCACACTGTCAAGATGTACTATATGCAATTTGTTTAACTGCAAAAGAATGGTAGATCACTTAGTTTTAATAAAATGTGAGTTATTTTTCATAAGCAATATAGGTTATATCAATAATAGTACTTAATATTAATTTTCAAATGAGTTCGAATAAAAAAACAGAATTTATCAAAACATTTAAGCAATTATGAATCAAATAATTAATTATCCATTATTCTAAATATCCAAGAATAACAAAAATATAGAATTTATCAAAACAAAACATATCAATCAATCATTTCTATGCACAATTCTGAATCCAAGAACTAAAAATACAATTTTAACACATAATATGTAATCAAATCACCATCTATCAAGAATTTTATGCAACTAATTACTGGATAATTATCAACTAGTCTTTGCACTAAAAACAAAAATTATCAACTAGTTTTTGCACTAAAAACAAAAATTATCAACTAGTTTTTGTAAAAAAAATTGGATGAAGATTTTCTGTTTTGAAATTAACAACAAAAAACAAAGTTACCGAAGCATGTCCAACAACCCCATATATAGTATCGGTTACATCATTAGGGATGTGGTTATTGAAATAGAGAAGAATGAGAGGATGGAGGTGTGAAGCATCTTTGATGAAATCAAACACGATTCTGTAAATATTTTTATAAAATGAGGATATGTAACGGAGAAGGTTTTTGTTGCCGCCGAAAAATATTTTTATGCCCATAAAATTTCTGACACACGATTCATCATGTTTCCAAGCATCTTTGATGAATCGGCTTGGTTCAACAATACCAGAGGTGTGAAGGGTTTTGTTGCTGCTGGATCCGGATGGGGAAGGAGACTCTAGGGGCTTTCCTTTTTTTTCTCTTTCAGTATTGACCACAGATCCTACAACAACAAAGATGTCGTTTGACTGGGTTAAACCGATGAACCAGCTTCTACCACCGACGCTAATTCGGAGGCTAATCTTCTCCAAGAGCTCACATCGACGAGAAGGTTAGGCACATCATCTTCAATATGCGATGGTGAAGGAATGGGTAAGCGATAGTTCACACAAATATAATTGAAAGTCAATGTAATTGATGCCGATGAAGGGAACCAATGGTAAGCCCTCTGAGGCGTCGCTGGAAGCAGAGGTTTTTGAACGTTCGACAAGATTTTTGTAGTTGATGAATAGTATTTCCGAGCGAGAAATGCTCACTATATTTATTGAGCGAGAAGTCGAGGGGGCAAAAACACGAGCGGGATAGCGAGCGTGTTGGAGCCCTATTTTTATAAGCACACTCAATAAAATATCGATAATAATATTTTTAGAGAGCCCGTTGGAGATGCTCTAAGGCGACCGAAAACTTCAAGTAGGGCGGCTGAACCCTGCAGCAAGACTAAAACTTTTATATTTTAACAATATTTTTTCAAAAGTGGGACCATAATCTGAGCTATTTCAATTATTTATATTTTCAAAATTAAATAATAGAAATTGATATTTTTTTTATTAAAATTTAATGATTAGTTTGTTTTTATAATTTAAAGTATAAACACTGAAAAATAAAAAAAAATGAATGGATATTATTTAAATAATAAATTAGAAGTGATAGTAATTTTTCACATTAATATATCAATAATAATATCTTTAATTTTTGTTTTTTCAACTTAAGTTTAAATTCTTCTGAAATAGTGAGGAAGCAAAAAAGGAAATATATTACTTAAAAAAATAATAAAAGAAAATACATTATTATTGGTATAGGATTAATTGAGTCAGACCAAACACATGTCTAACAAATATATAAATTCAAATGTGAGAAATTTTCAAAATTTTACCAAATAAAGTCAAAATTATCATAAAATTTAATCGGTCAAAGGACGGTCATACTTATAATTATAGAACCAGAGTGCAAAATATTGAAAAATAGACAAAATTAACTTTTTTTTTTAGGTTTTAGTCAATTTAAATTCCTAAATTTGGATTTGCCCAAGAAAAATAAAGTGATCAAAAAGTGGGAACAAATTATATTTGGATTTTAGAAAATATATGAAAAATGATTTTATTTTAGAATTTCTGGAAAGGAGGAGTAGAGTTGAAAATAGAATGAAGGTAAAAAATTAAAAAAATTAATAAGTTTCTAAAGTGAATTAATAATGTAATAAAGAATATTTTTAAAAACATAAAATAATTCAAAATCTCGTACTACTTGTCATTAAAACCACCAAAAAATGAGAATAAAAATTGTAAAAAATGAATAAGTTAAATTTGATTTTCCATTTTCTTGTTTCATTCTTATAGTTGTTTACATTATGTTATCTGAATTCAAGCAAGGTAAAAAAAATAATATTAATATAAATTTTCAAAAAACATCATAATTGTATTCTTTTTATATATCTTCAAAATTTGTTATTAATAACAATTTTCAATTTTAACCTATTACACACACACACACACACACACACACACACACACACACACACACGAAAATCATATAACAAAAATTTAAAAAAAAATAAATAAATAATATTTTCTATATCTTCAAAATTTGTTATAATAATAATTTTCAATTTTTATTTTTGGTAATACTACAATCAATAATTTAGTTTTCCTAAGTTATTAAAATTAGGTTTAACAAACATCATCAGCATTCAATAAACACTTAGGGTATGTTTCATTTTTATTTTTTGAAACTGTTATTTGTGCCACTACTATACTATTACAATATAAATTATGTGTTCAAAATTTTAATTTCTAATGTGATGCTAGGGAATGCTTATTCACATTAATTTAAAATTAGGGAAAAATATCAATTTGGTAATGTTCATAAACAAAAAAAAAATTGATTTTGGATTGAATCTTTTATTGTTATTATTATTAACAATACCAAATTCTAGATGCCTTTTGGCTTTGAATTTCTAAACTCATTCACAAATTATTCCTATACAAAAAATTATAATACATATGTTTTTTTTATTTATCTACAAAAACAATATGTAGTTTTTAAATATTTAAAAACTAATTAGTTTTAATGATTTTTTTAATATGATACAAAAATAAAAATTGATCATGATAATAAAATAAAATAATTTTCTATCAATTACCTACCATGATGTTTCTAAAAAGGAGTCAACTTAAAAAGTATTATTAAACATAATATAAGTACCAACATAATTTAGTTCGTCAATAAACTCCATCGGTAAATTGTTAATTTCTTGTAGTGTCCCCTCTTTATAAATATCGATAGTTGATAATTTACCTTTTATTATAAATGAAATGGAATTTTATCTTTGATAAAATTCCTTGAAATTTATAATCTATTGCAGAACTATTGCAAATATATTGTGAAATTACTGCATCTGTAATTTTGTTGTTAATCTGTTGAAATTTCGTCTCCAAGAAAAGCACCAAAATTTCCTGCCATGTTTTGCATAAGAATTGAATCTTGCAAATTCTAGTTGCAAGTTAGTTGCAAATTACATATTAGACTTTCATTAAATTCCATTGCAAATCTGTTACTGTTTTGCTTGTCTATTACAACAATTTCCATTAGAAATCAAGATTTTTCTTGTAGTGTGAGTCAAAGTCATGCTTAGCTTGGAAAATTTAAATAACTATGACATTAATTTTCTATCATTGGAACTAGCTACCTCGCTTGTACTTAAGGTCATAATCAATTTCATATATCTATGACTTTATCTTTATATGACTTAGTAGTATCAAATTAGAGCTATGATAATTTTACAAAGCCATGAATTTTGAGCTATAAAAAAATACAGAGCCATAAATTTTCATGCCAAGGCCATGCTAATTATTCAACGACATGAATTTTGGGATACTAATATTATATATGATATTATTTGTGTATGATTATTTCTAATGTTAGGACACTTATTCTCAAAGGAAGGCATAATCATGACTTATATGTACATGCTAAGTGTCAAAGACACTACCTCCTGATAGTATCGTGAAAATATGGTATACAAAAGAAGAAAAGACTAGTATATAATAGTCACTCATAGTGTTGAGGAAATTTAATAATAAGAGAAGTCATCTCCATTTCGTGACCACTTCACATCATTAAGTCCTTTATGGACTACAAATGGATGAAAGTATGAAGCCATGACTATTTTACATTATCATGACTTTGTGTTATAAAGAGATTAGACTCAAGTCATGGTCTTTGCTAGTACCATGATTTTGTATTATAGAAAGATTAAGGTGTTGAACATAGCCATGGTCAATTTCTAAAGTCTCAACCTCAAGCTGAAAAAAGAAATACAAAATAGTGACTTTCTTTTGAAAGTTGATGTATATAATTTGTTTTGATTATCTATTTTGTATAACCAAAATATTTCTATTTTAATATTTTCATGTAAGTATAGGAAAGAAAATATTAAGAGATTGGGAATGCAGCAATAGAATAATAAAGGAGGTCCAACTGTTCGGTTAGCGTGCCAATGAATTTTTGGAGCAAAGCCTGGCCCGTCCGAGTGATCCGACCTACTCTAGTTAATCAAACTGAGAAATTGTATTAATATAAATTATTTTTATTTTATGTTTTTTGCCTGCTATTTTTTCGGTGTGTGGAACTGTTCATTTCCCCTATTTTCTTCTCTATGCATGATTTTTATTGTGATTGTGTTTTGCACATACACTGTAAGCCATTCTGGACTTCTATTTTGGTTATAATTTGTAAACAGATAAGCATTTTTCTGGTGGATGTAGCTAGTCGTGTTGAACGACTAGTGAACCATATTATTTCGTGTGTTTCTATTTTGTTTTTAATTCTGTCATGCTTGGAGTGTGGTTGTAGATATATCCTATGTTGTTCTTTGTTATTCTCCTTTTCTGAATCACAAACATGGAAGCGAAATTGCCCAACAAAAGTTCATAATTAAAGTAATGCAATGTCACTTAAGTATAAAAGTAGAAGAAATATAATTTTTTAAAAATTTCCCATTTCTTTTCCTTCTCCCTCACACAGCAAGTAAAGTCATGACTACTACAAATCATAGGAGTGAATTTCACACTACCTAGGGGTTTCAAAAATAAGAAAGTGATGCATGAATTAAGTAAATCTCTAGAGTTATGGGGTGTGGGTTTCAAACCCCTATCCTCTAGGGATAGATTTAGAAATTTATATCAAATTAGAATTTGTGTAAATTTGATTATGTGATAATTGGTTTTTATTATGAAAGTATTAATTATTTTATTTATTTTATGTTATATATATTGATGGATAGTGACTAAATAGAACTTCAATTAAAATTTCAACTATTGGTGAGTTTGTAATTGTCATAGTAGATAATGACAAGTAAACCTTGTGGCTTAATTATGCATATGATAGGAAAAAAGTGACAACCTTTTCTGGATTGTGATGCATAATATAAACCTATAAGGTAAATTCTAAAATTTGGGCATGTTAATCATTGTGAATAAGATACTTACGAAGATAAATATATTAATACTTTTACTTGCTAATTCATTATACATATCTTAAAGGAATTATTTCTCTATTGAGATAAATATTATATAAAGTATTCTCCCAAATGATTCACCTTTGGTGTGGGATCACATCAATACCAAAAAAGATACTGACATGCAATCCTCAAGATATGTATATGTATATTATGAGTCACAAGATAGTGACATCTCTTATGAGCTACTTTCTCATATAGTTTACAATGGTATAACTCTAAGGAAGTATATATTATTTATGTGAGTATATAGTACTTATGAAATTGAAAGTGCAAATAATTACATACCATTATAATCATTGGTCTCTATGATAATGAAGGCCAAAGAATAAGAGTGCATACAAAGAAACCTTCAAGGATAGTTGACAAAGTTGGCAAAATATATTGGATTATGAATGACTATTATGCAAGAATGAATTATTATCTCGCTAGTGATGTATTGAGAGGATAGTTATGTGGGAACCACCATTGGAAAAGGGCAAGACCATAATGATGATAACCATCTTGTATGCAATTAAGGCAAGGGATTATTGCACAATACCTCAAATTTCATTATGTGTCCTACATAATATATGTTGAGTGATTTAATAGTATCACATAGATTAAATGAATGAACCTTAGAGATAAGATTCTTCAAAAAAAAGAGTATCCATTTTATTAAAATTTGGTTGCCTCATTGTTGAATAAATGAATCACCAATACAATCTCTGTATGATTGATATCTCAATAAATGTCTGTTATACTACTTACACGACTAATACACTTGTGAATGTCATTTGATGATAAACACTCATTAATAAAATTATGGGTTGTTGCTTATCTAATTAAATTAGACAAAGTAACTAAAGTTATAATAATGCCCAATGTCTATGACTTGACCCTAATATCTTTTTAACACAAAATCACAATACTAGAAATGGTCATGGTTTTAGCATTCGTCTTCCTCATTCATCATATGGCCATGATACTAGAAATAATTACAATATTATGAATGACCTCTCATGTGCATTATATTTCCATGACACTATGAGTGGTAATTACTTTTGCATTGGTGTCTATTGATCATCATATAGCAGTAACACTAAAAATGGTGTTGTCATTAGACATGTCTTTCTTGTGCATCATATGGCTATTATGTTGAGAAATGACTACGATACAAAGAATGGTCTTTCATTTGTCTCATGTGATCACTACACTAGGAATGGTTACAATGATGGCCTTAAATTCTCTCTATATCCTATTGTTGTGTGAGAAGATTCAAGAAAGACCAAAACAAATTAGCCAAATGATCATTGAATATAATGAGGGGTAAAAGGATACATTCTATGTATGTTATCCCAACAAAGGTTAGTTTGAATTGGACAAGTGTATTGTGGAAAATTAAAAGTATGCATTCTGAGCTAGATAGACTTATATATGTTTGTGTGGATAATCTATTTTTCATAGGAAAGCAATCCCCACTTACTACCCCAAGTTCATATAATAGTAGGAGGATAGTCTTCATCACTAGGAAGAAGTGTACAACTATTTCACTTTCACATTCTTTCGAAGAGATGGAGAAATTTTGATATGGATACCTAAGTGTCTATTGTGAGATAAGTATAAATCTCATAGGAATCCCTTTGTATTAGTATTATTTCAACTACTTCTGATGATAAGACAGATCAATGAGGAGCTTATGAGTTGGAATAAAATATTGACACTTTTACTCAAGCTACTTTTGGAGATCGTTCTATTTAAGAGAAAGCTTATGGTTATGATGGAAAATAGAATGTATTGAATAATTTTCAGAAAAATTTTAATTTTCATGAAAAATTCAATTTTCGAGAAATGAATTTTTATGTGAGGAATGATAATGAGTTTTAGGGTCTATGTAAGAAGCTAAACTTTATGTGGTGAGTAATTTTAAATATAAACCATAAACCAATCTTGGTCTATCCAAATATGACAAAAAGAGACATTGTTGGGTCTGCCTGGGTTGGGCAGACTAAGTATTTTTAATTAAATTTTGCATTTAATTATGTGTTTGGTTTAAATTTAATAATGTGTGGCATACTATTTTTTATGAATATTTATATTATTTAAATCATAGTTTAATTTATTTCAAATATGGATCATTGAGGTGCTCACATCAAAATAAAGTGTTTATTTCGTTTTTTTTTTGAAAAATGTAGAAGAAAAAAAAACATTATTATTTTTTGATTAAAAATCGACCATGTGAGATGCATGTGTGATTTCAAAAAAAAATACAGAACCAAAAACCATGCAACTTTTGTGGCTAGTGCACTTGAGAGAAGAATGTCTAAGTATTTGAGTATTTCAAATAACTCTTAGAGCTTTTGAAAAATCCCATTACTTATGGATAGAATGTAATTCATAATATTTTAAGTAAGCCACAAGACTTTTCTGGGAGAAACTAACCTATCAAAAAGGGAGGCTCACAATAACCATTCAGTATTTGACAAAGCTTATCTTTTGTCATTGTTCTTTTCTTGTAACATTAATTCATTAATGTTCATGTGCAAGATGTGAAGAGAATATGTGGAGGATCATACAATGGTTCGTGTGGAGGATCATACAATGGTTCATGTGGAGGTTCGTATGGTGAATGTGTTGTTCTCAGGTTCCTGGAATTTTTGTCATAAAGGAAGGAGGAGCATTGAACATTCTTCCATGAATTATAACTAAGATCTCTATATATTTACACTTTTTTTTCTACTACAATTACTATTTTAATTTATGGATTGTTTATGTATTCTACCATGTATATGTATAATAGATTTAGATTGTGTGAGGTTAAATCTCAAAATGAGAATTGATATATATATATTTCTGAATAGAAAACATATAGTTCTGTGTGACTGAAAATTTGAGATTTTCAATTTTATAATCATTTAAATTGAGCAGAATTCATTTTTGATTTTTTGAGCATTTTAAAAAAATTTTAAAACTCAATTCAGATTTTAATTTGAGTTAAATTTTAAATTTATCATGTTTTTAGATTAAAATTGAAAAAAAATTAATTTAAAAAATAGAAAATATACTTTTTGAACATAAAAAATGTTTCAGTTTCTATTATCTTCGAAATGGATTCAAAGGGAAAAATCATTAAGTTAAAGGATTTAATCATGATGAAAATTAATTAACCTTATTGTTGCTATGTTAAATAGTTTTAAAATTAGGCTTGGTATTAGGGCTCAATTCATGTTTGCCCCAATAAGTGGTATTAGAGCGGGATAATTAATTTTTGGGTGATTTAATATTTTTTATTTTCTAGTGATTGAGTTATTTCCTTTGATATGGAAGAAGAAAATAATATACTCGGAAATCAAGATGATTAAGTTGAAATCATTCAACTATTTTACCTAGAATATAAAAATAACTAACTGTTAAATTTGGGATTTAAATAATACAAATATCAATGGATAAAAACCAAAGAAATTGAAGAATGTTAGATTGTCTGACAAAGTTAGTTAAAAGAATGACTGGGTGGTAGATTTGGTAGTTATTATTAGTTAAGAGAATAACGTCTATACTCAAGACTATGGATTATTAAGAATGGGAAATGGTTGGACACCAAGGGTGTTTGATTCCGAGGATGTTTTTCGAGAAACAAACATAGAATAATAGTTGATTTTGGATGTTGTAGATATTCAAGTTAATCTGATATCTAATAGGATGTTGAATAATAAAAGTCATATAAGAACATAAGAAGATCGATAGAAATTAGTCAAAGGGTCTTCTAGAAAATTGCTAGGAGTATAATGATACATTCTATGTATGTTGTTACTCAAGTTAGGGTTAGTTTGGATTGGATAAGTGTCTTCTAAAAAATTTTAAGTATTGATTCATATATAAATATATAGACTTGCATATGCTTCTATGGATGATCCACTTTTCACAGGAAAGCAATCCTCACTTTCTATCCAAAGTTACACAATAGTGAATAGACATTCTATATGACTAGGAATAAGTGTAGGACTTTATTGCTTTCACCCTCTATTTTAAAAAGTTTGAGAAAAATCAATCTGGATACCTTGGATGTTTATTCTGATATAATTATGATTCTTAGAGGAATTCCTTTTTGTAGTACTTTTATTCTAATTGCTGTTGGTAATTAGATAGATCAATGTGAAATATATGAGTTGGAATGAAATATTGTCACTTTTACTCCATTTGCTCTCTAGAATCAGTATGTTCGAGGAGGAGCTTATGGTTAGGAGGTAAAAAGGGAAGTCTCGAGTAATTTTTGAGAAAAATTCAACTTCCAGTGAAAATTAAATTTTTGAGAAACAAATTTTTATGTGATGAATGAGAATGAGTTATGAAGTATGTTGACGAAATTGAACTTTTAATAATTAATAATTTTTAAATTTAAATCATGAACTTATCTTGATAAGCCCAAAAGGGTAGATGACAAAATTTTTGAGTCTACTTAGGTTGGAAAGACCAACAAGCATTTCTAATTAAATATTTCATTCAATTATTTGAATAATTTAAATTTAATAATGTGTCGCATAATATTGAGTATTTATTTTGATGCTTTAATTTATTTTAAATGTGGACCATTAGGGTACTTGCATCAAATAAGGTGTCAATATTATTTTTTTTAAAATAAACATAAAAGATAAAAAAATATTGTTTTTTATTTGATAAAAAATGTACCGCATCAGATACTATGCAGGCATGATTTAAAAAAAGAGTTATAAGTCTTCTGACTTTTGTGCCTTTTGCACCTGAGAATATGAGGAGTATTATACAATAGTTTATGATGTGGTTCATGTGGTGGTTCGTGAGGTGGTTTGGGTAGTGAATGTGTTGTTCTTAGGTGTCTAGAATTTTTGTTAGAAAGTAAAGAAGATCATTGAACATTCTTCCATGAAATATAATTGATATCTCTTAATATTTACATGTGTTTTCCACTACAATTTATTTTTTCTACTTAAAATTATGGAGTGTGTTTGTTTTTGGACAATATCTTTAATTATTTGGATGATTTTAATTGGTTTTGATTGTATATTTGCCAAGTGTGGGCAAAATAGATTTAGGCTATGTGAGGTTAATTATCATGATAATTCAATTGATTATTTTGAGAATTAATATATATTTTTTTATAAAAACATATAGTTATATGTGACTAAAATTTAAAGATATTAAATTTTATTGTAATTAGAATTGGGGAGAGTAGATTTTTGATTGTCAAGTATTTTGGAAAATTTAAAAGTTCAATTTATATTTTAATTTGAGTTAAAATTGAATTTTGTTTCATTTTCAAATTAAAATTGAAACAAATTTTTAATTTAAATATAGAAAATATACATTTTGAAAATTCAAATTATTATAGTTTTCATTGCATTTGTCATTGGTTCAGAGTACAAAACCACAAAGTTAAAAGAATCAATTGTGGGGAAAATTATTGAAGCTAATTGTTGACATGGTTAATAGTTCTAAAACTAGACTTGGTATTCAGGATTCATTCATGTTTACCCAAAAAGTGCTATCATAACGGGTTGATTTATTATGGGGAATGTATCATTTTTTAATTTTCTAGTGACTTAGTTATTTTTTTAGGATGAAAGAAGCAAATAATTTTTTTGGAAACTAAGATTATAAAGTTGGAATCATTCATCTATTCTATGTGGAAAATAAAAAAATGAATATTTTAATTTAGAATTTAAATAATTCAATTATAAGGTGAATTAGAAAAGGAGAAATTGAGCAATATTGGATATGGATTGCCCGACAAAATTAGCCTAGAGATTGACTAAGTGGTGGATTTGGTAGCCACTTTATACATGACTCCTAATTCTAATTGGGTTGTGATATCTATGCCTGAAGAAAATAGAATATTTATGATAGGTGATGACAAAAAATGACAGATGTTAGGTATCTGAGATATTTTTCAAGAGACAAAACATGGGATGCTAGTTGATTTTGGATGTTCCAGACATTTATATGAACTTGATATCTATTGGAATAAAGGATAGTACAAGTCACATAGAAAAATTCAAAAAGACCAATAGAAATTAGTCAAAGGATCATTAAATATAATGAGGGGTAAAAGGGTACATCTTATAAATGTTACACAAGCTAGGATTAGTTTGGATCAGAAAAATTGTAAGCATTAATTTCAAGTTTCATAGATCCAAATTTTGTTTGTGTGGGTGATCTGCATTTCACATGAAAGTCATCCCCACTTATTGTCCCAAAATTGACTAATAATGCAAGGACATTTTGTATGACTAGGAAAAGGAATACTTATAAGTTGACTAGGAAAAGGCAAAATTCTTGGAGCAATCCCCCTTGCTCTATTTTTATTCTAATTACTTCATCATAGATATATATCAAGAGGGAACTTATAAGTTGGAAAAAAATTGACACTTTTACTCTAGCTAATCTTGGGGATAAATTTGGTCAAGGAGAAGCTTATTGCTAGGAAGGAGAAGAGAGAGTCTAGGGTAAATTTCAAAAAAAAAAATTATTTTTAGGTCAAATTCAATTTTCTTGAAACAAAATTTCATGCAAGGAATAAGAATGGAATTTAAGGTCTACGGGAGAAGTTGAACTCCCTATGATGAGTAATTTTTAAATTTAAAGTAAAGATTTATCTCAATCTATTCAAATAGGGCATATTAGAAGGTTTTGGGGTCTACTCGAGTTGGACAGACTAGGTATTCCCAATTTATTTGATTTAATATGTTTAAGTTAAATTTAATAATGTGCGACAATTTTTTGGGTGTGTTTATTTAATTATTAATGCCATAGTTTAATTTGTTATATTTGTAGATTGTTGGGGTGCTCACATCAAAATAGAGTGTTGATATCATTTTTTAAATAAAAGTATAAAAAATGTTATTTATTTTTTTTGATGAAAAATGGACCATATCAAATGTTGTGTGAATATGATTTCGAAAAAAAATAGAGTCAAAAGCAATGTTGCTTTTGTGGCTCGTGTGCATGACAAAATAAAATCTTTGTTACAAACTTTTTCAAAAAACTCTAAATTTTGGTAAAATCTCATTTATAAGGACATAAGGTGTTTTCATAATACAACCTCTAAGCTACATAACTATTCTAATGGGAACTAACCTATTGAAAAGTGATGGTTGGTGTAATTATGTTATGCTGCCAATTTTGTTAGTTAGGTAGTATCTCAAATACTTATTGGCAAGATTATCTCATCAACAAAGAACACAAGCATATAAGTCATATAAGTATTAAAGAAGACTTTATCTAAATATCAATCTCACATAGATTATATCAATACTTTAGTCAACCAAAAGTGAGATAATATAAATCTAGTAAATGAGATAATTAAGGATTTTTTCGCTATGAATCTTAGATTATATGGTTTATCTACTTAATTTATGTGATACATGTTCAGATAATTTTGAATAGTATTTAATTTGAATATAGAAAAATATTGGGTTGTTATGTAATGATTATTTGACCTAACAACATATAAGGTAATTATTACCATTGACTCACTCCCAATGATGTTTCCATTATAGTTCTCCCCTTGGTATTTTACCACTGAGAAAACAAATCATCTTGACTCAAGAGTCATTAATAAGGTAATACCTTTTAGGTAACTCATTAACTACCAATGACAGTTACTTCCTATGTACATTAATATTCTTTAGCCTATGATATCATAAAGACTAAGAACTGATACGGTTCATAAGTATTTTTTCTTTTGGCTCTGTAAGTATTATACCTACACAATTCACATGTGATTTTCTCAAGTTTTACGAATGGAAACTATATGATCGAAAACAACTCAAATGACAATCATCACCTTGTAAGTCATAATATACTTGTCACAATCTTCCATAATGACAATGTGACTCTCATACTATATATGAAACTCTTGAAAGAATATTATATAAAATATTCACATTAATCGAGAATTAGTTCTTCTAAGAATATACATTGGATTGACATATGAAAATTTTCATGTTTTCAACTTCATGAGTGTTATACTCATAATGGTTACCATACCTAACTTTTAAGTTTTAACATATATGTTATCTCTCACATTATAGTTAAAAAAGTCACCACTTCCTTTATTATGCATATGTGAGTCAGCCTCATGGTTTATCTATCACCATCTATTATTATAACTTACACAAACCCACCAATAGTCAAATTCTTAATTCAAGTTATATTTAATCATCATATCCATCAATTTGTATTTTAAAACATACATCAAATATATTTATTTAATCTCAAAACTATTTATACATCACATAAGCTAAATACACTAGCTAGAAACCTCAATTTAGCCTACAATTGGGAAGAGATTTAAAAAGTATGAGAAAAGAAGTCTCTTGAAACTCGGATTTTCAATGATAGTCCTTATGAATATCTAGGACACAAATCTTAATCACATGCTATTTTGATTGATTTTTTTGGATCTACTCTAAAGAGAGAGGGGGTTTTAGAGTCGTACCTCTAACTCTAGCATTCAGCTTGTGTGTTGCATCCTTTCATACTTATGGATCTACTAGGGAGTGCAAAATTTTCCTTTGAGTTATTTGTTATGATTTGACTTTGTCTTGATATGTGGAGTAGAAAAAGATTATTTAGAATTCCTTCTCTTTCTTCTTGTATGCTCTGATATTTTTATATTTTTTAAGTAGAAAGTCATGATTTTTGGAAGGTAAAGTGATTTTAGCCTTCATCCCATGAGCTCAAAGTATCAACTCTGGAAAGTGGCTATGCCTTTAGAATATATCCTAATCTTTTTATAATTGTAAGTGATGGCATTGGGACATATCCATGACTCCAACTATCTTTATAATACAAAGTCACAAAATTAGGAATGGTCAAATCTTTCACATTGGTCTCTCTCATTCATGATATAGGTTATAGAGGTGTCAAATTGGCTCGGCTCTAGGCACATCACGTCATGGGAATGATCTATGCTCATGCCCATGTCAGGCTTGTTCATGGCATGGCTTGTGTCGTGCCAAGCCGATGCCAACTGAGCCACGTGCTGGGCCAAGCATGGCCTAGTATTGAGGATCGTGGGCATGGTATCATGACACAAGCCAAGATAAGCCCCGATCAACCTAGCCCGACTCAAAATGACTACCCGAGGCCTAATAGATCCGAAAGATTCGTTGGGCCCGAACTCAACCTATGGTCTTTTTCGATCTGAGTCCGAGAGCTGATTCCTTTCCATTCTAGAAGCTTCGGCTTCTGGAATGAGATAGTTCGGGTCGGTTCATTGGTCGAACTGACCCAAATGGTAAATAAAAAAATTCAATCTAAGTCATTGGATTTTGCCTCAAATAGCTATGGGACGGAATTCAACGATCCTAAAAACTATGCTCATTTTTTATTTATTAAAAATTAAAAAAAATCAAACAAAAAAATATAAAAAAAAATCATTTTATTAATCTATAAAATCTCCCCCCCCCCCTCATTCGAAGATTTATGTTTTTTAAAATCATAAATCTCTTGACTTGGCTCTTGCTATTCTCTCTCTCTCTCTCTCTCTCATTTTCTCACTCAGAATTTCACCCTTCGAGAATTGGGACTCAGCTTTGACCTCTGGACTTTGGTGTGGATTTTAGTGCATGTGCAGTGCAAAATATAAAAAACTAAAGTTTATGTATTTTGGTCTATGAGTATTTTTTTATTAATTAGTTTTTTAAGTTTTAAAGTTTTAAATTTTAAAAATTCTTTTCTAGTTTAGTCACTCTCTTTCTCTCTCTACTCTCTAGTCTAAAAAATATTTAAAAATGACAAATTGTAATATAAATAACAAAAATGAAATTAATTTTAATTTAGAAAATAAAAATCCTATGAAAAGGTTCGAGGCTGCCGAAATATTAGTTTCTCTAGTCGTCTCGACCCAAATATCTAAAAATAAAAAAATTAGGATTTCAGTAGTTTGGACTCACTTTAATATAATAAAACAAAAAAAATTTAGGGGTGCCGAAGAAGATTCAGCATAGTGCAAATATTGTAATAAAATTTTAAGCGATAAAGTTCGTGTGAGACTGGGCACCTTAAGAGACATGCCGAACTATACACAAAAAAAATATGATATATTATATCATAGGAAAACCTAACATAATAGTAGGTTTTTTGAGGTTGGATCTAGTTCAATCTCAAAGTTAACCCCCTTCATATTTTGATTAGATTTTCAGAGGATCCAAAAGTAGTTATATCATGTAGACATATTTTCAGCCTGCATATCATAGGATTTCTAGGTCTACATCTAGGAATGACATAGTAAAATATTATAAGTTAGAAAAATAAATAATAATTAATGAATTTAGGAAATATAGTGGAGTGGTATCCGTGACGTCTGATATCTAGACTAGTCACGATGATGCATCTTATGCATGCCTCACCACCCACTATGTAGATTCTAAATGGACACTAAATAAAAAAAATTTAGGATTCTCTAAGATTCTCCTTCCTCATGATGATCTAGTCATTTTTGAGTGCATGATGAATATCTTTAGAAAATATAGAATTCAAAATAAAATTTTTGAATATTAGAGATGGACCATTAGGAAAGATTTTCCACGTTAGATGAATGTGTCACATGACTAACTTGATTGTATAAGCAGGGATGAAGGTGTGCACCCACACTTTAGAAAACATACGTAACTCACTAAAATATATTTGCATGCCTCGTAGACAATAGGAGTTCAGTAGTCTCTGTTTATCTGTAAATCTTAAGAAGAAATTTCAATCAAATGTGAAACACTGTTGGAATTACACTTACCTAATGATGGAGTCATATTTTGTATATGAATACGTGATATCCAACTACGTCAATAGTAAGAGTGACGAACTTTATTATTGACGATACTGACTGGGCAACATGAATTTTATTTATGTAATTCTTAAAGATTTTCTTTGACATGACGAACATGTGTTAGTCAGTTTATATTCCCACGACTTGCATTGCACTCAGGCGCATATGCAACATTAGTAGCATGTTTAGGAAGTATTAATATGATCTGACACTTAGCGATATGGTTCTAGAGATGAAAACTAAGTACTTAAAGTACTACTCCACCATTCCAACTCTTTATTGTTTGGTTGCCTGCATGGACCCTAGGGCTAAGGTGGAAGGGGTTGAGAAAATTTTGACTTACATTTCCTCATGCATGAACTCGGAAGACCTACCTGAAGGGTTCATTAATGAGAAGTTAATTGAGCTCTTTACATACAATGATACTATGTATGATAGTAGTACTAGTGAGGGTTCAAGTATGGACATTGATACCATATTTGGAGATGATGATTTTTCTATTCAGTTAGCAAGAGGGAATGATGGGGTAGACTATCGAATTGGAGCGAGTTGTCTTGGCTTAGATACTGATTATTGTTTAATCATATCACATTCTGATACTAAGAATCATGATATATTACAGTGATGGAAATCATACGAGTCTGCCTATCCTATGCTATATAAGATGACATAGGACCTACTAACTCTTCTGGTGTCGAGCATAGCATCAAAGTCTACTTTTTTTATTGTAGTGAATGTGATTTCAGATAGGAGATTGAGATTACATCCAAAAATTATTGAGGCTTTAGCATGCATGAAGGATTAAGATGATTCGAGTTTAGGTATGCAGGATCATGCTAGGACTGCAACAATAGTGGATAAGTTGATTGCTGATGATGATTCATGTGATATTGATATTGAGGATGATATGACGATTGATAACATTGATGGTTGACGATTGCTGGATTATGACACTTATGTCTTTTATTTTTTGTTTGTTTATTACTTTGAGCCTTGAGTTCACCTTTGTACCTTTGTGCTTGTGGTTGTGGATTGATGCATTTGATACTTGAAACTTTACTATTAATTTTTTGTGAATTTTTATTTTGCATTGATTTTTAATTATTATTCATATTTAAGTTTAAATATTTTATTAATTCATACACTTAAACTGATACACATTTAGGTGCTATTTGATAACCCACTTAAAAAATTTAGTCGACTTAAAATTAAAATTTTCAATGGTTTAAAATTTTAAGTATGTTCGATAGAAAAATATTTGGAGCTGATTGATTAAAATCTTAAGTGAACTTGTGTTGAAAATTTTAAGTAGGTCGAGACCTACTTATCGTGGAATGCTAAAAATGCTAAACAATAGTGATAAAATAAAATTACCAATTTACCCTTAAAAATATCACGAATCATTTTCTGTCGTCGACATCGGAAACGCAAAAAAAAACCCCTCTTCGCGCACAAGTTTCTGTTCATTTTGGAGTGATTTCAGTGTGGATTTTCGGGGAGGAAAATTGTTGTTATTGATGTTTAATTTAGATAATTCTTCTATATTAGTGGTATTTGATATTAATGTTGTGAATATGTGTGTTTTCGTTTTGTTCTCTGGATGAAATCGAATTTTTGAAATTTATGTTCTTCATGAAAATCTTATTTATTACGATTTAATTTTTAAAAATGGAACCAAATGCTTGATTATCGCAATACTTCGATTTCCAGCATGCTTATATGTTAGATTCCCAAATCCATATATATTTTTTTTGTGAAAATTTTGATTTCCTAATTGTTTTGAAAACCAACATTTTTGTTCAATGTTTTTGTGCGAAAATTGATTCCCAGTATGTTTTTTTGTGTGAAAATTGTTGTTAAATTTTTTTTTAATCAAAAATGTTGTTTTTTTTGCTTATGTTGTGTATTTTTATATTTTTTGAGTTTGTGTTTTTCATCCATACTTTTCTAATCAAAGGTTTGTTTTCTTTTTATGTAATATATTTCATCACATTTTGTGGTTTTGTGTACGTTGGTTATGCATGTAAATGAGTTGTATATTATATTTTATGCATTAATGTGCGTTTTGTTTATGCATGAAATTTGTATTTATTCTATTATTTAAATTGATGAAATATTATATTTAAAATAACTTTCAGTTACCTATCTTATGTAGGAATGACTTCTTTTGATTCTACCAGAGCATGTTGGAAATACCCAGCACAAGTTAAACTTTCTTTAGATTTATGTCTTGACTAGAAAAATATTTTGGGAAAAAGAGGTGGAAACTTGCATGTTGAATCATAGGATAAAATTTCAAAATACTTTAAAGAGATCAAAATTTAAATTTCACTCAAAAACTATTGAAAAATGAATGGAATTATTAAAAACATAAATACACGGTATGGTCGAATTTAATAGGAAAGTATGGCCATGACTATAATCCAGTAACTAATACAGTTGACTAGACTTCAGAAGAGTGAGAAGAGTATATCATGCTATAGCTCATTTCTTTAGTTAATTTTTTGAAATTATTAATTTAACTACTATTGCCAAATTACAATTATTTGAATAACAGAATATTTTTGATACAAAACAATTCCGATATACTTGGCTACAATTTATAGACGAGATGAGATCACTCTTTGATGACATTACAACTACTGGGCAAGATTCATGGGGTCCATCTATACATGGGTTGCCTAAAAATGGTGCCGACAAATTTTCATCAATTACTCATCCAACTATAGAGAATTATTGTACACACAAGGATATAGAGCTTGAATCTTCACCAAGCCCTTCATCATCAAAAAAAAGTCTTTACTAAAAAGGAAGTACCAAAAGAAAAAACAAAGAAGATCTACATGAAAAATTGCTAGCTGTTCTAAGTACATTGGAGCAATCAGATGGACCTAACATTAAAGAATATAATAAGAAGTTGAATGAGATTACAACTTTACTTATGGATGACCCATTGTAGATTGTAGCTTCTAGCATTTTTTGTGAAAGCAAAGCATACAAAGAACAGTATATGATGTTTTCACAAAAGGCAAAGGCAATCAGAATTGCTTGAATCCAGATGAATGCAAAAAAAAAGGATTACTTTAGTTGTTTTTTGTTTCTTTATTTTAAAGTAAATGCAATTTAATGTGTTATTTTCTGGGTTTGTTTCATACTTTGTCTACACATTTATTTGTATTAACATTATTTCTTTTTTTGACAATATATTGTGGTTCACTTTGCTTGTAATTGTTTTATCTTCTTTTTTTTTTATTTTGAAATATTGAATATTGTTAGAAGATATTAAATGAAAAGCAAAGAAATATATTGAAAATCACTGCACTGATTCTAGTCAAGAAGATTATCATGAAAAAGCAACTTGGAAGAAGACAAGATATTGACTCGGCACTAAAAGGTTTTGCATATGTGCAAGAAATTTTAAATGGTAATCCATCACATTGTCTTGAAATTCTAAGAATGAATAAACAAGTTTTTTTGGGTATTTGTGAGTATTTCAAAAATAGAAAATAATTGAAAGATAGTCATTATATCAAAGTTGAAGAAAAATGGCGAAGAATCTTATGACTTTAAAACACAACATGAGAAATTGTGTTACAAAAAGAAGATTCAACCATTCAACTCAAATCATACATCATTACTTTCATGAAGTACTAGAGGCAATGCTTCTTTTTGGAAGAGAGATGATTGTGCCTATCCCGGTTAATGAAGTAATAGAAAATCATCCCCATCAACAATTAAGAGAAGTGTTCAAGGTAAATAAAATTACATGTTTATTATTATTGGTGTTCATGTTGTTGTTATAGTTATTGTTATATTAATATTTTTTTAATGAATAGGGTGCAATTGGTGCACCTGACAGGATGCTTATTAATGTTGTGATACCATCTAACAAATAAGTCCCTTATAGAGGAAGAGGAAGAAGAGAATATTATCACAATGTTCTAGCAATATGTAATTTCAATATGGTTTATATATTTGTTTGTGCTGGATGGGAAGACATAGCACATGATTCAAGAGTTTTATCAGAGACTATGTGTAATCCAAAAAATAATTTCCAATACCTCCACTAGGTAAGCATTATTCTATTCTCTCGTTTTTTTAATAAATTCATATTTATTTTTAAAATAATTTTTTTGCGGATAAATATTATCTTTATGATACTGCATATCCACATACTCGAGGATTTATGGTGCATTATTGTAATGCACGATATTGGTTGCCTGATTTTATTATGATGTATGTCCTTGTACAAAAGAAATGATATTCAATTATGTACATGCTAGATTGAGAAATGTCATTGAGCGATCGTTTGGTATTTTAAAAGCTCATTTTTCAATCCTAAAAAGGATGATACCATATACTTTTCAAGTTCAAAGAAATATTGTTATTGTTTGCGTAGTTATACATAACTATATCCGGAAATTATATATTGTTGATATTTTTTTAGAGCAGGGTAATAATGATTATGGTGAAAATTCAAAAACACTTCAAAATGATCATGAAGGTCTATAATAAGTTGGAGGAAGAGCTGCACAAGCTGATCAAATTTGCATAATTAATTTAAGAGAGGAAATAGCAAATCAACTTGTTGCAAATTAATTTTTGTTTTTTTATAAACATTTTTATGTTTTTTTTTGGATTTTATTTTATAATAATGGAATTCATGTTTGTTTTAAATTTCTTTAAAATAATAATTAACAAAAGCACTGAAAAATCAAATTTTATTAGAAATTCTATTTAATTTAAATAAAATGAACTAGATTAATAAAAAGGGTAAAAATGTAAAAAATATCATTTTCAGTATTCAGCATTTAAAGTTATCAAACCAAATTAATATTTTAAGCATTCAATTTTCAGTCATATATCACATAATTTTTCAATACAAATTTAACACAATTCAGCACTTAATTTTTTCACTTTTATTAAATGGGTCCTTAGTTTTAAAATTTATATTATTTATAGTTTATCTTTATTATATTAAATAAGCTTAATGTTTTATTAATTTTAATAAAATGTAAATTTAAAATTTAATAAATTTATTTATAGTTAACAATTAATATTAATTAATTACTAAAAATAATAAAAAAAGCTTTTAAAGTATTAAAAACATATAAACATTAATTTTAAATACTAATCTGAAAAAAAAATTATTAAAAATTAAAAACTAGCTCGTATGGGCTAGACCTAGCATGGTTTCTTAACCTGTTGGGCCGACGGGCGGTGCTGGTCCTTACCTGAAGAAACCATGCCAAGCTAGACATGGGAATGACCCATTCGACACCTCCATATGGTTACAGTAGTAAGAATGACTAGGACACTAGGAATGTCCTTTCATGTGCATCATATGATCATAGCATGTGTAATGATTGTGACATTGGGAATGGTCTCTATTTGCATCAAATAGCCGTGACAGTGTAAATGCCCACAACTTTGGCTTTGACTTTTCATATATATCATATAACCATGATACTATCATATGACCACAACTCAATGAGATAATCATCATTGAGTTGTTGAATTTCAATTGAGTTATTGATGTTTGGGTTGCATCACCCTCACATTCTCTTTCTCTATCTCCTCACTCTCTCTCTCTCTCTCTCTCTCTCTCTCTCTCTCTCTCCCTATCTCCCCGCTCTCTCTCTCTCTCCCTATCTCCCTGCTCTCTCTCTCTCTCTCTCTCTGTAACGCCCCAAAAATACCCTATAATTTTTTTATAATTTTATTATATATTCAGGTATAAATTGAGTCAAACTTGGGTATTTCTGAAAATTATTAAAAAAATATTAATTATTATTTGATAAGCGATTTAAAAGATTAAACCCAAAAATTTACTCAAGTGCCAAGGACAAAAGTGGACCCTTATAAAATCAGGACCTGAAGGTCATTTGTGAATATGTTTATGTGTCTAAGAGTGAATATGGGAAAATTTGAAGTGCAAATAGAAGGATGTATGGGCTATATAGCATTTTAGGGATAACTTAAATCAAAATGGGCTTTGTAGGCTAACCAAGGCCTTATATGATAAGTTTGATTTAAAGACCAAAATTTGGTCTAAAAGACTTAAGTCCAAATGGGCATTGTAGGAAGGCATTATATGAGAAATTTGATTAAAATACCAAAATTAAGAGACATAAGTCCAAATGGACTTTGTCGGAAGGCTTTATACGAGGAATTTGATTTAAAGACCAAAATTTGGTCTAAGAGCTCATTAGATAAAAAAAAACGTTTTTGGGAGAGAAGAGATGAGCAAAGAGAGGAAGCTAGGGTTTTATAGAAGAAATCAAGAGATTTGTGCAAGAACTTACAAGGTTATTCAAGGAGAAGGCTAGGCCAAGGGTTTCCAAGTAATTCAAGGTATGTGAATAAACTCTAGAATTTATTTTTAATGATGTTTGAGTTGGAAAAACCCTAAATCATCCATGATATTTGCTTGTGATTGGTTTAGGATGATATTAGGATGTTATTAAGAGTGATTGACATGATTTATTTTGAATTTTGAGGTGTTTTGGAAGAAAATCACGAAGAGGGAATTTATGGTATTTTAAAAGAGATGCTGTCAAAATTTTCCAAATCTATGTTTTTGTTTTGGTCATAACTTAGTCATTTATTATCCTAATTGAGTGATTCAAATTGCTAAGTACACTAGACTTATAGTAGAACAAAATCTCTGAAGTAATGGTACCTGAATTTGGACCCAATTAGACCCAGAAATTCGTTGAAGTGATGCTCTGTTTCGTATAAATTTCTGGTTCAATTCTAAAACAGTTATGTATTTTAGAGTAGTCTGAATATAAAATTCCATAACTTGAGTTTTTGGGATCCAAATTGGATGATTCCAATTGGAAGGGAAACCTTAGAACCATATCTTCAAATGAGTAGAAGAAACCATTACTAATTTATGGAGTTAAGATTTCTAAAATTGAGAAAAACAGTAGGTAACCGAGTGAACTGGGCATACCGACCAGTTTGGCATAAAAATGTCATAACTTGTGTTTGGGTGATCCAAATTAGATGATTCAAATTCCTACTACAAATAAACTAATAGATTTATAATTTTCATGAAGGATGTATGAGCTAAATATGACTCAATTATCCCCAGAAAATTTGGCAAGTGAATGTGTATTGGGTAGACAACCCTAACCAAAATTCCTAGAATGCACAAATGATTTTTCTTTGGTTATTCGTTGATTGTGAAATATGTGTGATGGATTAGGGATTAACAGGGAGGAAATTCCAATTTGAGGTCGAGATTCCGAGAATGAGAATTAAAGGACGACAATCTTTTTGGGTTTGTTGTATATACATTCATTCCTTGTTTCAAGTTTTTGAATGTTGTTCTACCTTTTCTTATTCTCGTTTCAATATTTGAAATATTTGTTCTAAATGAATAAGAAAGGAATATTGAATTGTTTTAAATGATTTGAAGAAATTGATTATAAAATGTTTGTATATGAAAATTTCATGACTATTAAAAGTGAACTATTTATACAAATGTACACATTGTATTGTACTTTGCTATAAAAGATTTGAACGCCCTTAATAGAATATTAACCGTTTAGTTCGTATTAATGATAGATTGGTATACCAATAGGGGTCAAAATAGCAGCACCACGAACAATTTTATTGATGTCACTCCGATCAGCAGCCTTGCGGGACCGTATCGGTAGTGTCCACTATTTGATTGTTATAGCCAGACAGTAGCCCAGCGGGACAGTATTGTGTTATAAAACTATTTTTATACCGGCCTGCAGCACAGTGGGACCATGCCGGTGACTCTGATATCCGGTATAGCGAAGACATAGGTTAAATTCATTAAGGACATAATGAACTGATTGGCATTACTGAACTAATTGGCATTACTGAATTGAATTGAATTACAAAAATGAATTGAATTGCATAACTAAATTGAATTGCATAACTGAATTGAATTTGTGAGTATATTTGAATTGATTTGAGATTGTGAAATATTGGAATTGAAAAGAGCATTATAAAATGTATGATTTGATTAATGCATGATTTATTGAATATGAAAGTGTATTCTGGGATGATCAATGAACTATAACTGATTGTATATATAACAAGTATATGTATTGTATTTACATTGATTATCCATAAAGGTTTGAAAGTATTGAATTGCTAAATTACATGATTTGTTTTAACTGAAACTGAAGAATGGATTTGTATAGAACCACTAAGCATGAAAATGCTTAGCGTATTGTTTTACCAATGCATAGGTACCGAGTGATAGATAGTGAACAGGGAAGAGGCAAGATCGATAAGCATAGAGTCACTAAGAAAGAATTGAGGAGTATGCTCCGTCATATGCATTAATATCATTTTGAGCATGACTTTATTTTGTATTTTAAAATAGTAAATTACGAAACAATGTTGTGTAATATTTTGAAAGGCATGGTATGCTATTTTGTAAGTGAATTGTTTAAATGTTTATGGGCCTACCGTAGCGAACGAAAAATGCTTCCGCATATTTGAAATGGTTTGAATAAAATGTGTTGAAAATGGGTGTTACACTCTCTCTCCCCGCTCTCTCTCTCTCTATCTCTCCCTCGCGCGCTCTCTCTCTCTCTCTCTCTCTCTCCTACTCTCTCCCATGCTCTCTCTCTCTCCTACTCTCCCTCTCCCTCTCCAATGCTCTCTCTCCCTCCCACACCACCCTTCTCTGTTGTTTAATAACAACAATTCCTTGTTAAAACAAGGATTTCTTAAGAACAGAGAAGCATATAAGAGAATGAGTAGAAGAGAGAGCCGCGCAGTAGAGGAAAACCAAAGCATCAATTATCAAAAATGTTCAGCCACTAGGTCAAAAGAAAAAAGAGTTTATATATGAGTCTAATAATTGAAGAAAAAATAAATAAAGAAAATACCTTACAGCGGCATGTATTTAATAAATATTCAGTCCAAGCCTTTCTCTCAAATAAACCAGCTTTTCTTTAGGCAGTGACTTTGTAAATATATCGGCTACTTGTTCTTCGGTCTTGCAAAATATCAATTTAACTTCATTAGATTCAATTGCATCCTTAACGAAGTGATATTTTAAGCCTATATGTTTAGTTCGACTATGCATAACCACATCACTCGCAATAGATATAGTCGATTGATTATTAAACTGAATTTTAGTTGGATGTTTTTGTGGTTTATCTAGATCACCCATATGTTTTCTAAGCCATAGGGCTTGGGAAGTTGCAACCGAAGCTGAAACATATTCAGCTTCGGTGGTAGACATGGCGACTGTGGATTGTTTCTTAGACTGTGGATTGTTTCTTAGACTGTGGATTATTTCTATGTGGTTAATCTTATTATATTACAAACCTAAATTAATTGTGCCTTTAAGATATCTCAATATTCTTTTGGCAGCACTTAAATATATGTGATTTGGAGCATGCATAAACCTTGACAGTAAGTGGACAAAATACACAATATCAGGTCTAGTTGCTGATGCATAGAGAAAGCTTCCAATTAAGCTTCTATATGTCTTTCCATTCACTAATCTTCCTTGGGCAGAAAGTAACTTTTGATTTACTTCTAGGGGGGTAAAGATAGGTTTGCAGTCCTTCATTCCAAAATTTTTCAACAATAATTTAATGTATGTAACTTGAGAAATCGACACACCACTTGTGTCTTGAGTTATTTCAAGTCCTAAGAATTGTCTTAGGTTTCCTAGGTCTGACATTTCATACCTAGTTTCCATTTCTCTCCTAAAATTATTAATTAACTTGATTTTATTGCTTGTAAAGATAATATCATCTACATTTATGAAGATAATTAAAATTCCAGAATGTTTATCTCTCTTGATATAGAGTGTAGGCTCACTCTTACTTCTACCGAATCCTTGATTTAGTAAGTAAGAATTAATTTGTTGATACCAAGCACGAGGAGCTTGTTTCACCCCATACAAAGCCTTATTTAATCTATAAACACAGTATTCACTCCCCTTTTTTACAAACACAGTGGGTTGCTCTACATAGATTTCTTCCTTTAGTTTTCCATTTAGGAAGGATGACTTTATGTTTAATTAGAATAAATTCCAACCCTTTTGTCTAGCTAAGGCTATTAGAAGCCTTATGGTTTCTAACCTTACTACTGGAGCAAAGATTTCATGGTAATCTATTCTGGGTTTTTGTGAGTAGCCATTAGCCACTAATCGAGCCTTATATACAGTCTGGTTTGAATTAGGTTTAGTCGTAATCCTATTGATCCATTTTACACCTATACTGTGTTTATTTGGGGGTAAGTCAACTAGAGTCCAATTGTCATTTTTTTTCAATGACAGACAATTCGGTCTGTATTGCTTTAATCAAGAATTGATGTTTTACAGCCTCTTTATAGTTGCGTGACTCAACTGAGGCGTAATTATATCTCTGTTAAATATCCAACAGGTCTTTATATTTAACAGGAGTATTTATTTTATTTGGTTCAGTCAAAATAGACATAGATTCAGAATTGGGTAAAGATTCACAACTATATTCAGAAATAGATTTAGACTTACATTCAGAACCACATTTAGAAGAAAATTCAGAAGAAAATTCAGAAGTAGAGTTGAAATCATACCATAGAGTGATTATTAATTTATTGCTAGCTATAGCAGCTTATGTATAGCAATTTTTAATTCTAGAATTTGCTTCATTTAAACTTTCACCCCATTTGCTGTTTTCATCAATCAGTATATCTCTACTCACCAGAAATGACTTAGTTTCTGGTGAATACAGTCTATAGCCCTTGGATTGCAGACTGTATCCAACTAAGATGCACTTTAGACTCTTTGAGTCTAATTTGGTCCTTTGTGTATTTGGTATATGGGAGTAACACACACTCCCGAATACCCTTAGATGTTTGACATTTGGTTTTCTGCGAGTCTAGGCTTGCACTAGAGTAAGTTTGTTCAGTGCTTTAGTGGGGCACCTATTGAGCAGATACACTGATGTGTTTACTTCTTCTGCCCAAAAGGTTTTTGGTAGACATTTCTCATTCAATAGTGATCTGGTAATTTCCATTACTGTTCTGTTTTTCCTCTCCACAACTCCATTTTGGTGTGGTGAGTAGGCAGTGGTCAACTGCCTAGCTATACCTTTTAGTTCACAAATTTGTAAATTTTTGAGAGAGGAATTCACCTCCTCTATCTGTTCTAAGTGTTTTTACACTTAGTCCAGATTGTCTTTCGACAAGGGGCATGAGCTTCTTGAAGCATTCAAGTGACTCATACTTGTGCTTCAAGAAGAACACCCATATGTGTCTTGTGCAATCATCAATAAACAGTAGAAAATAACTACTGTTACCTAATGATTTCACTGACATGGGACCACATATATCAGTATGCAATAGTTTTAAAGGTTCATAGGCTTTCGAGGTAGAGTGCTTCAGAAAGCTTTTCCTAGTTTGTTTTCCTAGTGAGCACTCCTCACAAACAGAATTAGGAATAACAAGGTTTGAAGGCACTCCCTTCACCAAATTATTTTGAAAAATATTTTTTAGGTTTAAATAATTTAAGTGCCCAAATCTTCTGTGCCAAAGAGAAGCTATAGACTGGATATTCATTGATAATGTCTTGTCTACTCTCTCAGCAAATGTCAGTGGAAAGTTTTTTCCACTTGACATTTTTACTATCCATGAGGGTTGATCACTTCCATGATCAAATATTTCACATGTATTATTCTCAAATGATAGTTTTTAGCCTGTTTTAATTAACTGGTCAACACTTAATAAATTCTGGTCCAAGGCAAGAACCAGAAGCACATTTTTATGAATTTAGTTCCAGTGCAGGTGCGTACTACCACTCTGCCCTTGGCTTGTGCCTGAACTAATTCATCATTGCCTAATTTAACTTGTGAATTTACTACTGGAAGTAAATCCACAAATATTTCTTTATTTCCAGACATGTGGTTTGAGCAACCACTGTCCAAAAACCAAGTATTTGATGAAGGTATATTATCTGTTTCATTTACATAAAATAAATACTCTACATAGGCTACTCGCTCTGTAAAGCCAACATTCTGTTTAGAGATGCTTTTATAGTTCTTTGAATTATGCCCAAATCTTTTACAATTAAGGCATTGATTCTATTTTTGAAACCAATACTCAGTCGTAGTGTGGTTTGATCTCTTGCATATATTGCAAGAGACATGTTGGTCCTTATGTGAGTCATTAGAGAGTGTAGAAGAAGAGCCATGTTTTATTTTATTTTTATTTTTATTTTTAAAACCATACATTTGACTGTTTCTTTTAATCCTCATGTCTCTGGATTGAGCTTCATCTTTGTTAGAATTGTCCTCCCATCTTGACTACATTGCAATTTCTACAGAAACTTCTGCCCTCTTCAATAGTCGGCTTTCATATGATTTTAATGAACTCAAAACTTGCTGGATTGTCAGCTTTGAGAGATCTTTAGTTTCCTCTATCACTGCCACAATGACATCAAATTTATCAGGCATACAGATTAGTAATTTTTCAACTAATCGAGTCTCAGAGATGTTTTCTCCATGAATCTTAAGTTGATTAACTATATTAAAGAACTGAGTTGAAAACTCAGTAAGAGAATTTGAGTTTTTCATACTCAGATTTTCGAAATTCTTTCTCAAGGAGTGCATAAGAGCTCCTCAAGCCTTCTTATCTCCTTGATATTCCTCGATTAGGAGGTCCCATGCCTCATTGGCTTGACTACAACCAAGGAATCGGGGGAATATAGCATTACTTACACCATATTGGATGAAAAGTAATGCTTTCGCATTTAACTTCCTTAATTCCTTCTCTTGTAATAATTCTTTACCCTCAATAATAAAGAAATTTGGGGCATCTACATATCTAGAAACCACATTTTACCATATATCTTGGGAGATAAATAATGTTCGTATTTTAATAAGCTAATAATCAAAATTTTCACCATCAAACAAGGGAATAGGAATTGATCCCGAGTTTGATGAGATTTGACTTTTTGAAAACATATTTTTTTTAAGAACAACTTGAAAAACTTTGAACAGAATGTTAAGAGTTTTGTAAAAAATATGATTTAAACACCACAAAACCTTCAGATCTTAGTAGATCTGGTCAGATCTATGCTAGATCTTAAGGAATTCGTGAAAATAATTAGATTTTTCAGAGATCGCCTAATCTGGAGAAATTAAATTTGAATAATATTCAAAGATAATTTCAATCTTAGTTAGAAAATGATGCTCTGATACCAGAATGTTGTTTAATAATAATAATTCCTTGTTAAAACAAGGATTTCATAAGAACAGAGAATCACAGAAGAGAATGAGTAGAAGAGAAGAAGTAGAGAAGAAGAAGAAATAGCCGAGCAACAGAGGAAAACCAAAACATCAATTATCAAAAATGTTCAGCTACTAGGTCAAAAGAAAAAAGAGTTTATATATGACTCTAATAATTGAAGAAAAAATAAATAAAGAAAATACTTTATAGCTGCACGTATTTAATAAATATTCATTAAGGGCGTAAGAGTAAATTCACTCAAAGTCCACTCAATTAAATCGAATAGCTCGTCAACACTCTCTCCCATGCGCTCTCTCCCCGCCATCTGCCTCGTTCTCTTCCCGCTTCCCTGCTCTCTCTCCTCCGCTCCCCCCCATTTCTCTCTCTCTCTCTCTCGCTCTCTCGCTCTCTCCTACCCTTTTTTTCTCTCCCACTGTTTCTCTCAAGTCTCAACCACCATCACCATTAACCCATGACATGTTATTTAAATTGGTGGGGATCTTGAATGCATACTTCCTTGAACACATGAATAAATATAACCCTGCTCACCCCCCGGGGCACCATCTATTGTTTGAGATGACAATCTAGCTTGATGAAATATCAGGTTAAAAAAAATCCATTGGCACTTTCCACCAATATGTGTTTAGAGTAGAACATATTTATGTTAATATTTGAGTAGTGTTTCACACTATTGTTGTATTTTGTAAACATGTTTTTAATTCTTATATTTGGATATTATGTTATGTTTATTTTGTTAAGGGATAATATCAAGGTTCATATTTATTACATTAGATTATTATGTGTAAACACACAAAACATGTAATGAGTTTTTTGGAACAAAAAATTATGTCACGTAAAAAGTGAGAACATATTTATCTTGAAATTTACATTTAATTATCATTAATTTTACAAATTGTATTTCACCATGAAATATTTATTCACTTTTTTTTTATCATTAAAATTAATTATACATATTTATTCACTTTTTTTTTATCTTTTATAAGATATAATAAACTATATTTCAAAACTATTAATCGAACAACTATATTTTAATATTGGAGTTTTGCAGAGGCGGGAGGCCCTCAAACAAAAGTTCCCCTTCGACATGTTTATTTGCTCCAAGCTCCAAGCCTCGAACCCTCAGATGCTGAGCTGAGAGTTGGAACAGATATATATATATATATATCAGTAGAATTGATTTCTTTACTTTTCCTGCTAGGCTCGTTCTTCGTAAAGATCAAATTATGAACGAATGAAAATGATAAAATATATGAATCATCAATATTAAACGAAGTAGTGACATATTCTTCTTTTTACTGGTCATCCATGACGACGACGATGTTGAAGAAGAAGAATGGCTGGGGGCAATGGCATCAGAAATCTGCTTGAGAGGGACGGGATTGGAAACATGAGATTTGTTGCACTGTTTCAGATTCCTAAAACTGCTCTCCAATCTGACCCATTCTTGATCCACGCAGATCCCTGAATTTCCACTTAATTTCAGTTTGGTCCCTAGTTTTGCGGCAAATCTGGCAGAAAATGGTACCCTACCACTGAGATTGTTGTTCTCCAGGTTGATCTCGTTTGCGGAATCCAGACCCTCAAATTCATATGGCACTTCTCCTTGGAGCTTGTTGTTGTCGAGTCCTAGAAAACAGAGATTTTTCAAGTGTATTCCCATGGCAGCAGGAATGTCTCCCACCAGTCCCATGTTTGAAAACCCAATGCCTAAAATGCCCCCAATCTTCTCCCAATTTTCAAATACATGCCCTCCCAGTTGATTCCCACTCAGATGCACCTGTTTCAATTTGGGTATTTCAGCAATAAACAAAGGTATGCCGCCATGGCCGAACTGGTTGAAACTCAAGTCCAGCAACTCCAATTCTTTTAACTGACCTAAACTCTCTGGTATTTTCCCTGAGAAGCCATTGTGACTCAGATCAAGCTTGACAAGACCCATCAAGCTTCCAATGGATTCTGGAACATTTCCATCAAGAAAATTATCGCTCAGATCCAACACCTTAAGTTTTTTCAACTTCTTTCCAAATTCAACAGGAACATTCCCTTCCATCTGATTCCCCTTTAAATTTATCTCTTCCATGTTAACCAAATCACCAATCGTATCGGGAACACTTCCTTGAATCGGATTCCCAGTTACGACCAACCTTCTCAGATTGCGAAAATTGCCAACCATCTCACTCACCGACCCTACCAAACCAGAGTTCTCCATGAACACAATCTCTTCGATGCTGTTCATAAAGATAGACCTTGAAAAATCCGGCACCCTCACATCAGATCCGGTGAAGCATTTGTAGAAGAAAAGTTTCCTCAGGTACCTGAAGGAGGTGAAGATCCTTGGATTGAGAGAGGCATTGGCAGAACAAGGTGGGTTAGGCGTGTAATCGGAGACATATCCAAAACTGAGTTCGGTGATGCGTGCCGTCTCGATCGTCGTTGATTCGTCGATAAAGTAACTACAGACGACGCCGTGTGGCGCGGAGAAACAAAGATCATCGGGAAACAAAATGCGCCATGGAATTCCAGCATTTATGGAAGACAGCACCTCATAGACTGCTTCCTGCTCGTCCGAGTCGAGTACCGGCGGTCCGCGTTGCTCATCGGAGACGGAGAATTGCAACAATAAAAATGTGATGAAGAGAATGAAGATATCTGGATTTCTCATTGTCAATGACAAGAGAATGAAGAAAAAGTGAGAGAAGAAGAAGGCTGGAGGAGAAGAGAGGTATCGATAAAGAGAGGTATCGATAAAGAGAGGTATCGATAAAGAGAGGTATCGATAAAGAGAGGTATAGGGTATATACAAACAGAGCACCCCTATTGGGTCCATTTTTTTTCCCGCATGCGAGTTACGCGCGAATCCTTTAATGGACTAGTGCAAGTTAAATTACCATATTGGGAATTACCCGAGGGTTGGTAGGTTGTGCATTTCGTTCGGTCAGATGTTATTAAAATTTCAAAATGAAAATACATAATTAATATAACATTTCTTTAAAATATACTTAATCTCTATTATATTTTAAATTAAACATATTAACATCTGAATAATAAATTCAATAAAAATAAACAACATATAAAATTGTAGTCATAACTAGTTATTGTAATTTTTAAAAATTATTAGAAAAAATTTCTTTGTAATATTTTTGAAAAAAAATATCTTCTTTGCAGTGTTGGACGGGCAGGATCAAAAGTAAAATAAAATGAAGAGGCGGGGGGAGAGACAGAGACGCGCCGTAGCCGCCGACTTCCAGTCTGCAAGGGATTATGATAGCGATATTTAACTGACACGTGTCCCTGTCAGAAGGCATCTCCCATTCTTTCCTGTTCCTGTTCCATTGCCCATAAGGCCGTATGCCTGTAACCTGTTTGCAAGCGCAAGTGGATCCCACACGAATCGGTAGAGTTTATATGTTTTTTTTGGCATTTGCCCATAAGGTCCTCTTGCTTGCTTCTTATTCTTGGAGATGAGCTCACTAGGTGAAACACACGTCTTGAACCTGTAGTAACTATTATGTGACATGCAGGCTGCAGCAGAATTGTGTGAATTGTGATGTGTGGTTGGCTTTAAAAAAAAAAAAAATTTCTGTGACCATGATTATAGTGTAAAATTATAAATTAAATGATATTGAATTTATATCAATTTTCGATTTTTTTTGAAAAATTTTTAAAAAATGATTTTTTTAGTATGAACTATGGACAAAAGTATATATTAAACCCAAAAATAATTAATTTTTGATACGCTAACTATTTTAATTACTATTATACCCTTATGTTTTTAAAAAATTTTAACTCATCATTTAAAAATTTAAAAAATCATAAAAAAATGTTATTTTCAAAAAATAGTATATAATGATGATTGTCCATGTATAATAATGTATGTATCATGAAATCATCATGTTATATATGTAGATATATAAAACATATATAATAACATATGTATATATATATTTACATATTTATTCTTCAACAACACATATATCTTTCTTCTTCAATCGCACAAATCTCATTTTTCTTCAACTATACACACTCCATTCTTCCATATTTTTCATCTATTATCCATTGATATCAATTTATAATTTTCCCTTTACTCCTATATATATATATATATTCTTCACATGACATATCTAGTGAAAATGACACAAAAACATGATAAGTAACTTTCTAGATCTTGTCAATGGCAAAAACAGAGACAAGGTGAGTAGTTTTATTTTATAAATCTTATGTATTTCTTATATTATTTGTTTGGTTTCTTAGAAACATAGGCTTTTTCTTTATCCTTTGTGAATTATATTAATTATCATATTTTAATAAAACTACTCAATATTACCATTTTTTAAATTAATGTCGTTCTCTAATTTAAATTTCAATTTCTTAACATAAATTATATTTAATTAATTTTTATAGATAGATGAGGATGTGCCATTAAATATTTAAGGTTACATTGAAGTGGAAATTGCATCAAAAATTCAAAGAGAAGAATGTGAAGATGATGAACTATGAGATAATAATACTGAAATGACAAATAATGAGGTTGAAATGGCAGAAAGATGAAGATAAAAAACTATCTACTCTACAAAAATTTTAAAGAATGAAAGGAAGTGAAATGGCAAAAAAAAATTCATACAATATGAGATCATTTAAATAGAAATAATTGTGATAAAAATTCACATGATTCATGTAATTATTGTTGTCAATTTTAGAAAGACTGGGACAAACAATGAGTCACTTGCAATTTAAATGTAGGAAATCTTTTTATATAGAAGTTGATAAAAATACAAAGGACAATTAGTTTTGATACTAAAAAAGGTTGGGGATGTAGTACTAATATTGAGAATTTAAAGGTTGTTAAATATATCACGAAGCAATTAAAAAAGCCTTGACATCAAAGATCATTCATGAGAATAATTATCTTTTGGAGTCATTAAAGAGGAGGAATATAAGGAATATAAGGATTATATAAGGATTATTCTTACTTTTGAAGTCATTAAATATCATTCATGAAACTTTTTATTAAGTATAAAAATCTTTAAAAAAAGAATTTTTAAAAATTCACATTTGTGCTTACTACTTGGTCATCTAGTAAGAATTATAATAGTATGTGTTTAACTGCTCATTAGATTAATCAAGATTGGAAATTATGGAAATGAATTTTGAACTTTTGTCGAGTTCATAATCATAAAGGAAACATAGTCAGAGGGGTGAGAGTTGTTTGTTAGATTGGGGCATTTAACATGTTCTTATAATTATTGTTGATAATAATAGTTCTACTGATTTAGCTATTGCATTTTTCAAAGATTAATTTTCTTGGAGGTATAGAGTTTTAAATAATAAATTCTCTCATGTTCATTATTCTATACATATTTTGAACCTTGTTTTTCAAGATGGTCTGAAAAAGCATACTAAGTCTATTATCAAGATCCATAATGTAGTTCAATATATTAGATCATCTCCATCTTGACTTGCTGCTTTTTAAAAGTATGTTGAATATGTGAAAATATTGAATAAACATCTCTTGTGTCTTAATGTGGAGACTAGATGGAATTACACCTATTTATTGTTGGATGTATGTTGTGACTTTGTGAGGCTGCCAAATCTTATTGTTATTGATATGATTGAAAAATTCTTTAAGTGATCATTTCTTCTCTAACGTAATCTTCCTCGTATATGAGTTATATAAGTAGTAACATAGACGTAAGTCCAATTATCACTCCCACATGAATTGTGTTGGTCGTTCGAGCAATCAATTGTAAATTAACTACTACTCAAGTGAGTTAATAAACTTGAGTTTTTGAGAAGATGCTTAGACTCTAGGGTTGGCTCATTTTTTGTGCATGATGCTATTTTTTGTGCATGATGCTATTTTTTGTGCATGATGCTATTTTTTAGTGCTTGTTTAATGCTGTATTTGATTGTTTCATAAATGACAGAATAATATGAAAATGTCCAAGTATCTTCTTAGTATACAAGGTGGTTGTCATCCTTAAACTATCACATCTAAAGATGATATTCTCATAGTTATTCCCTTAGTATTTACCTACCAATGCCTCATGTGATTCAGTTCATGGGTCTGCATATCTACTCCTTATCATCAATTACACTTTATGATTACTTCAAATATACATCTCTATTCTTTAATCTCTAATATCTTAAAGAATAGAAATGATTTAGTAATAAATACATTATTGTTTTCAACTTTGTATCTTACTAGTGACAATTAATATACATCTTTTCATGAATCCCACCTACTAAAATCACACAAGAAAAGTTGATTCGCATAACTATCACCACCATATGGATAACCTTCTCTTATATGTGCCACATGTATCATTGTCCTTGATGATTGACATACGACTTCTGCACTATGATGAAACTTTTAAGTTAGATTTTCAACTTAATTCTTGCATCACTCAACATCATTTCTTCTAGAATATGCATAATAGATTGTTCATAAGTGCATTTGTATTTTTGATTCATAAGTATCATATTTGTAGTGATTAAACTTATATTAATCTTAAGTTTTCACACATATATTTATTTCACGTGTTAAGATTAGAAGAGCTATTACTTCCTTCGTAACATACCATGTAAGTGTGTCCCATAATATATATGCGTTATGCATAATTTTATGATATATTAAAAATACTAAATTTTGGTTCTATATCATTTCAATATCTAACAACATCAAAACAACCACATAAAATCATGTATCCATCAAATAAAAATATATAACTCAATCTTAGATCTCAATTTAGCCTAACATTTGAGGAAAATTCTATATGAGTTGTTTTGAGATGCATCTCATGGAATTAGGTTCCCAATATAAATTCAAGCTAAAATTTAAGTTTTAAAACCTAAATTCAATCAAATATTGCATGCATTCACCATAGATTTTCTCTTAATTGGGGTTGAAATCATGCCTCCTAGAGTTTTTGTTATTACTCTTGACTCAAAATTTAATTCTTCCTCTTCTCCTCTATTTTTACGTGTTGCTTTTATATTTTAGGAATTTTGAATGATATTTTTAGTTGAAAGTCATGAAGCTGGTTTGAAGTTATACTTTTTGTGTTTTATCAGATCTTCTCTAGAGTACCAAAGTCATGGTGTCAATGGATCCTATGACTCAAATAACTCCTCTCTCGAGCATGATATCACAATACTATGAATGATCATGACAGAGAATAATTCTTTTTAGAACAAAGCATCAAGACACCAGGAATGTCCAAGAGTAATTATTTTTATATCTAGCAATATGTCAAGCACTAAGAATATTCATGACTAATATATTTACTCTCTATAACACAAAGTCATGAAACTAGGAATGACTATGAATTTGATAAATTTTCTCTTAAGCACAAATTCATAGTGTTGGAATATGATGCGAACATAGTAAATACTCTCTATAATAAAATATCATAATGGAAAATAATATTGAGACTCAAAATATTTAGTATTTTGGCAATATAATAAATAAGTCATAGCATTGGAATTTGTAGCATTTAAGCAATGGGATACTTGGATACCATGAAAAAAATGATAATATTATGACCATTATATGTTATAAAGATAATACGTTATTGACTCTAGAAAAATATCATGGCCTTGAGGATTGTATTGCATAGTAGAAAGATTATGGCAACTTGGTGATAGAGTTATGATAAACAGAGATTATCATGACTAGTTTTGTAAAGTTATAGAAAAGAAAGAATATCACAACTATTCAATAAGATAATAGAAGGTACACACAAGTCATGCCATGAGATATATCATGACTCATCATTGCTCCTCTCTCCCCTCCAATCCTTTGCTCTACCGAAGTCTACTAATTTTCACTCTAAAATAATTATGATTTCACTAATATTTTTCAAAATCTCTCAAAATATAGATTTAGCTAAATATCTCTAATAAACGCATAAATATGTACAAACATACTAATAAATATACTTTAAACCACTCAAAAAAGTAGGTGTATAGAGTATGGTACAAACTCTCACACTAAAGTATTGCTCCTCCTTGAGAAATGAATCTCTCTTTATTTTTTCAATGCAACACAAACATCACCAATTAATTACCACAATTGAATTTGAGTGTCATGGTGTATTATATTATTTTGGAATTAGGGTTTTCAATATCAATCTTGGGATTAGTCATTTTGAGTGAATTGGGGGTGCATGAGTTTATTCATCAAAATGTATAAAAATTCTTGGGTTTTCTCTCAAGCAATGCTTTATTTAATATTTGTAGCTAGACCTTTATTTAATCTCTAATTTGGTTAGTAATCTAAGTGGTCTATGCAAGCTTCTTCACATAATCTTTATTTTATTCTCATCTTCTAGATTTCTAGTCTAGTCTCGAGTAATTCTCTAAAACATCTTCTTCAGGGCATTCTTCCATGGATGTCGTGACTTTGGAAGAAGTTATGGCATCATAGCCTATGATCTCATTGGGTAGCATTGCGACTAGTTGTAAAGACATGACATGTGGAATTACTCTCTGAATTATATTTGTCACAGCTTTGGTAGGAGTCATGACTTTTTCTTTTAGCCTATGTTCCTCTTTTGTAATGATTTTGTCTCATACCATGACTTTTTTCATTGATCTAACATGTACAGTCATGACTTCTTCATAAGTTGCAACTTTCTTTGTTATAGCTACTTCATCTTCATAAGTGTTTAGATGTTCCATCTTTATTGTTTCTACCTTATCTTTATCTTCCAATGAACCAACCATCAATTATGTAATTTTTTTTTGCTTGTACTTTTTCTTCAATCTCAAAAATCTCATCAAGAATTTCTCCATGTCATTAAATTAAGAATTTCATTAGTTTTGTCTCTTCCTTCGCATCCTTGGAGTAGGCTAAATTGGATTTTCTAGAACTCATAACTTAGAAGAATGCCACTCATAGCTATCTTCTTCTTCATTGTCAATTTCACTATTTTTTTGCAATCTAAGTGCTTCTCATCTATCATCTTCTTCATTTTTTTTGGGCTAATAGTCTTCTGTAAAATATTCCCTTTTGGAGTCTACCTTTTGTCTCATCATGGTACATAGGAGACTATCTAATATCCAACAATCTTCTGACATATTCTTGATTCTCTAGGCTTTTTAGAAGATAAACTTTAATTGTTCTTCACCCATGTGAAGTGTGACCTCTTCTTTTTTGACATCAATTAATATCTATATAGTAACTAGGAATAGTCATCTCATGATCAATAAAGTATATTGATCCTCCTCCATATCTAACATGATAAATTTTACTGAAATAATAAACTTACAAACCTTTACTAATATATTTTCTATAATCATTTAGAAACTAAAATAAACAATTAGTCATTTAAAGTGAGAGAGTGGTAAGAGTAATTTCACCTAGGTTTAATTTTTACACTATGGATAATTACATTAAATTTATATTTGATCCCAAGTCACATAGTGACTTCTAGAAAGTGTGCTCCCTAATAATGTATAGAATCATATCACTTTCTGCATTCTTGAACTTTCTTATGAGTTTATGTTTGTTGATATTATTATACTTCTTGATCATATTTGCTATCTCTTAAGTCTGCATTTTCTTCTTGCTACTAATTATATACTTCATGAACTTCATATAATTCTGCATTTGTGAAAATGCTTTGGAAAATGAAATATTGATTTCTAACTTATGAAAAATATTGAGAAATCTCTCAAACTATTCATTGATTGAGAGATTTATCATTTTCATAGGTTTCTCCAGTACATCCTTCTGATCATTGTTTCATATCTTTCATATTTCATCCTCCTCATCCATTTATTTATTTTTCATGGTTGGGAGCATGAGTTAGAAACTAGGTTTTTTGGGTGCCAAGAATTTGGAAAATGTCATGGAATCTTGTGTCATGGATGTGAGTTGTTTCATGACTTTGAAATGGTCATTATCTCTTCAGTCACAACTTTCTCTTATATTTTAGCTTATCTTTTGACTTCCATATCTGCTTGTTCCCCTCTAATTATCTACCACTTCTAAATGTAATGGATATGTAGCTCTTTGGATTTGTCTTAATATTACTCAGTTATCCAATCATATGCTTCTCCTTCATCAATAATGTTAGTTGTCCAAGTTGAATCTCAATGTTCTTTATTGTCGTGTTTATATTGTTCTATCCTCATTTCAATCAAACTCTTTTTGGTTTTTTGAATATCATTTCTTTTCTTTGTCTATATGGTCAAAGCAAGTATGTTTCTTCTAGTGATGGCTTTTCCACTCTTTTAGAGTGGTTACACTTTGAAGTAGAAGCTACTTGAAATTAATAGCTCTTTGAGTTATTCTCAAAATTCTTCTAAAATTGACTCATGTTCTATTACAATTCCCATAATTTCCATATGATAAGATTTTGTAATTTATAATCTTAAGATAGTAGTGTTCCATGGTGTTGTTATTGGGTTAGAATGCATAATTTTTATTTTATAAAATATTGGCTTCCTCCACTTGATATACATAATCAAAGTTTCTAGTTTCTTATTGCTGTGAAACACAAATGTGTCACAAAACAATTTGCTTCTCATTTTGAGTTACAAACTTATTGAAAAATATGTCAATCTTTGCTTCCATAGTAGTCAATCTTTCCAATTTTAATACTCCAACTTACCTCCTTTCAATTACTCGATAATTTAGAGTTTCTAGTTCTTTTCTAGTTTCGTAATTACATAATATGCTTTCTCATGTGATTTGTTCATGATAAAACCACTTAAGATTATACCAATGAAACATCTTGTAATATTGTTTAACCTATTATAGAGGTTTGAGCTTGGAATCATAGTTCAAATCCATGTTGTGGATCTCTCCTCAAAAGATCTTTTAATTGGTGCCAAGTGTCATATACCATCTCATGCTCCTCTTTTCTGAACTAACTTATCTTTTCCCATAGTTGAGAGATAATTTGAGGGAGGAAAAACTTAATAAAGAAGATTTGCACAAGTTCATCATAATTTTCAATTAGGCCGTTGGATAAATACAAGAACCAACTTCAGGCTTTGTCTCTTAAAGAAAAAGAAAATATTTATAATTATTATTTATCTAGGCTAACTCCATTAATCTTCATGATGTTACACAACTCAAAGAAAGTTGTGATGTGACTTCTCAATTTATCTAAAAATTTTTTATTATACTGATGTTGTTGAACCATATTTATTAGACTCGGCTTCAACTCAAAATAATTCACTTTTATAGGTTGTATCTGAATCTTAGAGTAATTAGCAAACATATTCAATCATCAATAATCATCTAAGGTTTGGCGAGGATTGAACTATTGAATAGATTATCCTTCACTTCCTTAATGGTCTCTTTATTGCTAGTTTCTTTTATATGTCCTCTCTTAGCTCTCTATCTTAATAGCGCTTTCATTATTCTCTTAAATTCTAGATTTAGTAGTATTAACTCAGTCCCAAAATTATTACTCATGTAATGGTAGTGTCTACAAAACAAACAAATAAACAAAAAACAAAAAAAAATAAACAAATTCAATATAAACATTAAGCAATAAATATATCCAAATAACTATAAATAAAAATATCTTTTTGTAAAGATAATAATGTCAACTCAATTTGACTAATCAAACTACAATCAAATAATCAATCCCTGAAAATAATGTCAAAAACTTGTTGCGACTTTTTGAGCATACTAAATCTTGTAGTTGGTTGACATAATCCAAAACCTTGTTGGCTAATTATCTCTCAATATAGTTGTGCAAGTATTTGAGTTGTATAAGTAGCAAAATGAACAAAAGTTTAGATATCGATCCCACATAAATTGTGTTGGTAGTTCGAATAATCAATAGTGAATTAATTAATACTCGAGTTGAGTTTATAAATTTGGATTTTTGGGAAGATATTTAGACTCTAGGATTGACTCATTTCCTTATGTGTGATAATATTTTTTTTAATTTTTGGTTAATATCATGTTCAATTTTTGAGCAAATAGTAGATTAGTATAAAAATACCTATGTATCCTTTTAGCATACAAGTAACTATTATTTTTGATCTATCACTACCAATGATAATCCATTCTTAGTTGTCCCCTCTGTATTTACCATTAAAAGCACACATTATTCTATTCATGGGTCATTTACATATCTACTCTCTTTTGGCAAATTATCAACTTCCTTTGATTATTACTTTGAAGATGTACTCTCATTCTCTGACTTCTAATATTTTAAAGATACGAGATCATGTGGTAATAAATTTATTTGTACTTTTAGTTTTGTAAGTGTTATACTTGTGAAAATTAAAATATATCTTCCTATGAATCTCACATATAAAAATAATATAAAATAATTTGACTCACATGGTTATTACCACCATATGGGTCATCTCCTCTTGGGTGTGCCATGTGACTTGTTTGTCACTATCTACCATAACCGACACATGACTCTCTCATTATGGTGAAACTTCAAAATTTTATTTTTTACCTAACCTCCATATTACTTGAGGTCAATTCTTTTAGAATATACACAATGGATTGGTTATTAGTGCATTCATACTTTTGATTTCATAAGCATTATACTTACAATGATTAAATTTTTCTTAATCTTAGGTTTTCACACATAGATTTATTTCATGTAATGTATTAATGTTATAAGGGTTATCACTTCTTTTTTATCATACTATTTGAATGTATTTCATGACACACATGTCATCATTCATCATGATTGACATGCACAAATCTATGATATAGTGAAAACTTTAAAATTCAATTATTTAATAAAACTATATTCAACAACATTCAAACCACAATATTAATAAAAATATGAACCATATAAAATTATCATTACATTCATCTTGGTTGCCACATTTTTTTAGAGTCATGGGCACACTAGTTCAAAACCAATTTATGACCACAATTTTATTTTCATATCATGGTAGTTGAGTACCCCAATGGTACAAGTTGTTGTGGTACATTTCAAAGCCTTGACTTGTTCAAAGTAGAGCCAAAACCAAGTGATGTGAGTTGCAACATAATTTTCTACCGCAACATTAGTTATAGGGAGCAATTACTACGATCATGACTTTTTCCAATGTCGCAAATTTGTGCTTCTGATAGAAAATATCATAGCCATGACCAACTATAGAATCATGACTTTATGTTATAGAGAGTTTGTGCTTCAATCACAATAATAATGGAGTAATAATAATATGATCACAAAGACAAGACCAAAGTTATAGTCAATCATAATAACATAACTTTGTGTTATAGAGAATTTAATCTCAATTGTGGCAATCCTGTTGCTACAAAACTTTACTCATAAAGTCAAGAGAAAAGTAACAATTATTCCTAGTAATATAATTTTGTGTTTGTTAGAATTTCTTATCTCTCGATAGTGATTATGTGAAACTATTAGATTGCACATAAAAATAAACAATGCTCACCATAATAATCAAACATTATTTTTAACATGGTTCGCTGGTCATTCAACACGGCTATGTCTACTAGAAAATTGCTTAGTGCTTACAGATTAATAACTAAATATTATAGTACAAAATCACAGAGAGAGAGAGAGAGAGAGAAAGGTGAAGAACAAAGTGTGCTTAACAAATTACGAATACATTGAATTTATAGGAAAAATAAATAGGATTCTATAAACAAAATGAGTCGGATCAATAGAGTGGACCGGGTCATACTCCAAAAGTTTCTCCAGCATGCTGACTAGTTAGCAGGACCCCCATCCCAGTGCCACGTGTCTCAACATATCAGTACCTGCACCTTTAAATAAAATAAAGAAACAAGAAAATAAATGGTTAAATAGATAACACAACAAATTTATATACTATAGTATTATAGAGAGAATCATTCATAATGACTATTCCTAGGTCCATGACAAATGTACTCTAGAGGAGTTCCAAAGAGATTTCAAAGTGGTGATTTCAATGTTGTGTCATGAATTCCAATTTAAAGTATCACATGGATCTCCAAAGTATAAAAGTTGTACTTAGAGATAATGAAAAAAATAGAGAAAGAAGGGGAACATGAAGTGCATGCCAATAATCTTAGGTGATACAAATTAAACTCAAATTAAGGGTAAATCCAAGGAATACAACAAGAAACTTTGATTTGAATTAGGGTTTTAAGCTTAGAAAATCATTTGGGCATTCATTGGGAATCCTAAAATCTATGAGATGTCTTTCAAAACATCTCACAAGATTTCCTCTCAAATATCTGACGAAATTGAATTATAGGATTGGTAATGTAATTGTGTTATGATGAATTATTAATGTTATGAGTTTATTTTTGTGTGTATGTGATATTTATATATTGATGGATATAGATGAAATTAATAAAGAAATTAGGATTTTATGAATATGTTAATTTATCCATATCAGTCATGGTGGCCCATTATAGGTAAGCCATTGGACATACTCACATAGTTCAATAAGAAGTAATTGATAACACTTTTAATCTTTATATGTGAGAAAAACTAACATATGAAAAATCAAAGTTGAGGTATGTTAATTGTTATGGAGTATGGTGCTCACGAAGCCAAAAGCTCAAACATATTAAAAACTAATCTACTGTGTATTATCTAGAAGAACTAATATCCGAGTAATGTATGAGTTAAATAGAACATCTTACATAGACATTTCACGTTCACCATAGTGTGGAAGTTGTGTTGGCCATGGTGGATAGTGATATGCATGTCATATGCCACAAGTAAATAGAAGAGACTCATATGGTGGTGATAGCATTGTGAATCTGAATCAGTCATACTTATATGACTCTTATAAGTGAGATTCATGAAAAGATATATATTTAATTATCATGGATATATAGAACTTATGAAGCTAAAAATACAAATGTATAAAATATCACATTATCTCGCATCCTTAAGATAATTAGAGATCGAAGAATAGAAATACATGCTCGAAACAACCACTAAGGATAATTGACATATTACTTAAATACATTAGATGTGTGAATGACCTTATATGAAATGATATATTACTTTGATATTAAAATACCAAGAAAACTAGGAGGGGGTCATCCTTGGTAGTAATAGTCTAATGGATGATGATCACCTTGTTTGCCAAGAGGATACATATGTATTTCTACACTAATCTATTATTTTTCCAATAACCAAATATGATATTAACCAAACACTAAGTAATATCATCACACATATGTTTGTTTCTAACCCTAAAGTTTAAGTATATTTCCGAAGACCAACTATATCTCTTCAACTCATATAGTTGTTAGTTCATCATTAATTGATTGAACCATCAAAATAATTCTTGTGAGATTAATATCTGGACTTACATACATTTTATTACTTATATTATCAATATACTTGTTAAGATATATTATATGAGAGATTCTCACTCAATTAGGTTTTGAAATCATGTCAGCTAACTATGAGTTTTGGTACCCTCGCAAAGTCATAATAGTTAGCCAATTATTTGGCATGTGATGCCTTCAATCCTTCTCTCACCTTCCATTAAAAAAAGAAAGATTCAGCTTGACATGAGAAACTACCTATGGGATGATCGACTTCTATTCAAAAAATCAGTTCATGAGGAAATGTATACTAAAATATGAATAGATGGACATTATCCTTAAATGACACTCTTCTCCTTATAGAGAAAATTTTAGAGGTAGCAAAACTACCCAAAAAAAATATGATAATCAAAATTTGTTTGGCTATCATTATTTAGTGATTGCTAGATCATGATGCAAAGATGTAATATATATTTCACAAATTGGGTAGCATATCTAGGGAGAATGAAATGATACTCAATAGCACCCTTGAAATAAAAATTTTGATATATGGGAGTTAGACTTCATGGTGCCATTTTTTTTCTCCTCTAGAAAAGGAAACATATTATTAGTAATAGATTATGTGTTTAAATGGGTTGAGAAAATAGATGCATAAAAGAATGATTCTAAGATAGTTATGGGTTTCTTATGCAACAATTTTTTTATATGTTTGAGCAAACCCTAATGTATCATAAGTGATGAACAAAACAATTTTATAACAAGTTATTTGGTGCTTGCTTGGCTAAGTATGGAATGAGGCATAAAAGAGTAATTCCATATCACCCATAGATAAATGAGTAAGAACAAAATCTCAAACATGAAGATCAAGAACATTTTAGAAAGATAGTCAAGTCAATCAACAAAAGAAAAGATTAGTCTCAATAATTGGAGTTAAGTATTATGAGCATATAGAATGACATTCAACACACCCCTAAAGATATCTTTTTTATAGACATGTTTTTGGAAAAGCTTATCATTTTTTAATCAAACTTAAACTTTGAGCATGGTGAGTAATAAAGAAATGAATTATAAGGCGAATGTTGTAAGGGAAAAGTAATTTTTCATATGAGTGAACTAGAAGAATTGAGGAAATAAAGCTTATTATAATGCTGAGATCTAAAAAAACAAAAGAAAAAAAATGCATGGCAAGAATCTATAAAGGAAGGAGTTCAAAACATGAGAAAATCTATATGTTTTCTACTCACATCTCAAGTTATTTGTAGAAAAGTTAATATTTTAGTGGTCAAAACCATTTATGATCATAGCAGTGATGCCCTATGGAGTAGTCAGCGTGAAATCATAAAATAGAACTTAATTCAAAAAGAATGGGTAGTGAATGAAGCATTATAAAGGAGAACAACAACTTGAATCTAGGATGGTTGAATAATCCGAGTCGTGATTATCTACTATCACGTTACAATCAAAAATTTCATAAGGGTGGAGTGTAAGTCGAGAAATTATTCTAGCTAAGAACATTAAGTGTGGTACATCTTAGGAGGCAACTTAAGTAGTTATTTTCAATTTGGATGAATGAAAATAAACTCATTATATCCTATTGATTCATGCACAAAATAAAAATTTATAGATCGAGTATTCTTATCCAATAGAAGATATCATGACACTCAAATCTAGTCATAGTATTACTTTTTGTGATGTTTTATTCTTCATTTTTTGCTATTTTAAAAGAGTTTAAAAGAGAAAGAGGAAGATTATTTTCTTGAGAATGAATAATTATTTTAGTATGTGAGTTTATTAAGTGCTTAATGTACAATCTTTTTTGGGTTCTTTTATATTATTTTCATGATGTGATTGTATTTAATTTAGGCTTTGTATGAAAGAATCATACTAAATTGTATTTTTTATGGAATTAAATGAATTGTACTAAAATTGAGTAAAATTAAATATACTTGATGCACTTGGTAGAAAGCTGAGATAGAGGAAAATATCAAAGGAAAGTAGTGAAATTTCCACTATTATAACTTTATTATTATAGCACATTCCTATTGAGAAGTCATAACAACTTTTTTGGTTGTAACTTTATAAATAAGTCATCATAATCTTTGTACATCATGACTTACCACCTAATTGTCATAATCTTTTACTGTGCAACATAATTTTCATGACCATATATTATCTTGGAATATAGTCACACTAGTTATAAAAAAAATTTAAACCATGATATTATTTCTATGTCATGACAACCAAGAGTCAGACTGGTATAAGAAGTCATGACCTTTTTCAAATGTCATGACATATTTGTTATAGAGCCAAAATCACACAACACTAAGTAATTTTTAGTCATAACAAACTTTTTAATAGAAACTATATGTTCTAGAGAGGATAATCACTAGTCATAGTATTCATTGTTATCATGATATCATGTTCCAAAGAAAAATTATATTAGTTATGACATCCTTGTTGTCGCCACCATGTGTTTCATAGATGAACTTCCATAGTTATGACATACTTATCATTGTAACTATGTGTTCCATAGAGTAAATACCTTGGTCATGTTATTCACTTGTCATTTTGATTTTGTACTCCAAAAAGGATTTAAAGAATTGACATAGTCGTGGACTCACCCTAAAGTTATGATATCATGCTTGAATAGTCACACAACAGCTCGATATGACCACAATGATATAAAGGTGGACTTAGAGATGTTCTAGAAAGGATAACCACCATGGTGTTTCTTTTGTTGTTTTGTATGTGTGACCATTCTATTATTGTAGGGTGTTGTATTGTGCTACCTTGTGAAGTGTGTGTTGTTGTGATTACTTAGAGGAATTTTTGGGCAAAAACCTGTCTTCTGTCTAGAAACCATCACCTGAAGTGGACAATATCCTAGCCAATATTTAACTTAAAGAATGATGCAGAATGTTTCCAGAGAATAATTCTCAAAATAAATGTTTTTTTTTGAATTATCATATTTATAGAATTTTATATTCTAGAAAATTAAATTTGATTCAAACATATTTTTTTGGTGAAGTTTATTTTATGAAATTAGTATGTGTGAAAAAGACTTTAGTACATATTATTCATTTTGGAATTGTATATTGAACATTAGATATTATTGTGTATATTGAATTTTCTATGGAATTGAAATGCGAATTGTTCATTCAAATTTTGAATTTGATTTATTGTTTTTATTAAAATAAAATTCCCAGACTAAAATTTATTTAATTAAAATGTTACATGTTTTAAAATAGAAAATTTAATCTTAATTTGGTTTTTGTAAAATGAAAATTTCTATTGTGACAAACAAATTATATTCTCGATATTTTTAGTTGTTTGGATTTACAATTTATATTCCTTTTATTAGTGGCAACCTCACTAATAAAATGAATGCCCCACTTAGGCAAGTACACAATTGAAGATGTCATAAAGAAAAACATGGGCATGCAAGACAACAACTAAAGCATCAAGGGTGATTGTGGTAGAGATTGTCACCAGAGATTGCCACCAGAGATGGAAGAGGTGTAGGTGTTGCCGAAGTCCACTATTGAGGATAGGAATAGAGATTCAATATGGTTGACCATATGTGTTTATGTTTCTAATTCAATGTTTTTTGCAAATTTCTTAAAGTTTTCAATCACACTTTTATTCTTCCATTTTAAAAAATAAACATATTTACAACATTTTATTTCCTTATAAAAAATTTTTAACTTTAGCTCTCATATCATCATAATATTTTTAATTAGAAAATATACAAAATTATGAAATAAAATATTTCACAATTAGTATAGTGCATCAAAAAATTTATCATTGAAATTGAATCACACAAAAATATGACCATCATTCAAACAAATAAGAAATAAAATAATAATTGAAAACAATTAAAAAATAAAAAATAAAAAAAGTTCCTAATGTATGTTTATTGATTTTGCTCTTAATTATCAATTTGTATTTCCATGCCCCCAGTTTTAAAAAAAAATGGGAGTTATTGACAAGAGTCAATACTTTTTTGTATCCATTCTCCTCCCCCCTCTCCCCAACTTTATTTATACCATTTCTTATCTCATACATGGGCATTGCTATCCTAGGGTTGGATCAGGTAAGGTTCTCATCTTAATAACATGATAGATCTAATTAAAGGAAAAATATTCGGCATCCTTAATGATCAAACTTGTGACTACAGGTAAGAGCATTCATCATTTTTTCCAACCAAACTGCCATACTGTTGGAGATAAGAGTCAATATCTTTTTTTAAACCAAGTGTTTCCTCAAGCTAGATTGGAACCTCATTCACCAGGACCATAAGGTGTATATCCCATGAGGATCGAACTTGCACCCCCATGGAAGCACACATTCAATCCCCAATCAATTGAACTACACGAGCATGGGTGAAAATAGTTAATAACTTAATGTGATAGTATGGTATATAGTGAATTATGTTGTGTCATATTTATATATATTATAGGCCCCATGATATTATAATTTTTAAAGTGACATCATAAATAATATCACTATAAAATATTTTATAATTGTGATATATTATGTTTTAGGTAATCTATTCATGAATTTTATATTCTAGAAAATTTATAGTTTTGGTGCGTAATATATTTGTGCAGATTTTTGCATACTTATAAGTTTTGTTAGGATGAATAAGTCTTTGATTTTGTCTAGAACATATCTTTTTCAATTGTATTGTAACTTTTATTGAATATTAAGAATTGATTTTGTTCAAGTGTTTGGTTGACCATCTATTTTGAGTTATTTTGTTAAAAATTAATTTAATGAAAATTTAAAAAAATATTACAACAAAAAATTTTAAAATAATTGTCATATAAAATTGTTTATATTGTGCCCAAGACTACACTAGATTAGATAAGATCAACAATAATCTTTATCTTATCTTATCACTATTTATAGTTCATCCATTAATAAGCATTACTTAAGATGAAATCTAATGATATAAGATTTTAGGATGATCAACTAACATTTATTAACATAGTGTAGGAGTTGGGAATGAAAACAAAAAGGTAAAATTGGATCATAGTTGAGGTGTTTGATAATTTTTAAATAAATTTTGAAATTTACTAGATATTATGGTTTTATAGGTGTCATCACCTAACAAAATATCTTTATTGTGTGTGTCTTTGATTTACCTATCATCATTTATCACGAACAATATATGACTCACATAATATGATGAAACCTCTAGGTTAGATATTCTACAAAACTCTCATATTATTTGATATTATGTTCTTCTAGAATATGTACAATACAATAGAATAAATTTAAATTTATTTGTACTTTTGGTTTCATAAGCATCATACTAATATCAATTTAATTTAAATAAATTTAGGATTTGTATACATAGGTTCAATTTACATGGTAAAAGTAGAAAGGTTTTTTTTTATGATAAGAGTAAAAGGGTTGTCACTTTCTTCATATAAAATATTGTGAGTGTATTCCATGACTTACCGATTATCTTCTACCATCACCAATATATAGAAATTTGTGTTATAGGTAAGTTACAATCATATCCATCAATATTCAAAGCATAATATTTATATAATAAAATATTATACAAACATAATCTTTATATACATATACATAAACCAACCCAATATCCCTCTTTAGCTTGACATTGGTAAAAAAATCGTGTAAGATATTTGGTGCATCATTTTGTTTAATTGAGGGTTTCCAATGATAGTCAATATAAAAATCTAGGTCTCAAACCCATTTCCCATTCAATTTTTGCTTGTCTTAGCTTGAATTTGTCCCTAATAAGAGATTGGAAATCATGATGCATTAGGGTTTGTGTGTCCAAAAGAGAAATGCGTGGAACCAAAACACACCAAAAATTTTTTTTCTATATCAGAAAAAAATGCCTCAATTCCCTCAGAAAAAAAATTGCACATATGTTAAAATTGAGAAAACACTTAAGCAAAAAAATGGGAGAATTATGTTTTTGGGTGCTTCCCTAGAAATTTTTAACAATTAGAAACTAAAATTTTAATATTTTAAAAAAGTCAAAATTATAAATAAATAAAAATAAGGGCACTCAAATTCGTAAGTACTAACTACCCTCACCCCTCTTCCATGCCCCTTGCACTAGCCCTCGCCCTCCCCCCTCGTCCCTCACCTGTCGCCCCTTGCCCTCGCATGTCTCCCCTTGTCCATTAGCCCTTGCTCCTCACCCCTCTCCCCCAACCCCTTCCCCCACCTCTCTCCACGAGCTCCATTGTGGAGCTTGACAGAGCTCCATTGTGGAGCTTGACAGAGCTCCATTGTAGAGCTCGACGGAACTTCATGAATGAGCTTGATCTTGAGCTCACTAGAGCTAGGAGCTCCAAAAGTAGCTCACTAGAGCTCCTCGAGCTCCATTGTGGAGTTCGACGAAACTCCACAAGCTCCACGAAGGAGCTCCAGTGAACTCGACTTGGAGCTCCTTCGTGGAGCTCTAACGAGCTCGACGTGGAGCTCCTTGAGCTCCATCGTGGAACTCAATGAAACTCCACGAGCTCCATGAAGGAGCTCATCGAGCTCTAATGAGCTCCACGATTGAACTCTTTCGTCGATCCCTAGTGAGCTCGATGTGTAGCTCACTAGAGCTCGATGTGGAGCTTACTAGAGCTTGACGGAACTCCGTGAGCTCCATGAAGGTGCTCAATCATTGAGCTCACTAGAGCTTGTGGAGCTCGACGAGGAACTCCATCGTGGGGCTCCAACAAGCTCGACGTGGAGCTCCTTCATGGAGCTCTACAAAGGAGCTCCATGAGCTCCACTATGAAGCTTGATGGAACTCCATGAAGGAGCTCGTCGAGTTCTAATGAGCTCCACGTCAAGCTCGCTGGAGCTCCACGAAGGAGCTCGATTGTGGAGCTCATTGGAGGTCAACGAGCTCCATCATGGAGCTTCATTGAGCTCAACGTGGAGCTCGACGAGCTCCTTTGTGGAGCTGGTGGAGTTGCATCGAGCTCCACAATGGAGCTCGAGGAGCTCTAATTAACTCCTTCGTGGAGCTCCGTCAAGCTCCATGATGGAGCTCGTGGAGTGGGGCATGAGAAGAGGTGTGGGGGGAGACGGCCGATAAGAGTGGGGTGAGGGCAGACGAGCAAGGTGCAAGAAAAGATGGGTGAGGGGCGAGGGTGAGGGGCGAGGACGAGGGGCGAGGATGAGTGTGAGGGGCAGGAGAGAGAGGTGAGGGTAGTTTAGGACTTACAAATTTGAGTGCCCTTATTTTTAATTTATTTATTGTATTGTGACTTTTTTTTCAAATATTAAAATTATAGTTTCTAATTTTTAAAAATTCCTAGGGAAGCACCCCAAACATAATTACCCCCAAAAAAACAACATTATATTTTTTTTATTTTAATTAGATTGGATGGGAGCACTCTGTCATCTAATAGGCACTTATGCCTCTTCGAAATAGTAGAAGTTCCCTATTTTTTATAAAATTTTATTTTTTTTTTTTGAATTTCAAAATCTTAGAAATTATCCTATGCTCTTGGTTCACCATGCTCCACACATACAAAAACAAAAAAAAACTAAAAATTTTCTTAACTAAAAAAATAAAATAAGCAGGCTTAAAACAATAATTATATATTACTATTTTAAGATTAAAATAACCAAACATGAATACATACCAAATAAAACTCAGTCTACTATCTACCCAAATCAAACAAATCTTTTCTTTTATTATAGGTGGGGAGATACATGCTTGTATACAACTTACAAAAATTAAATTTAGTTGATGATAATGATTTAGTAAATATATCGGCAATATTTTTGTTTGTGTATTTTTTCAAGTATAACTAATTTTTCATCAAAAACATCTCATATCCAATGATACTATGGATCAATATGCTTTGATCTACAATGAAAGATAACATTTTTATAGAGATATATAACACTATAACTATCACACCATATAATACATATATCTTGTCTTACATTTAATTCTACAAAAACTTTTTTCATCCATAAGTTTCTTTGAAAATTTTAGTAGATACAATGAACTCAGTCTCAATATTGAAAATTTTAGTAAATATATATCATTAATATATAATAAAAGTATAAGTTAGATCACCCAGCTGATGACTAACAAACCCATATTGTTCATTATAGGCGTGCTAAAAGTTATGAGACTCTATGAACAAATAAAATTATTTATATCGCTACCTAGGAGCTTGCTTAAGATCATACAATATCTTATTTAGTTTACATACAAAACTTTCTTTTCCTTCTACTATGAATACCTCATGGTGATCTATATAGAAAGTCTCTTGAATATCACCACGAAGAAATATTATCTTCACATTAAGGTGATCAATTTCTATGTCCAAGCCTTGTATTTCAGTTTATAATTATCATCTCTGAAATTTAGTCTAAAAAAGCATTTGTTTTTCACTACCCACTTTCTTTTAGGTAATGGTATCATATCTTAATCTTGGTCGATATGAAGAAATTCTATCTTTTCCTGCATACCTTAAAGTTATTCCTTTTTATTATCAAGAAAGCTGACCTCTTGAAAAGCCTCGGGCTCACATGTATTCATGGGTAAATTATAATCATGAAATCTAGATGATAACTAGTAGGGCCCAGATGATCTTCTCAATTTAAACTGAGATGTATACTCAAGAATAATTAGGTTATTCCTAGTTCTAATTAGAATATGGTCCCTCACCTATTCAATAAGTAATGCTAAGAAATATCAAATGTATCATATGGGTTAGAATTAATAGGTGACTACTTGATTCCTTCCCCTTAATCTGATTGATCTCTAGAAGGAATCTGTACCATATATGTATAAATAGGAATATCTAAGGAATCACTCTTCTTTCTAATTGGATGACTACCATTCACTAATTGGTCCACCAGAAAAATTATATCTCATTCTGAATAAGATTTTTGGTAATTGGGTCTTACAGCCTATACTTGAACTCCTTGTGCACATAGCCAATGAAGATGTATGGAAGTGCAATATCATCGAGTTGTGATTATTTATCTTTTAGAATAACAAAACCTTTGTTGTTAAAAACACTAAAGTGATCATATGAGATATCTTATGTAGTTTCGATTTTATTTAGAACATCTTCATCTAGGGTGGTGTCAGGGCATATCTTAATTACATCAACAACTATATGCATAGCTTCTCTCCAAAATTCTTTGGGAAGATGCATGTGAGAAAGCATACATTAGACTTTTTTTAAATAGTCTAATTCATCCTTTTAATAATGGCATTTAATTGAGGAATCTTGGATGACATCCTTTAATCTATAATGCCATGGGATATACAATAGTTCTCGAATTGACTTATGTATTCTTTTATATTATCAAAACATATGAATAATGGTTTCTTACTATTCTCTCTCTCAACTATAGTGTGAAAATCTTTAAAGATAGGAAAGATATGATCTTTTTTTTTATGTAGATATTGAGCTTTCCTAGAGCGATCATCAATGAATATGATAAAGTAAGTGGGCCATACTAAATGTTCAACTCTACATATAGTAGACATTAGTATGAACGAGATCAAGGATATTCACTCACATAAAGGGTGGAAGGGAGTGAAAAGATGATTTATGAATTTTTCTAGTCATATAGTCTATACACTCAACAAGAGAGGAATCATGGTCAAATAACAAAATATTTCTTCTAGCTAGCTGAAAGCCCTTTTCACTCACATGACCAAGTCTCTAATGATAGAGACTAATATTAATATATGATGAACAACATTTATATAATCTCCAAGCACTCTTACCTAAATGACATAAAAAGTACTTTCATTCTTACCCTTGTAAATACTAATGGGCCATTGACTAGTTTTCACTGACCATCAACTAAATGACTCTTGTATCTCATGTCATCCAAAGTGCCAATGGAAATCAGATTCACATGAATATTTGGTACTTACCAAACACCTTTCTACATCAGCTAATGTGCTATCTACATCTATAGACTAATATCTCTCATATCTAAAATAGATAATGTGATGCTATTATCCATCGGTAATCGGTATTATGCCATAATTACCATGTGAATATATAGTAAAGTAGAATTATTATTGCTAACTAGTATTAATTCACCTTCTAATATGATATTGGTCTTTCTTTTGAGTCTATCTCCTCTCATGTATTATTATTGTAGTCTTTTCTAAGAATAATATTCTATTTTCATATGTCTCATCTTTTTACAATGATAATATTTTTGATTATTTTCTACTTTGTCACTTGCCTTTGAAAGAATCTATTCCTTTGTCACTATGTGTGTGCCTAGTGGTGATCATTTCATGTCTCTCAAAAAATAAGGATACCATGAGAATCTCATTTTTTTTCCTCCTTATTTTTTCATGCAATAGGTTTTCCATTATAACATGCATTGAAATAACAACCTCAGTGTTGATATGCTCAAAAAAAAAAGTTATCCTAATTGCCTAAAAGTAAGCTCAACATCTGGCAAGCAAACAACTCAGCTTTCAAAAACATCTTCATAAATGCAAGTTGGTTCATTAACCCTTGGAAATGATTGACGTGAGTCGATATTAGATTGTTGAATAATGGAGGCACTCTTAAAGCACTAATCTACTTATTCTTCTTCACTCAACTTTTTAGGTTTTATCTCTTTCTTCATATGGTCATGTAGCTATTTAACTACAAGGTAGTCATACATTCTATTTTTATTAATATAATAATTATATACTACCTATTAACTTTATTATTATATAGTGGCCTCCATGATAACCAAGGTCAACGTCAACCACCAGTAAACCATACATAAAAAATATTCTAAATCATATCTGATATGACTTTGATGGTATAAAAAAAAGTCAAATATTAATATAATAATAACAAATAAACTAGATATCATATTGGTATCAATGAATAATCTTCTCAATAAAAATTTTGATATCATTTTTTAAGTAGTATCAGGAACCAATGATTTGGCACTAGTTACTAGGGGAGAACAATTAGATAGTGATTTGTCCAAAACTATTAAAAATAGCAAGAATATAATTTAATTAGCACAACAAAAACTTTTAATTCAAAAAAAAAAACTAAAATTGAGATTACATTTTTTATTTTGAAAAGTATAATATTGTAATTAAATAAATTTCAGTCCAAAATTGTTGTTTAAATACAACCAATAAAATAAATTAAAAATTTTAAAATACACATTTTGTAATTCAATTTCATAGAAAATCTTATATGCACAATAATATCTAAAATTCAATATATAGTGCCGAAATAAACAATTCGTGCTAATACTTCTTCATGTGTATTAATTTTGTAAAATTAACTTGCCCAAAAATTATGTGTGAATCAAAATTAATTTTTTAGAAAATAAAATTTTATAATATGTTAATTCAGAACAAAAATGTAAACCTGAGATTTTAGGAAATATGTTCCGAAAATGTTTCTTATTATTCATTAGTTTAAATATTCAATCTATATGTTTTAGTTGGCTATGATGTAGTTCACTTAAAATGTTGAATTCTAGATATAAATTGTTCTAAGTAATCACATCATCATACTTCCTAAAACAGCATAGCACATCACACCACAACACAACACCTCACAACAATAGAACATATACAACTTGCAGCTCAACACAAGAGAAAAATGAGATAGAGACTGTCTTTTTTGTTTTGTTTTGTCCAGAAGACAAATGCATGGAACCAAAATGCACTCAAAAAAAATACCTCACATCTCTTTGAAAAAAAATGAACACAAGTCTCATAAAATTGAAAAAAACACATCTACCAAAAAACACGACTTTATGTTTTTTTTTTTTTTGTTTTAATGAGGTTTGATGGGAACACTCCCCCATTGAATAGGACTATGCCTCCTCGGGAAAAAAAAGGGTTTTTACTTTTTTCCATTTTTCAAAAATAATAGTAACTACAAAAATATTTAGTAGGCTTAAAATAATAATTATATATTATTATTCTAAGAATAAAATAACTAAATTAAAAAATAGACCAAATACAACTCGGTTTGGCCAACTCGAGCAATCTCAACACCTTTTTAAATTTCCTAATTTCGATTTTATTTCTATCACACCTAGTTCATATTTTTGGTGTTGAATTCTATGATTCCATACAGAATTGCAATTCTTATATTTTGTAGATATTATGACAAGAAAAAAAATAATTTTCTCTATTTTAATCATTGATTCAAATTGAATAATTTGTTAAATAAGAGGAGATACATTCTTAAAATTATTTTCATATTCATAAATAAATTAGATTTGAAAAATGATAAAGAATAATATTAAATTTTCTAATTGTGAAATTATATATAAAAAATTATGTAAAGTTTAAACCTATGGGGCTATTTGGTCATTTTATCTTTAAATGAAAGATAAATTGATTTATCTTTCTTTTAAGGGTAAATTGACAAAATGAACTTGTGGATTCAAACTAGCATAACATTTTTTCTAAAACATCAAAATAATAAAATTTAATATTATTCTTTATCATTTTCTAACTCTAATTCATTAATGAATATGAAAATAATTTTTAAGTACTCCATCTCTCCTTATAAACAAAATTAATTTAATTTGGATCAATGATTAACATAAATAAAAAAAATTCGTTTCTTGGTCTCACAAACTTAATATCATCAAAATAGTACAATGACAAATTTTTATAGAATCTTAGAATTCAACACCATAAACATGAATTATAGGGGTGTGATAGAAATAAAATTGAAATTAGGAAATTTAAAAAGGTGTTCCGTGAGTTGTGCATACCTAGTTGTATTTTGTTGTGTTTTAATTTGGTTATTTTTAAAACAATAATATATAATTATTATATTAAGCTTACTTTTTATAATTAATATCATTATTTTTGCAAGTGTGGAGCATGGTGGATCTATAACATGAGATAATTTACTGTATTCTTAAATTCAAAAAAAAAAGTAAAATTTTCGAAAAAAGGGGGTACACTCATTTTACATGGTTGAATATGAGGGATTTTAACCTATTATGTTTAACTTACTTATACTGATATTTTGAGGTTGTGAGTATTTTAGAATAAAACTAACTAAAAAAATAAGAAGGGAATAAGATATTATTGTTGTGATTCTGTTGATCCCACATTGCTCTCAGACAAGGTCCTTGACTGGTTTATAAGCATGGTGCCCTTTTGACTCATAAGACACATTTTAAACTCGTGAGGCCTATCTAAAGTTGGGCCAAAGCGGACAATATTTGGCGCATTAGGGAGCATATGTTATAACACGTTATCAGCATGATGCTTGCAATGGAGGGGGTGTGTTGTGATCCCACATCGCTCCCAGACAAGGTCCCTAACCGATTTGTAAGTGCAGTACCCCTTTAAATCGTAAGATATGTTTTAAACCCGTGAAGCCTACATGAAGTTGGGTCAAAGCAAACAATATCTAGCATATGGGGGAGCCCGTTTATAACAATTATCAACTTGTTTACAACTTTCTATAAACATGCAGTTGATCATAGATAATACTATTCAAAGTGCATGTTTTTTTATTTTTAAATAACAATTCATTTATTTTGGATTCATTTTTTAATAAATATTATTCCAATTATTTTTATATGTACTTTATAAGTAATTTATTAAATTTTAAAAAATTCATCATTAAAATACAAAAATCTCTAATATTTTATCTCAAAGTATTTTAAATCATTTTATATTTAACTAATCAAATTAAGCCCATCATTGATCTCGAGATGGAGTTTCTGTGGGGCATGACAAAGTATGTTAGATTAGAATTGCAACAAATTTTTATTTTTAGAAAATATGATAAGAATCACACCTCTTTGATTCGTTTTAGATTTTATATTGAGTATTGACTAATGAGAACCAAACAAAAAGCATATAATTCTTAGCATACACAACTTTTTTGGAATTGGGATGACATGTTAGTATTTTTTTTCTTCAACACTATGTGATGCAAAATGTAGAATTCTAATTCCATATGCATTTCATGATTCAAACATGCCAAGAAATATGATCACATATGAATTCTAGCACCGAAGCATGGATACGGCAATGAATAGGAGTGTCCCGGTGTCGGACACATAGACACATGGATACTAGCTAAACATACATCAGATACGTGTCTGATATGCCATGTGGCATATCGTTGACCAATACATGTCTGATATGAAGGTGAAACGAGATAAGCAAATGATGAGTATGCTATGTTTTCATTATTTTTGGAAGATTTTTTTATTAGTGATTCCATCAATAAAGGTGGTATATAAGTCCTATTAAATGGTGAGTTGTTCATGAAACTTCTGCACCAATGTTTCAATCTATAGCATTAAAATTGCTAGGACAACCTTGTTCATCCTCATGTTGTGAAAGAAATTGGAGCATATATAATTTTATTCACTCTATAAAGAGAAACAAGTCGATACCACAAAGATTTGAAGACTTGGTTTATGTCCATAAAAATCTCCAACTTCTGTCAAGTAGATCTCCAAACTATAATGAAGGCGAATCTAAAATGTGGGACATTGGAAGTGATGGTTTTGACTCAATGGATATTGAGAATACTAGAATTCTTGAGATTACAGATCTTTCTCTTGATGAACTTGAACCGGAAGCCATTTTATTTGATTCAGAAAGAAATAATAATCTTTAGTTTTAATATTTCTTATGTTTGTGTTTGAATATTTGTAAAAACAATGTTGGAGTATTTTTTAAATTGGTTTTTAATGATAATATTTATATATTTTTTATCTTATTATGTCATGTCCTAGTCTTATCTGTATCCTAGTTTTTTGAAATTTACCGTGTCCTCATATTCCATTGTGTCATATCTCCATATCCGTATTCGTGTCCATATTTCTTAGAATTCTAGTATTAGGTGATTAATACAAATGTAATTTTGGGTTATTCTACAATTTGTAATTTTTTCAATGTCATCGTGAATTCAAATTTGGATTTGAATAATTAATTTTTCTTGATATTACATGAAGCAATGAGTAAGGTTTTAGTTTCTTGTGTACTCTACTATCCAAATATGTAAACCAAACAATGAAGTTAAAACTCTATTTGGGGTTTTAATATTAAATTTTGTGATATGAATGAACAAATTGAAATGCATGTATTTTGCATTTAAAGTGATAGAAGAGCTTTGACTACCATATTTTTCATAGAAATAGAAGGTGAATATTTATTAGAAAAGTATACAAGATTTATATAAGTGATATACAATCTATATAAATGAATTTTATTATTGGATTATTGTTGAATTTAAGCTAGCCATGGAAAGAACATGAATTGTTGTTGTAACTGAAATAATAATAGAAAAAAAATTAAATGTAGTCGAATTTAAGTTATGAATTGTTGTTGTATACAATCTATATAAATTAAGTTTATTTTTTGAATTATTGTTGAATTTAAATTAGTCATGAAAAAATTAAAAGTAAAATGATTATATCTATATAATCATTTATTATATATTAAAAGTAGTTGAACTTAAGTTAGTCATGGAAAGAATATGAATTGTTGTTGTATTTGTAACAATAATATAAAAAAACATTAATATTGCATGCAAATAAGATGCCATGCTATACCACTTTCAAATCCATATGTGATTAAAAATGTTGGGGATGCTTTTGGTTTCAAACATGAGTGACTAATAAACCATCTCATAGTAGAAAACAATTATTCTTGAGTTTGTCATTTTATTTTTATAGTTAATATGATTATCTATGATTATATATTATTGAATTTTTTTTATAGATGATCAATATGGAAATAAAAAATAGTGAATGAATGAACTAATTGACAATCTAAGCTTCAAAGTTATTTTGCCATAAAACTTTTCAAAAATTTTTGGATTTGTCTTAGTAATGAGAAGGCATATCCTTATGCTTATGACGTGCATTTTTATTTTCATTTTTTAAAAATTTTTTAATGTTAATTTTTCATATTGAATAGGATAAGACTAATTTTAACATTTTGATATCAGGAAAATTCATGATTAACTACATAATTTTGATATTACACAAATTCATCATTAACGACATAATGCTGATAAGCAATAATAATTTATTTTTGTTAATTATTTTACAATGTCACAAGATAACTTAAGTACTCCTCAAATATAGAATACAACACAATTATTATCAAAATGCATAGTAAATGTTACCATAATGTATTAATCAGAGATTGTTATACAAACAACATTCCTTCTCACAATAAAAGGTAAATAAATAATGAAAGATTCTTCTTGCATTTTCAGATAATGGCTCTTCATCAATAAGACTATTTGAGAGCTAACAATGCAACATATGTATGGGGTTTGGGGGTAGTTGTTCCATTCCTTGACAAGTAGTTTATTAATGTTGCTATGTCTATTGTCACTATGTAAAAAATTATGAGTGACATACACATTTTTGCAGAAAAATGGCTGCTTCTACATACGTCTTCTTCAATTTTTGAAATAATAATATAGAATAATGTGATTACCTTACTAATAATGTTTGCATTCGGGTGACATATAAAATGATGGAAAAATCAAAATAGATGAGTTGTTGAATTGTTCATTAACCAACACAATCTACATGTCACCCATTATAAGAATTCCTAATTAATCTTTATACAATATATATTAGTATATAATTTATAATTCTCTAAGTTAATGTATTGAAGGTGAAAATGCATATTCTTATTGTTGAAGAGTTGATGGAACATTATTCGGATGAAGGTTGTCTAGATATCAAAGGTATGCATCATCTACATCACATTGCTCTGAATGGTGCTTTATTTTGTTCTTATAATCACTCTTTTTTTTGTATGGTCATAATTTATGCAATTAGAAACTAAATAAGTACTTGTGAAAAATAATTGAATTTCAAGGAAATCACTATTGAAGATATTATTTGGGGTAATGATGCTGATGCATTGGAAGCATCAATGCAATACATCTAGAAATTCAAATTCATGTTTGTTTGTATGTTAATCATATTGATGTACGATTCATTCTCATCGATCATGTTTATTTGTGATTCATGTCATTTGAACCTGAAATCCTTGTGATTTAGTATATTTTGATCATATTTTGTGATCGTTGCAGAAAACAATTTGTAGCAACTTATAAATTGTGATGTTTGCTGAAACACATTTTTTTATTTCATATATCATAATTTGAAGTTATAGAATACTCTTTCTTTCGTAACTAATTTGTCTACCTGTAGTTAATTGAAATATTATGTTGTTTAGATCATTTTTTCTATTATATGAAAGATATAAACAATACCGTTGGATATTCTTTCAAAAAAATAAAATCCATGAGGTTGCTACATTTGAAAAAATTGGAAACCCACTAGATTGTACCCGCATAAAGGTACTCAGTTGTATCTTTTAATTTTACTTTTTCATTAAATCAAGCAAAAGGTGATAAACTCAAATGCAAGTAGGTAAATGATATGTGATGGTTCTTTCCCACAAGGGAATGTTTGTAACTACTTTTCTATTAAATATCTTGTTTTATTGTGTTAATAAAACTGATACATTTATGTAGTAATCTTTGAAATTCAGCAAAGAAAATTAAATTGGTATACTTGCAACTTGGATTTTCAAGGTACTACTCTCTATCTAAAGGTCATTAAATAACTTGAGATAAACTCCTTAAATAAAGATCATCATCGATATTAGAAATAATATATATTAGAAGTATTGGTATTCACCCACTAAGACTCAAAAATAGGTGTGGTATACCTCCAAAATACTTGAGAAATTTTAGTGCTACCTAGTGATACATACTTAGATCTAGTAGTTAAAAATACTAACGATATGTATTTTATTAGGTTGATAGATACCATATCATACAAAAGACTATTGATAGATAAGAAAGGGAAGTCCCTTTCTTATCTATTTCAGGACAATACTCAACATACAACTTAAATTGCTTGGCTAAGAAAGTTGAATTATACATAGCCTTTTTCATGAAAAATATTTCAATAACTTCTCTACATAACAAGTACATATAGCATACAAACATACAAAAGTCATACAAATATGATATGCACCAAAATTAAAATTTTTCTTGAATATATATTTCATGGAGAGACAATCTGAAGAATAAAATAGGTCCAAATTTGAGGGCCAATTATGTTGTGATTGTGAATCCTATTGTTTAAATGGCGTGCTCCAAATTAGTGTAAAATAGACAACACTACAATAACCATAATATCAAAATAAAACATGGAAAATATAAAATTGGTGGCAGCAAAATACAACTTCAAATATTTATCATGCAACAACATCAAATGAATCACAAACAACAATGAAAACATACAATAGTAGAGCATCAATGGAATACCACACCATCAATGAAAATAATATATATAAGAAATTAAAGAATCCACAAATCAAAAAATAATGCAATCAACAAAACAATTGAAGTATCACATCAAAAATGGAAACAATCCACAACAAAAATGATGAGTAATATTTTAGCAACATGATGGATTACTACACACATCAACACAATGGATTAAAACAACCAAAAGTGTGGTGCTAATATGCCAATAATAATTTAAAAATACAATAACAAGCACACATCAACAAGTAGATATTATAACGAAACACAACATAATCAATGGAAGAAAAACACAACACGATGGATTGTTTTGAGCAAATGAACTACATTATATGCAAGAGAAAGGTAACAACAATTTGATAGAAATTTGGTAGAGGAGAAAACCCTATTCCACTCATTTTCTCATAGTGTTTTATTAGAGGCAGGATGATATTTTTCCTTTAATAGATGTTTTATAATCAAATTATAGAATAAATAATATCATTTGGAGAGGAAATGTAGAGTGTTTGCATAAATACAAGTAGTTATTAATTAGATATCATTAAAATCTTATTTTCAAGAGAAAGCAATGAATGTTAGTGAACTTGGAGAAAATTTGAGTAAAATTAGTGGGATTGAAGGAGAATGACTTGATGGAAAGAGAAGCGATGAAGATTAATGACAATTCGCTTATAATGACTTATGTACCCTATCCATATTAGCATTAAGTAGTTATGACATCTTTTTGTGGTCGTAACTCTATCAGAATAGTCCTGACTTTTTTGTGCATAATGACTCAACTTCCAAGTTAACATAGGTATATTACTATGCAATATAATTATCTTGTCTGTGATAATTTTTTTGAGTCATAGTCATACTAGCTCTAAACTACTTATTTACTATGATATTATAATAATATCATGGCAGCCAAGTATTCCATTTGTACATGATGTCATGACATATTCCAAAGTCACAACATATTTGACTAGAGCCAAAACATCAAATGATATATGTCACAACATCATTTTTTGCTATGAATTTTCATTCCTTAGAGCAATTACCCTAATCGTGGCTTTTTCCAATACCATGACCTTGAGCTCTAAACAAAAAAAATATATCAAAGCCATGGTTGTATTTAGCATCAGCAAACAACAAGCAAAATCAAATGGAATTAGAATTTTATTTTTGGAAACCTTAGAATTCACAAGATCACTTTTCACATATCTCATGTAATTTTATTCTCAATGTACAAGTAAATTTAATTCTAAGGATGGTTATATAATGGCGTTGTGATGGATAATTAAATTAATGACTTATATATGGTTTATAATATGTTTTGATATTGATAGATATGGATGCATTTGAAAACAAAAAATTATGGTTTTAATGAATATATTAGTTTGTGTGTCGAACATGATTGATAGTAATAGATATGTCATAGGATATATTTATGTGATTTGAATAGAAGGAAAAGATCTTAATATGTGAGTAAACCAATATGTGAAAATCCTATGTTTAGATATGTTAATCATTATGAGTTTGATGCTCATGAAGCTAAAACCATGAACATATTGAAAACTAATCCATTATGTACTATCTAGAAAAAATAAGTTATAGTAATGTAGAGGTTAAGCAGAATATCTTAACTAGTAGCTTAATCGTGGGAGTCATATGTCAGCCTTGATAGATGATGATAAGTAAGTCATGAGGCAAATACAAGTAGGAGAGACTCATATGGTGGTGACAGTCCTAAGAATCATTCCTACTTGTATGATTTCCTTTGATAAAATTCTTAATAAGATATATGTTTAATTTTCATGACATGAGTATGCTAGTCACGAAGCTGAAAATACAAATAAATTTACTACCATTTATCTCAATTCATTGAGTTAATTTAAGGTTAGAGAATATAAGTACAAACTCAAAGTAATCATAATGGATAGTTAACATATTACCTAAAAGGAGTAGAGATAATAATGATCATTGCATGGATCAATATGTTGCTTTAGTATTTAAATACCAATAAATAACTATGAGAAGATCATCATTTGGTACTGACAGTCTAATAGACAATGGTCACATTGTATGCCAAGAGATCACATGGTCATTTTTACACTAATATACAATTCATCTACTAACCAATCATAACATGATCCAAACACCAAGCAACATCATCACACATAATTATGTGTATCAACCTTAAAGTCTAAGTGTATTCTTTGATATCAAATAGATCTATTAACTCATACAATAATTAGTCCTTTCTTGATCAACTAAACTATCAAACAATTTTTATGAGATTGATATATATCCTTATGTCTATTTTATTATTTGTATGGCCTATATATTTATTGAACTATGTTAGCATAAAGATCCTCACTCAACTATGAGTTTTGATATCCTTGCAAAATTGTAATAAATTTTGGCACCATTGTCGATGATTATCTTATAATAATTTGATTTATTAACTTGAGTTGTCATAACTATCCTTGAAAAAACATAGTTCTATATGAAATTGTGTGGATACAATTTTATTTATTATTTATATTACATTTGTAATGTGAGTGTACCCTCTTTGTTTTTTGTTATAATTTTGTAGTCACCAAAAGAATTAAATGAGAAGAGTTTCTATGACTAAGTTAAACCATATATACCTAGAAATTGAAAGTAATAACATGAGAACTTTTGAGGAAAGGAATTGAAAGAGAGAGTATAGATGAGAATGGAAGTAATAGAAATAATTAAGGTGATGAAGGATAAATTATCCAATAGCCCAATCTTCACCATACTTTGGAAGATTCTTGGAGGCCTACTATAATAGATAATCATTTGGGGATTTTGATACAATCACTACAAGCTGAATTTCCATGTCATAAATTTTTTAGAGTTGTGTGATATGAAAAAAAATACATGGAGTTAACTTTGAAGCCATTATATTAAGGTTTGTTTCTATTTTCTTTGGGAAATAAAGTATAGAGTTAGTTCTAATATTTATCTTGAGGTTCAAATGAGAATTAGGATGAACTAGTACAAGCCTGTCTCATTAAATTTTTTCTATCTCAAATCACGTCTCAACTAAGGGGAGAAATAAATCAATTCTGCTAAGATAAGTAAAAGACTTTGTATGTTATTTGGCACAATTTCAAAGAAAATTTGAGGAGGTATCTACAACAAGGCTTTAAGTTGGAGTTCTAAGTACAAACTTTTTATAATAGGCTATATTTGATGATGGGATGCATTATTGATATGACCTATCGTAGTTCCATCATTAACAAGTTATCCAAGAAAGCATATTTTTTGTTTCAGCAATTAGTCAAAAATAATTATCAAACTCTAAGTAATCATGCATTTGGATGGAAATAAGATAGATTATTAGAGTTGGATAAATTAATTACCATGGAAATGAAGATTGATATTTTTTTAGTAGTTTTGAAGCCTAAAATAACAAGCAAAAAGAGTGGGAGAAATTTATATTATGCAATAATAAGAGAAAGTTGAATTTAATTTGGTATATAAAGTAGAGAGAGCTTATGCTCTACAAAGTAAAGACTATATTAATAGACCCAACAAAATTGTTTCCACTCAATATCATCTAAATTTGTAGAACCACACAAACCTTTTGTATAGAAACCCTAAATGTATAGCAAAACATGAACTGATATCAAAATATATTTGGGAATAATATGATAGACTATCAATTACAATGAGCATAAGGCTCCAACTATGTTCATCCCACGGAAATAGAAAAGTCATTGTTTAAAGATAATGTTATGGGCTTATCCAATGAAATATAGAGAAAAAAATGATCTTCAAGATTCTCATATGGAACAGATTGAAATTGGGATAAAACACACAAAAACCATAATACAAATTATTGAGAATAAACTTGGACAACTAGCACTCTCAAAGAAAGAAAAGAATAAGAGTAGTTTACTTAATACTACTGTGAGAAATCCAATAAATGGTATATCCTTTACACTTAGAAGCAACAAGGAAGTAGGGTGGAAATAATCCAAAATAAAAGTAGAAAATAAAGCTATGATAGAAGAAATCATGACTTTCCACAAAGTCACGACACCATTTTTTAAAAGAAGCAGAAAAGCCATATCTCCCAGTGTCATGGCATCATCAAACTATATAGCAAATTTCAATCTAATATCAAAAGAATTTTGGGAATAATTTAGCTGACTATCAATTATAATGAGCATAAGGCTCCAACTATGTTCATCTGAAGGAAAGAGAGAAGCTAATGTTTAAAGATAATGTTATGGCCTTACTCGTTGAAATAAAAAGAAAAAAAATAATCTTCAAGATTCTCATATGGAACATATTGAAATAAGAATAGAAACATAAAGATGACAATACAAATTATTGAGAATCAACTTGGACAACTAGCATTCTCAAAGAAAGTAAAGAATGAGGGTGGATTATTTAATAATATTATGAGAATTCCAAGAAAGGGTATATCCATTACACTAAGAAGCAACAAAGAAGTAGGTGGGCAATAATCCAAAATGAAAACAAAAAATAAAGCTATGATAGAATAAGGCATGATTTTTTCTAAAGTCATGACTCCATTTTTTAAAAGAAATAGAAAAAGCCACATCTCCTAGTATTATGGCATCACCAAACCCTAAAGCCTAAGTCTTGCCACCAAAAAATTTAAATAAAGAAGAAATTGAGAAGGAAATATAATGTACTAAATGTAAATATTTCCCTCCAAATCTTCCATTTCTACACTAAATTTGAAAGGGATAGATAGACGAGTAATTTGAAAAGTTTTTAAATATCTTCCAAAAGTTGGAGGTGATCATTGTATTTGTCAAATCATTAGCCCAAATACCATGCATAGTAAAGTTCATTAACATAATGAAAAGCAAGAGAAAGTTGAAGACTTATGGGATGGTCAAATATAAATGAAAAGTATAGTGCCATTATCCGATAAAACTTCTGAGAAAGTTGAAGGAATCAGAAAGTTTTACTATTCCATGCATAATTGGGGAGTATATTTTTCACAAGGCTTTATGTGAGTTGGGATTAAGTGTTAACTTGATGCTGCTAGTCATAGTGCAAAAATTAAATCTTGGTGAGATAACTCCAATAGTCCTCTCACTTCAAAAGTTTGATCATTCCATCAAATTTCTAAGTGGACAATTTGAAGATATTTTCATGAAAGTGGATAGATTTATTTTTCTAGTTGATTATATGCTTGGCACGGAAGAATATTAATATGCTCCATTCATCTTGGAAAAACTCTTTTTAGCTACTAGACGAACATTGATTGATGTCAAGAGGGATAAATTGATACTCTGGGTGGATGATGCACACGTAAAGTTACTTTATAAGGGTATAAAATCTTGATTTTAGTGATATATATTATTAGAGAAAAAATAGTTTCCTATGCACCAGAATGAGACAAAAGGTGGATTTAAATGAAAATAATTTGTAAAAGAGTATTGACCCAAAGAAGAAGGAAAAAATAATGAAAAATATGAACTAGACATACAAGAAATGGTGGAAATGATAGTGAATCTCAAGGCTTTCTATGAAGTTGTGGCCTTCTTTAATGTTATGACTTAATGAGACTTTGATTGATATAACTCTAAAGATACAAAAGAGGAGGTGGTCAAAATGAACATGTCAGTGCAAAATCATTCAGAACCAATTTAGGAGACTTTAGAGATAGCGATGGAAATACAAGTAAAAGAAAATTTCCAAATAATCATTGACATGATGGAGAATAATAGAAAGGCTGAAAAAAAAAGTAAAATATCCAAAGAAAATAAGAAAGAATAAAATATGATGAAGAAAGTAATGCCTTGAATGGATGACACAACTTGGCCTACAAAGCAATGACCAAAGTCATGGAAGGATGCAAAGTCACGACTAATACGATCTAGAAAGGTATTCAGCATATCTCAATCAATCATTAAAAAAAAATGTTGTCTTTTCTCTCATCCCTTTCTCCTGATAGAAACCTCTAGAAAGCCCTAAAATCCCCCACCTCCATTGTTGAATTGGGGCTTGGTTATGGTATTTTCTAAGTGGTAGTGAGGGGGGAGTAGCTTCAACACTTAAAAACTATCATGATAATCACTCCATATATAAATGAATAATAAACTACCCTAGTCATATTATTCAAAGCATTTGCAAAACCTAAGTGCCTAAAAGACTCCCCGATGATCAAGCCTTGTCATTTCCAAAACACGACTCCACATATGCATTTTCGCAATAGATCCCCCATTTCTCGAGATGAATAATGTTAGTTGTTTGTTCCGAAGATGATTCTGATGCGACAGAATATGTAATCGAAGAAAGTAACTCACAGAAAGTTTTATTCGGTAAAATCTCATATGACGCTAATGATTTCTTATCAAAAAATGATTATATGCTTATGAAATTACATGTCAATGATGTCTCTATGGAGAAATTGCATGATTTTATCTCGAGGGAAACACTTGTCATGATATGGATACTGTCAAAGGGGTTTTATTTGATATGTTCAACATTAGTGATGCTATTGTGGGTATTAATGATGCTACTATTTTTAGAAATGTTAATATTAAGGAAGGGAATTCCTTCCTAAGATGTCTGGAAATAGCCACTTCAAAACTAAGGATTTACTCCATGGGGTGGAGCATTGGAGAAATTTTCTGGTGGGGTACTTTGTAACAAGAAATACTGGGCAGCTACTCCTTAAAAGGTTTATGGAAGAGCAATAGATATTGGAAGCTTAAGCCATACAAACCCTAGCAGGTGGATATTTTTAAAATTAAAAAATATAATAGATATGGAAGAGGTTTTGAAATCTAGCCCATATTTAGTCTTTGGCAAGCCTATATATATCAAACCTCTTCCTATGAGATTCCATTATGGTTTAAAAGAATTGGCTAATATACAAATTTGGGTGAAATTCTCAAATTTCCCTTTCAATTTGTGGAACACAGTTGGGCTTAGCAAAGCTATGAGTTGCATAGGCCACCCCCTTCATATGGACAAACTAACCTCAAACATCTCCAAATAGTTTTTTCTAGGGTGTTAGTTGAGCTGGACTTGAATGAAGATACGCTTAATGAAATAACTTTAAATTTTTTGGATGGATCAAAAATCACTCAACATGTGTTCTATGAACAATTTTCCTTCTTATACAAATTCTATTATATGTTTGGCCATATGGTGAATAATTGCAGAAAGAAGAATAAAAAAAAAGTTGAACAACTCCATCATCTAAATCCAACATCCTTACCAAGGAGTGGAAATGCTACATGAGAGGGGGAAGGAAGCCTCTTGCTGGAGAAGGAGAAGCCTCAAAAAGAAGACAAAGATGTAGAAACTACAAGGGGTGAAATCCTCCAGATGAATGTAGAGATAGAAGATGGGTAGTAGATGGAGGTAGATAAGGATGAATTCACTTTGGTCAAAGCAAATAAGGACTCTGCTGCCCCTAAAGAAGGGCCTTCTTTAATCTAAAGAACAAATGTAAGATGAAGATGTAGGATTCCGGTAAATTTGATATTAAGATAACGCAGTGGACTAGGAACCCAACAGTGATCCAAGTGAATATAATTAAACGTTGGACAAGGATGTTACCTCTTGTATTTCAGAAAACCTTTGATTCTGAACAGTTCGCTCGAATCCTAGCATAATCAAGTGTCCGTGCCTCTAGTGGTATCCATACAAATGTATCTTCATTGTTCATCCATTTCTATATCTCCCATTTTTAAAATCTTGAGAGACACCTTGTCATTTTTTCACACACTTATCTAAAAGAACAAGTTATTAAATAAAAGAGAGAAACATGCGCTTTAAATTTGTGCCCATTTTAAAGGTCTAAACATTTGCTAATTAGACCAAACTCTTTAATCCAATTAGCTTAAGATCTGAAATAAATTGCAGACTTAAGATTAGGTCTAGTTTATTTTAGTCTAACTAAAATAAAATGAACTCCAAATATATATATGTTTTTATGTGTGTGACCCAATAGGTTCTTGTAACGTTAGCAATGAATTTTAAATATTATTTTAAAGAAACAATCAATGAGCAGCATCTAGCAATACATCATTTTTATCCAAGTGATGAGAATATAATAGATTCGACTTAACCTATTTTCATGACTTTGTTTATTATATGTCTTGGTCCTTTTGTTCATGATATCTAGATTAATTTATGACGCACAAATTATGTCATCCTCATTTTATTATATATATTTTTTGATCTTTGAGTAGACTGACTTAAACAAATAAGCTCGATATCTCATATTGACTTATTTGAGCATGACCATGTATTTTAGTAGTATTACTCAATCAAGAGGGCAACTGATATCACTTCCATTATATAGAAAGGATAAATTCCATTTACATCAATCACATCCCTCTGCATAATTTATTATATACATAGTAAACAACTTTATAATCAACATTGTTATAGGTAGAATTTGCTGAATTTAAAGTATACAACTCATTATGTAGGGAACCATAATGACTTCAGGTTAAAAGATAATTCATACTAATAGTTAATATGAGAATGTGTATGACACTTATTTAATAATTTATATAATATTTTCATAGCAGATCAGTTCAGTATATGTTCTCAAACATATACTTATGTGTTAACTTAATATCTCATATTAGTTAACCTACATGCTAGTCCCAATGTATTAATATTGCCATTGAATATTAATACTTGACTAGTGACAATTTAGAGTAGTATTCCTTAGAATATATCAGTCTAGAGAATTATTATATTTATCTAATATCTACACAGATCTAAATAAATATAAAAATCATTAAATGATGCCTTTTTAAAATAATATATGATACAAAAGTCCCAAAAGAATAATCTAATGATTGACCTTTAGGGCATACTCTAATAGAAGGATGACATACAAAGGGGAACTGCCCCCATGGGCCAACAAAGAAGCTTCACCAGGAGACCTCAGCTCATTAAAAATTAAGGTGCATGTGGTTAGTCTATGCTTAATTATTTGCTTATTCTAGAGAATTTTATGTTGGAGTTTTGGAGGTTGGCTTAGGAGGGCCATATTTTTGGCTCTTCTAAATATTATCTAAGGGTTTCTTTGGGTGGGGTGAAGTCACCCTAGGGTATGGTTATGTTGTGGCTTAAAGGTTGGCATGGTAGAAATGGTGGGAGAGATACACTATTACTAATGTACACATATCAAGAGGGTGCCTGGAATGACATGCATACTCTCTAAATTGCATGATTGTGGGGTGAATGTATGTAGGGTTTCCTTTTTGGATGATATATGTTGGGAAAACTAATATAAGAAAATTAATTGGAGTCCTCTATGTAAGGATTCTGGTAGAATATCTGATCTAATTGGAACATAAATGTAGCAGAATTTATAATTTTTATCCCTTAACCCACCAAGGATCACATGCATTTCATTAAAAACACGAAGGGAAGCAGTAATTGAAACTTACCTCTTGTATATCGATTCATCAAGCCTTCAAAGTCTATATCTTGGTTTATTTGGATCTTCAATGGTACTACTTTTCGAAAAAAAATGACCACCAACTGTAATTATCCACACACGAACAAATAATGAACGATCTTGCTGAATGCTAGTTTAATTTCGTCTTCTCAAAATAAAATTAAGGTTTTCCCTTCATTTTATTTTGAATGTTCTTTGAATAAAAGATGACATCTTATTTCAAATATGTCTCACATATTTATATATATATACAAGTCTACTAGGGTTTAAGTTAAAAATGAAGTTTATATTATTATATATTTAAAACTTTTTTAAATAATAATAATTTAAATTCAAATCCTTAAAACCCCTTTTAAATAAGGAAACAAGTTTATATATTTAAAACTCTTTTAAAAAACAATTTACATATTATTTTCTTATCCAATAAGAAAATATTACAGATTAATTATTTGTTTAAATCACGAATTTTAGCTTCTCAAAATTAAATTCAAATTTAAATAATAACTAATTGTTATTTATAATTTAAAATAATCTTATCAATTTAAATTACTACATAGAGTGAAATACCACAACCATTATTATTCCTTATTAATGTGTAACCCTATAGGTTTAATTAAATATGGTAGTATACCTAAATCATATTTTGATCCTGCAAGTCCCAAGTGGTCTCTAGCAAGACATTATGACTACCTAAGTTAAATGAAAATCTCATGATCTGAGACAACCTTAATATAATACTAATGACATAATCCTTTTGTCTCATAATATCTTGATAGAAGATAAGGCACGGATAAAGGCAACCTTATATCGTTCTATCTTTGATTACACAAAATCTAAATAGACTCACTATACAAATGACATTGATCTCCATCAATTCATTTGAGCACGACCATACATTTCTCAACCTCAATTGTCTAGGAGATATAGAGATATCTTTTATATAAAAAGAGGGACAAATTCAATCTTAATCACTCATATTTACTATATAATTCTTATTATGTTCAAGTATCACCTTTATAGTCATCTGATTAAAGATAATATTTAATTATATTAAAACACAATATTCCTTATGTTGAGAACTATAGGATCTCGGGTCAAAAGATTCTATGACACAACTATTAGTAATTAACTTATGACTTTGATCTATGTATTATCCCATGAATATTAATCAAACTTTATACTAATCTTAATTCATTGTTATTCCCATAATAATAATCGATTAGAGATATTTAGAATAATTAATAATATTATTCAAAGATATTATATATAATAAATATGAAAATCATTATAATAATTAATTCTCACTAAATAGTTAAAATATCATGTCCATATGATAGGCCTAGAGCACACTTACTAACACTCTATGTATATGAGGCAATGTGTGCTTGCACTGATATACATGTAACAGGAGTTTTGAAATGTGTTACAGAGAAAATCTCTAGGAGCATGGCTTGTACGACGTGCTATGTATGTATAAATTAAATATATAATTCACATTGAAGAAGGGTTCGGAACTTGATATATGAGGAATATAGAAAATTTAAGGGAATTTTGTGAGAAAAGGCAATATCAAATTGTCTATTAGCCCTTTGGTTGGGGGGAGATTATGCAATTGGAGTGAATGCTTGTCTTGGTCCTACATCAGGCTTTCTCCAAATCAACTAGGCCTTGGAATGGTGACTAGATGGTGGGTTAAAATGGGTCGTATGGGTATTAGATTGGGTATGGAATGGTGGGATAATGTATTAGGGCTGAAATATGTATCAAGGCTAGTTTATGTTTCGAGGTTGGAATATGTGTCAGGGTTGGAATATGTATTGGAAATGTAATATCTATTGGGGCTAGTACCGAGGCTGAAATATGTATTGGGGCTAGAATATGTATCAAGGGTTGAAATATGTATTGGGGTTGGAATATGTATCAGAAGCTAAAATATATTTTGGGGCTAAAATATGTATTAGGGCTAAAATTTTATGTTTCGGGGCTAAAATATATATCAAGACTGAAACATGTATCGGGGCTAAAATATGTATTGGGCCTAAAATATGTAATGGGAGCGAAATGTATATTGGGGTTGAAGCATGTATCAGGGACGACATGTATATTGGGGCTAAAGCATGTATCGGGGCTAAAATATGTAATGTGGATGAAATATGTATCGACTAGATTATATATCAGTTGTATCATTGTAATATGTATCAGCTAGTGGGGTGTGTGGAAATACAAGGGCAATGTGTTGGAGTGTACCAGGACCTATACGTACACCTTCAGGGTTTGCTCGATTTGGGACTCACTATATTATTGTTAAATGCTATAAAACTCAGGGGGCTCACATGCAAAGAGATCCTTCGAAACTAGCACCAATGAATAATCATTTACATGCTAGGTTTTACTAGCTTAATAGTCTAGAAAAGATCATAGGAATGGCCCCCTCCCCTGATGGACTTACTGTCATCATGATGAGGTAGAAGTTTAATTCCGATAGCCATTTGGATTATGAAGATGCTAGCTAGAATATAAGGGGCTTCAATTGCCCCATTAAACATAAAAAAGTTTTCAGGCTACTAAGTGCCTACTACATAGATATTTTTTCCATTCTGGAGGCAAACCTCATATCAGAGAAGCTAGTCTGGCTAACGAAAACAAAATTTTAAGGGTATGATTCCCTAGATAATATCTCTACACACCAGAACGGAAGAGTCATGGTGTAGTGGAATAAGGCTACCATAGAAATCAACATGCTATCCACCATCCCCCAACATATCTATTTGAGGGTTTTTGATAAAGGAAGTATATTATGTTTTAGACTATTAATTTTATTATTGTATATGGTCTTCACTCCATTGTTACTAGAAGGATCCTATGTAAGAATCTAATTTATAAAAGCTCATCTGAATCCTTCCCCTAGATTGTAATTGGGGATTTTTATTCTCTGCTCTCTAGACTTGACAAGGTAGGGGGTAGAGTGGTCGCCAATTATGAGTGTCTAGACTTCATAGAGTGATGCTCAGCTCTAAGTCTTGAGGATCTCTCTTTCTTGGGCATCAATTTCACTTAGACTGATGGATGTGTATCCAGTAAAATAGATAGAGCAATGGTAAATTATAAATGGGCAAAATTATGCCTTGACAATCACGTCCAGTTTCCACCTCCAGAAATTTTCTCAGACCATTGTTTAATAATTATGATCACAAAGATGGGAGGCTAGGATAAGAAGATGTCTTTCAAATCCTACAATATGTGGTTGAAACGGGTAGAATTCAACCAATTATTGTCTAGAGTGTGGGAAAGTAATGTTATAGGCTCAAAATTTCAACTGGTCAGTAAACTAAATCTTTTTAAGGCCCCACTAGGGGGGCTTAATGATACGAACTTTGGGCATATTAATGCAAGAGTCTGTCTTGCTAAGAACACTCTCCATGCTCTAGAGAAGAAAATCCTACAATCACCTACTTAGGCACTCAAAGAGGAAGAGGTTGACTTTAGAATAAAAATGAGGAAATTAGAAGAGCAGAGCTATCTTTCCATAGACGGAAGGCTAAGATAAGGTACCTCAAAGAAAAAGATAGGTGCACGAAATTCTTCTATGCTTTGACAAATGCCAAATTGCAAAGGAGTAAGATCATAACAATGTCAAAAGAAGATAGTAATTTTACTTCCTCTTAGGAGGAGGTTATTGTAATATTTGTTAAATATTAAAAGGACCTCTTGGGAACTTCAATAAAGAGGGTAAACATTAGGAAGGAATACATAAAGAATGAGAGCATATTAAAAGAGGAAGATCATAGTATGTTGACCCTAGACTTCATGGCTGAAGCGATCAAATTAGCTTTTTTTAGCATGGGAAGATCTAAATCACTTGGGCATGATGGGTATACTATAGAATTTTTTTAGAGTTCATGCAGTATAATTGGAGAAGACATCATAAATGTTGTTTGTAGTTTTTTTTCATTCTCGAAGATGCTAGGCAAATAAACCATGCTTATATAATACTAGTACCTAAATCCTCTCATGTGACTTCTATGAGAGGTTATATGCCAATATCATGCTGTAATATGATTTGCAAGTTGATCTCAAAACTAATTGCCTCTAGGCTAAAATAAGTAAAAGGTTTTATTGTCAATCCTGCTCGAGGGGCATATATTAAGGGTCAGCTAATATCAGATAATTTTTTTCTTCCTCAAAGTTTAATAAGGATATGCGAGAAAGAGGATATCTCCATGGTTTTTTTCTAAAGATTGATATTCAAAAAGCTTTTGATACTGTTGATTGGGGATTTCTGAATGAAGTCTTGGAGGCTTCAAACTTTCCACAGAAATTCATTGAAATAGAGTACAAATTCATGTCCAAAACCTTTTTTTTAAATAGCCATTAATGGGCAATAGCGTGATTCTTTTAAAGGTAATATAGGTTAGAGGTAAGGAGACCTGTTATCTCTTTATCTTTTCACACTATGCATAAAATAATCATCTTGGGAATTATCAGTTGTAACATAGTCGGAGCAATTCTTCTTCCACCCGGGCTGCTTTGACCTAAAGATCTCACATCTTATGCATATCAATGACCTCATTATATTTTCAAAAGGGGATTCCCCTTCGGTGTGAATTATTATGAGCATGTTAAAAAAATTTAATGCGACATTTAGACTACATATAAACTCCTCCAAATTGAACATCTTCTTTGGAGGAGTTGGAACAAATCATAAAGAAGAAATATTAATGCACTATGGTTTTACAAAAGGGTCCCTCCCCTTTGTATTCCTTGGAGTCTCATTATCATCTTCCCGATTGATCACTACATAATTTTTGGTCTTATTGGCAAAAATAACCTCGGCTATTCACCAATAGGCAAGTAAAATTTTATCAATTTCGAGAAGGTTGAAACTTTTATGCACAGTAATTCAAGGCATAAAAGAGTATTGGTTCTTGGTTTTTTTCTTACCATCTTCAAAAATAAATGTAATTGAAAGCGCTTGTAGGTAATTCTTATGGGAAAGCCCAAAAACTAGATGATTCATGCTCAAAGCCTCTTGGAAAAAAGTCTATGGGCCCACAATCCCTAGGTGGGCTGTGTATCCTAAATTTATTTTTTTGGAATAAAGTATTTTTTGTAAAAAATATTATGGAGAATTAATAAGAAGGAGGGTTCCCTTTGGATTAGATGGTTGCATTACTTTTATTTAAACTCCCAAAAGATTTGGAAAGTTCAATCATCCAAAGATGACTCCCCCTTCTGGAAATCTTAGATATCTATTAGGGACATTCTAGTTGATCAAGGTGGAAACAAGAAAAAGCAAATGAATTAATTACCAAATAGGCCAATGATGGAAAAATAGTGTCATAGGCATATAACTTCTTGATTGGAAACAATACAAGGAAGAATGAAGCACAGACTTTTAGAATATGATTCCCAAACCACATCTCCAAGCATGCATTAACTTTATAGATTTCTAAATATGGGAGAATCATAACTAATGACAAGATGTTTGGAAACTTAAAGAATTTGAACATTGAATTCTGTATAAATTCAAAATATTTTAAACACATATGTTTCCAATGCAATTTTTCCAAGGAGATACTAGAGAACTAGAAAAGCTTGATTAGAATTCAAGAGGAAATCAAGTCCATACCTACCAATTTTAGATGCATGAAAGCCCATTATGCCGCCAACACTACCATGGATAAAGTGTGAAAATCCACATTTTTTGCAAAGGACTATATTTTGAAGGAAAGTAATCACACATGGCACGAGGAGAAGTTGCAAGATATGAATACTATACTTCGAAAGATTAAAAAAAATTATAATATATTTAATAGTGAATGTAATAGTTTAAAACTCTAGATTGTATAGATTTTTGATTGAATGTTTATTACTTATAAAAAAAAGGATAGAAAGATATTCAACAAGCTACAACCAAATAAAAAGTCTTAGAAATCTACTAAGAAATGCATAGGAAATGATATTCAACATTTGGCAAAGATACAACATCCATGACTGAATATTGTGATGAATAAATGATGATTATGAAGAAGAAATCGAGAAGACGATCTAAAGAAAAAATATTAGATTAAGAAGCTAGCTTAGACAGTACAAGTTTTGAACAAAAATGGAGATCTAAACAATATGTATCTATGGACATTAAATGCTATATATGTTTTATTATCATGAGTATAGTACTTTTGTAGCTGAAAGCACAAATGAATTTAGTATTACATTATTATTATCTCAAGTCATCAATATAATTAGAGGTTAGATAATAAAAGTATGTACTTAAAACAATTGTTAAAAGCAGTTGACATATTGCCTACAAAATAATGTGATAATTACCCTTGCATGGATTGATATGTTACTTTGGTGTTTAAATACCAAATATATAATTGTAAGAAAATTATTCTTGGTGGTAATAGTCAAACATATGATGACCACCTTGTATGCCATGAAAGAACATGAGCATTTTCATACTAATTTACCTTTTATCCAATAATCAAACACAACATAAACCAAATACCAAAAAATATCATCATGTACAAGTACACGTGCCAACCCTAGAGTCTAAGTATATTTTATTAAGACCAAGAATATCTATTCAACTAGTATATTTGTCAATTTTTTATTGACAGAACTATCAAAAAATTTAAATGGGCTTGATATCAAGATTTTCCTCCATTTTATTATTTGTATAACTCATATAATTGTGGAGCTAGACTAGCCAAGAGATCCTCGCTCAACTATATTTTGTGATCTTATCAAATACCTAAAAGTTTTTCCACCATCATAAAATCGCAATAATAGTACATCAGATGCATTTCACACTAATGAGTTTTAGTGAATTTAAAGCTTGGAGAAGGAAAAAATGTTGAAAGTCTCATTTCATTTATCAATTATTTTTTTGTTATGAAATACACCATGTACATGCCTCTTTTGACTTTATCTTTTATTAAACACCATGCATAAGGAAAAATAAATTTGTCCATTA